>JAPMOR010027928.1:32499-130794 GCA_026543865.1 Argiope aurantia
ATATATATATATATATATACTCAAATAAAAGATTATTTAACCCTGAAAATTAATATTTTTTTTAAATTTCAATTAATGGTGTAATTTTTGTAATTGTAATGATATGTGAATTGTTTTTAAGAATAGAAAATAATTTTCCCTTTTCTATCTATCTATCTATATACTTTCTTAGCACTATTTTTCTATTAATGATGTCATTTCATGGCAGTTCAATATTTTATTCATGTTTTATATTTGACTGAAATTATCTTATAATCTTCTTATGATATTAAAACAAAAGATTATATCTGAAGAAGAATGAAAAAAATTGAGGTGACTTATAAAATAATCGTGAGAACTGCAGAATCAATAAAAAGAATAGACTGATCTTCGAAATATTTTCTTACCTTTCCAAAGTTGATTTCGGCAAAAAATGCAACATGTTGAATCTGAAAAAAAGTAAGAAACAAATTAATGCACAAAATAAACAGTTAATAATATTCAGTGCATTATTTTATTTTTAAATATTGAAAATTTACAAGCTGTAAAGTGTATAATTAATTTTTTAATTTATCCCAACAGATTAAATTCATCTAATGTGATATTAAGAATACATTTTATGCTGTTATGAAATCTTTAAATCAAGCATTTATATAAACTGCACAAAAAAACGAAATAGTTTATTGTGTTATAAACGTGATAAATTTAATAGGCGAAAAAAATGCTTATATTTGTTTTCTTTTAGCATGTTTACCTTTTTTACTTACAAAGAGAAATTAAATATATAAACTCAACTTCAGTGCTTATCATTTACATAAAACTTTCAGAATACGTTTTATCCAATTCGAACTTTTATTGTATAATTAATAAATAGATAACCGAGATAATTATACATTTTACTATTTGGGTAAATATCTAATATCTATTAGATACAGACTTGCAATAATTCATATACACTATTATCGTATACACTATTGCCGAGAATCTCTTCTTAGTTCTTTAAATATAAACAGCATGTATATTTTAAAATAACAACCACATAGCAGCCTGCGATTGAGACTATAATAGAATTCAAGACTCAGATGGGATTTTTAATTGTATTAAAATAATTCATGAAACTACAGAAATTGTCTGAAGTTTATGGTCCGTGCTGAATTATCGAACTCAGTAGTGACATTTTCATGGGAATTAAAATGATTTATAAATATGTCAGGAAATCGGAAACTTTTAATAACTAGATTATTCTAAAAATTACTTGATTTTTAGGTCAGTGTATTTTTGCGTTACTTGAAAATTATCTTAATATTATCTATATTTAGGTCACATAATTAGACTTTGAAAGCGAAATAGGGTAAAATTACAAAACTACACAAAAACCATTTATGAAATAATATTGGAGTGATCTATGGTTCTACTTTTACAACGTATAAGACTGACCTATAAAACATATAATTAATTACAGTCTCTAGCATTTAACCCTTTAATTTCAGAAAGTAATTACTAAAATTAATTTCTCTTGCATTTATCTCATAGAATAGAAGAAAATATTCCAAAATGAGAAATATACTTTTAACATAGAATAGAACATATAACATATTTTAACATAGAATAGAAGAAAATATTTCAAAATGAGAAATATACTTTTTTTTTCAAATAATGGCAAGGGATACTGTAACCCTGCACCATAAATGTACATGACACCGCAAATGTTGTACATCATTGATTACAATATTTAAACTTCAGCTAATCAATTTTAAGAAGAGATTAACGTATCTTTATCACAATTTCATCTGTATTTGTGTGGTACCATTTAATTTTCTGCCTGGAATCGAAGAAAAATATTGCGAGAAAGGGAAAAAAAATCAGTTTCAAAAAGTATTAATAAAAGGCTCATTAGTTCTGATGAATCAGCATTTTCAATGAAAAGAAGTTATTGATGACATAGACAATTAATTACGATCGCTAAATTTCAGCTAACAATCATCTCTTAGATTATGTCCATCGATTCCATATTCACAATTTCGACAAGATTTAAATCATGTTTAGCCTGTATGCAACTGATAATCAATTCAGCCAAATTTGATCACTTCTTAAAAACTTTCACATCTTTGTAAACATCAACCAGAACGATCCTTCATCACCAAATTTATTTTTTTCTCACACAAAAAGAATTTTTCTTCCTGATCAAAAATGTATGGTAAACGGATCTTTTGTCATATCATTCTTCTTAATTATGTGTGAAGGCAACAAGCAAGAAATAATCGTAAATATGCGAAGACTTCCATTTTGCTGTACGAACAACATAGGTAGTATTTTATTAAAATATTTTTGTTTGCGTACTGAAAATAAGACTGGAATGCATTTGTTCAGGGATGAAAGCAATATAATAAAAACATAAACGAATAGAAATAGAGAATGTATTAAATGGTGTAAAAGTTTCTATGCGTTTGTTTCATTAATCGTGGTAAAATGTAACAAACATTATTTATGTTATTTTTTGAAACATGGTAAGAGAGACATTGCATTCCTATGATGAGTCTTAACATTCTTCAATTTGATTTTAACAATTAATTCTATCATTTTGCTTCTGTTTATTTGTATACATTCATAAAATGTGGCTTGAAAAAGTCTTTTTATTTTGGCTCTAATTTAATGGCTCTAACAAATGCTGATATATATTCGCAATTTCCTTCTTTGTATTTTAAAAAGATACATAACTTGTAGAGTGAGTAAGTGTTATGCATTAGTATAAGAAATGCTTTTTGAAAGGCAGGGGAGGGATTTATCAGAACGATTAATAAGATTTTATCAGAAGTAGTTTTTTATAGATCTTTCATTTAATTACTATATGTTTAAAAATATTTTTCTCTAGAAATGATGCTTACCATGTATTTTTATTATTTTCTAAAAGTTTCAATAAAAAGTTTTATTAAAATTTCTTTAATCACATATTTCCAGTGTTTGTTACGAAACACTTAAAAATGTGGTAGAAAAAATATCAATGCAAAACTTTATAACGGTTATTTTATTTAATACCTTCTCTGTGGATAAAGTAAAGTAACATTTTTTAAGAAAGTGAAAATTTTAATGTTAAAATAGTATTTATATGCGTAGACGATTTTTTTTTCCTAATGATTGCACTAATCGATTGAGAAATATATACGAATATATATTAAAGTGCATAGATAAAGTATTTCTATTTAAATTTTATTTTTTTATATTGTTATTTTTTCTGTAGGCAAACAGAGTTGTGCAACGTTTAGATTTCCTTAGATTTCTAGAAAAAAATTCGCAAAATCTTTTTAAACCTTTAAAATAAGGAATTTTGTTATGTTCTTGCAAAACTTCTCAGATTGATATCTTCTAATTGAGATATTTTACATTGTGTCAGAATTTTTAAGGGGTGGATTGTAACACCAACAGAGATAATGAAAAATCTTTCTGGGGTTGCGAAAACTCTAACAGGACCTTAAAATAACAATATTTGTATGCAAATAATGAAAAAATATGTAGCTTAAAATGATTTCATTAAAATTGTTTCCTTAACTTCTTGAATTTTCACATAGTTTTTATTAATTGCACTTCCTACTACTTTTTATTTTTAAACTTCTATGTAGCGTAAAAATTTTTCTAAATAAAATAAGAACGCGAATATCTTTTCCATTTTAAAATAGAATTGCAGAAAATAAAAGTTTAGAAGACCTTGTTTATTTCATTCCCGAGACTCAATTTCTTCACTTTGTAAAACCGCTATTGCATTAAAAAGAGTTTGATGATGTATAACTCAGGTTTAAAAGCTGACTATTAATTAATTATATTAAGAATGAGGAACAGAAATATTGTTTCTTAAGAATTATTAATCTCATAATTAATTGTTACCCATTAACTTAGAAATATAATTGCATTAGAAGATTTAAAGGCAGAGCATGAAACAATTTTTGAATAATTAAACCAATACAGTATTGGTATTGTAGTTATTGATATAAAATAATAGCGTTCATTTTATTTGATAAACAAATACCCCATTCAGAAGCTACATGACAAACTTCGGAATACAATTTGAAAATTTTAGAAATTAGATGTAGGCAATGAGTCAGTAAATCACTTTTTATGTTTTCATACCACAACAATGTGATAACAATTGGTTTCAACTATATATATAATGTATATCACACATATATGTAACCTATAAACGGCCACTCCGACCTGCCAATAACGTTCACGGATAAATCTGATTGGTTGGACCGCCGTAACAGCAACTGCGGCGGGAATAATGGCTTAGACCGTGACCATCACCGGCCATGGTAGAACCCTTCCAGTTTAAAACACGTCCCGTCATCGGTAGGCGGTAACCTACCCCCGCCATATCTGTACCCATCCGGGTGGTGAGAACCAATTACCACAGAGGAAGCTTCTCATCTTCCTATCTGAAGTGCCCGTCGTCGGAAAGGATTTACTTTATGCATATATGCTAAGTAAATCCTTGGTGTTATCTAATCTCATCGATGCGGTTCATTAGCATAGATTTCTGTATTGGTTCACCATGCTCATGTAGCCGTCTCAATCCATTGACACTTATAGATAGTAATTTGAATTATATAGTAAAACTAAATATATTCTTACTGATTTCTATAATAATTCTCCTTGATTCCACCATTTATATCACTTTTTACAGCTCCTAGAAAACAACTTAAAACTATTTCATTCGTGCTTTGGTTACATACATGAAGACGAATGAGGTTATCAAGAACTGACAATATTTTTCTTTGAATTCTGAGAAGTTTTCTCGAATGTTTTCAACTGTCGAGAATGTGAATATGATCAAATTTTTAAGCATGTCATTCAATAATAAGTGATTATTCGGAAAAAAAAATACACTTTTCCTAAGTTTAGATTGAATCTTATCCTCATATTTACTGAAAATATTTCCTCTTCCCGAAAATTAATTAAGGTGAATTTTCGTAAGTAATGCAAACACGTAAAGTATTGACTTTAGATAAAATAACATTTCCTGTCCTTATCCTGAAACATCCTGTGACCGTCAGAAAACGTACTTATCAATGAGATTGATTTTTATGAACCACGAAAAGCAATAACCAAAAACAGCGAATTTTCTGTCAAAGGAAAAGCACCAAAGACGACTGAAGTCTTGGAAGGATTTGTTATCCTCGAGCTATTTGGAATAGGTTTTTCTAAGTTAGTTTGCTTTTTATATTTCATTTCAAGGGGATTTAGATCATAAAAATTTGACAATGGAAAATAAATCTTTGGTATTGATCATTTCCTATTTACTTTAAGAAGGTCTCGGAACTCATAGCTACAAAGATTTAAGGTGTCAAAATTTTCTTTAAAGAAAAATGTTCGGTTAGATATATATACATCGGTTTACAAATGCATTATTTTGTTTATACAACATCAGTTCGAGTACTATTATTTTTGTCTAATTTTTAATGAAATAATCTGTTCTGCTGCCTATAACGATATTTTTATTAGTTAAAATTTATATATTTCAGATAATTAATGAATTTAATATATATCTGGTTATGTTTGTTTTTTTAAATTTAAGTTTGATAAAAACGTGTCGAGTATTTTAATCGGAATTTATTTTATTATTTACTTGACGTATTAAATTCAATTCCTCAAACGTTGATTTTCATTTTTCTCTTCGGTATTTGCCCATGCTAATATTTAATTTAATGCAAAAGGATGAAAATCTTTCGTCCAATTTATAACTTAAGATATTTTCAAGCGTAATTTATATCCGATAATGTTTTTATATTTGTAATTTATAACTGATTGTATGTTTTCTTCCAACTTATATTTTTCAATGTTATTCATTTAGAGTAGCTATAAATAAAATGAACTTTTTATTGATCCATTTATAATTTTTTGATGCATTTATATTCAGAATCTCAATCGTTTCTTGCTCTTCTTCAAAATTACACTCTCTATTGTTTTATCTGATATAATGAGTATAAAATATCGGTTTACAATATTTTTATGCATAATTTATAATGCTTTTATATATAATTTATGCTTGATATTTTTATTCATAATTTATATTTTACAAAGTTTATTTATATTTGATAAAAACTCAACGAACCTTTTACTTCGTACTTTATCATTGTTTCTTTTGTGCATTCATATTCATAGTTACAACTGACGATTCTATTTCTTTCTATCAACTGCGCAAGATATATTGTTTAACTTAATATAACGAATTTAAAAATATAATAAGTGTGAATACTAAGGTTTTCGAGGAAAATAATAGAAGTCATTCTTATCTTACCTTCACCTCTAACAAATTTGGACTTTTCTTAAATTTCGAAGAATATGATGCATTTATTATTTTTAACTAGTAATGCTGAAATTGGTTTTTCGATCACATATATTTCACACATCCTTATATTGCACTTAAAAATACTCGAATTTATTGGAATAAGGATTTAATAAGGGTTTTGTACAATGGAATTAAAGCATTAATGGGTATCTGAAAAAAGTTGGAAATCTTATTACTGACGACTTTTTAGAGCTTTGAAAGGTCATTTATTACTGTTGTGAATATGTTTAATAAAAAATATTTTTATTATATACTGGCTGAATCCGTCAGTGCTTTGTTACGACAAAATCTGAGTGTATTTGTAGATTAAATAAAGGAACACCATTAAAGTTATTGCATCTAATTAAAATTAGATATTTACATATACTTCCTTGTTTTGATATTTAGATTACATAAAATGTAATTATTGTTGAATTCAACTTTATGTTTATTGCAATGCTCTTGATATGCAATATTTTTAATGGATCGATTTGCTATTTATATAACCAAATCAAATGGTTTTCCAAAGAAGGAGCACGCAACATATAACTGTCCATAAAAAAAAGCATGTATTTTTCATATTCACTCCACATATTTGAAATGATTGACTCTGTGATTAGCTTCACTTCATAATGTAGCAAAATAATTATAATTAATAAAATATCATACAAAACATTAAAAATCTGAATATTACGAAACTTTACAAAATTTAACCTTCACTTTAAAAATACAGAATGTAACTGGCATCGAGTGTTTTTCTAGGCACGCTAGAAAGTATATTTTTTTCCTGAACTTCAGTGTGGAAAGTGCTCATGGCGCCATCGCTGCTACTATTAATTATTATAATTTTAAAGCTACTAACTTTCTTACTCCCAATCAGATCGAGGATTTAAAAAGTTTGAAACGTTCTTAGGATAAAAATTATTGTGCAAGAAACTGCTCTTAAAGCGGCGCAGAATTGTTTAAGTATATAAAGAACCTACATACGAACATTGCCTTGATATATTTGCTTATTTATGTTTGAGCTTCTGTGAGTTCCTATGTCATATGGAGATTGCAATGAAACTTTGTAGCGACGCACGCAAAGATTTTTGATAAAAAAAAGTTTTTCTAAATGTTTTGTTTTAGTCTTTCGTAATATTTCAACCATTTTGAGAATGTCTCGATTTAAAAAATTTTTTATTTTATATTTTTTATAATTTTAAACTTATGAATGGCCGCTCATGGAAAAGCTAAAATTTTTAATATCTATCACAAATTATGCCTCACTTATATTTTTTATATGTTTAAAATATTATGATGAGCTAAAGTAAGATATTTAGTGTGTTATATGTCAGGGTTTTATATGTTCACAAGGTCAATATTTCACCAGAGTTTCATCTTAATCGTGTAAATAATTTAGGAAAGCATAGAAGAAGAGCAATCAAATATTCATTTTTTCAGATTAGATATTCTGAACGATATCAAACTAACACATATCATTTTAAAACTTTCATCAATTTTATTTGCTTTCTGTTTGTAAATACAGCCTTTTGGGATCAATTTTCTTCTCACTTCCAATCGAAATTTTGTTCACTTGAATAGTTTCGATGACAATACACTATTTAAATATTTTCAGAACTTAACAATGATCAATTAATCACGAATTATATTAAATTTGTTTTAGATTCATACACATAAAAATATATGCATTCATGCACATTTCTCTTTTTCCAAGTAAATGCTAATTTCGGGAAACAAACAAACATTCCACAAATATCCAGCTAACACACATTTATAGTTTTTTTAAGGCAGCAAATAGAAAAATTCTTTCATCAAAGACTCAACATTTTCATTAACTGTTAAAATTCATCTTTCTTCATTAGATTCAAAAGAGTAATTCGAAACTTTCTGGCGCAAATCATAACATGTAAAAATATACATTGTACTGAGAACGAACACGATAGGCCCGCTTTTAAAGTGAGCAAAAATATTGTACTTTTCAGTCGGGCATTATAAAAAATTTCACTATTAAATAATGTAGTTACACAAATCAAGGCAACAAGGGAGATTATTATGATACTTTCATAGCCACGATAATTATATTTGAAACAGAAAGCAGATGACAGCACATTAAAAAAATGGTTTGATTTCAGATATATATTCATAATTTTTGAAAAATAACTACAAAAATAAATATAAAATTCAATGAAAACATTTTAATTTGATCAAACTTACACGCTTGTCTTAAAAATGCTTGGAACAGAAACAACTACCCTTATTATTTTTAGTCACCCAATATCTAATAATGATTAACGATCGAATTCCACAGAAACGTAGTTAAGAAAAATTACTCCTAAATTTAGCTTTTAGCGAAATCCATTTAATTGCATTTTGCTGTCGTTGAAAGATTTCTTTCAAGGAAAGAAATATAGTTTACTTGAGAGCTACATTTCTTGCGGTGTAACTATAGAGAGTGAAACATTTATTAGAAGTGGCTGATGTAATTTTATCCTTCCTTTCAGACTAAAAGGCATTAATTGAATCCACTTTTAGTACACCAACCACGTGATAAATGTTATTGTGTCTTCATTAAATTACATATCTTAGCGAAGAATCATCCGCGATAATGGATTTACTAAAACCAAACGAATTGGTTGAGTTACCCGTGTTATAAAAAAGCTTTTCAGTTTAATTGACTAGTAGAAGTATCCGATATCTTATATATTTTTTGTGCAAAAGAAAAACATGTCTTGAAAAGCTTTAAATGGAAAGAATCAGTAATTTAATTCTAAATTGACCTGAATGTTTTACCGTATATATCCTTAATTAACTATTATTTCTATAAAAAGTATAACAAATGTTCAACTTTGTATCAATTTTGATTTAAGTGACAAATAATCCTTTTCCAAATTGAAAGTACCGGTAAAGTTTGTTAAAAAGGTTTTCAATTTAATTGGTAAATAGAAGTACTTAATAATTGATATGTATTTTATTTTCTTTGCGAAAAAAAAAATCCATGTCTTTCAAAATTTGAAAAAGGAAGGCTTAATCTGGTAGCTTCAAAGTACATACAGTTAATTAGTTGAAAATTCCTACAAAAAGTGCGATAAATGATTGATTTTGCATTAATTTTCCTTAAAGTAATTAACTATTGCTCTTAAAATTGAAATTTTTGGTTTCATTAATTGAAACACTTTTAAGATTAATTGATCAGAAGAAGTTTCTCATAATTGATATAAATTTTTTATTGCCAAGAAAATCAAGTATTTTAATTCTAAATTCCTGAAATAATGTTAGGTTTTATCTTGCTTCTTAGCTTTTAATCAATATGCAAGTTACAGCAGATATTTTATTTATTAATTTTCCTTGAAGTTTTTAATAACGTTTCTTAAAATGATTCTGTTTAAACTAATTAAAGCCAATAATCTTTAGAGCAATCGAAAAAGCCTTCTATAATGTAGTTACAATTTTTCAGCAGAATTGCATGTTAGACTGATATAAATAATTCTTCAGGTAAAATAAATTTAAAAGATTGCTTTGGGAAACTGGGAGCATAAGTTTAAATTAACTACATGCAATAAGTAAAAGAATTTATTAAGTAATATAAACTTTAAAATAAATTCTAGGATAAAATCACAATTAGAAATGAAATTATATTTGCAAAGTTTGCCAATAAGGTGAATTTTAATGCATTTTGAGAGAACATGTTATCAGAATTAGCAATGAAACATTTTATTTAATGTTTCATCTAAAATATAATGAAAATACATCAATTTTAAATAATGGTAGCATTTAGTTGTTAAATATTCCTTCACATGACGTTTTCAAAGAGGTTATTCTTCGACATCCTCCACTAGAACTTTCATCATAATATTATATTTACAAATGCCATAAATCTCATTTATTTCATATAGAAGTTCATGTCTTCAAATAATATGATAGTTATTTAATTAACATAGTATGTATGTTATTTAATTAATTACTATCTACGGTATTTAATTAATTAAATTAATTAGTATCTAAGTTTTTTTTATCATAGTATCTATGTTGGTTTACTGCCACAGTCAAGGCGATTATAGAATAATCGGAGTTTATTTAAAGGAGTGAATTCCTTAACATCACACTCACATGAAAAGAGTAACTGGTCATGATCTATTTGCCGGTTTCTTATGCTGTGTTTTAACGCAACTCTCTTTATCTTCTGCAAATGGAAGTCAAAATTCAACTAGCACGACACACTTGCAGTGCCTCACATGATCATGAATTAACTCCATTTAGTGGCGGATTTGGCTATTCGTAGATTTAGGAGTTTTTATTGCATTATTAGTGCATCTTTTGACTTTGACAGTTGATTGTATTATCAGATGCAAAACTTCCTAGCGGAGTTAATTGAATAAATGTCTCGTCTTCACGTTACACGAAGGAAGGGTCTCTTAATTTTGTACCGTAGTTAGAAAATAAACTGGTACCACCTTCTCCTAAGTTTCTCGTCATTCAAACTGGAGGGGGTTTGCCCCGTGATATAACATTTTAAAAGCCATAGACTCTTATATATGATAGATCTTCTAAGAAATTGAATTTCGCACTTAGAAGCATGAAGCCTAGTATACTCTATCACGTGGTCACCCCAATTCACAAAAATTCTTTAGAATTGTTTCTCTATGGCTTTTAAAGCAATTCGTTAAATATAAGGTTCTCTTCAGAATCCTGTGCCTATCACTTTTGATTTATTTTACTCCGCCGAGGAATGATACGCAGCGAGAAAGGAAGGTATTTTTCTTGAATTTTTTGTTTGATGTTTTTACTTTATGTTAATCTGCGTCTCTATTCCTTCCTCCCCCCCCCCCACCTTGAATTGTATTGCTGCGTTTTAATTCGAAACTGTGAAATTTTTCTATATATTTCATGATACAAATTAAGTATATCGTTCTTTATCTGTTATCTCCTTTTTTTTGTGAATTCAAATCCAGCGCATGCACAAGAGCGTGGTGGGTTTCTGCATTTGAAAACGGATAACACTGTTCATTTATTTGTATTATATTATACCTGTATTATATCTTCAATTTGGACAAACAAAAAATATAAGTGTATAGTCGTATTAAAAATTTTCATTCTATTGTATTAAATAAAATTAATAATTAACCTAATTGACAATTATTATATTTAATATATAATAACCTTCTATGATTGAAGAATTTCTTCAAAGAAAGAAAGCTTAAAGAATGCATAGTTAAAAAATTTTAAGGAACTTTGGAAACAAATGAATAAGTATAAAGAACATTTACGTCGGTATTTAATAAGCTTTTTTAAATATATGGCATTAATGAAATATTTCCGTGAAACAGAGCACACTGGAGAAATAGTTTTGCTCAAAACATTTTGTGAATAAAGTATGTCATATATTCTTTAGCAGGCCGCATTTTAAAACATTTCTATCATCATCATTCCTGGAAGCATTTTCGAAAATTCCCGAGAAGAATGGCGCGTTAATGACCATTATTTTAACTTTTGCAAAAAAGTGTTCTTAAATTCCATTTACAACTACTTTAATTGCCTTCTTTTTACCGCATCATACTTAAAGAATGAGAAAGTAATTTAGTATTTCTTGAACTTTCTTAGTTTCAATTTTTTTTTCCTTGGAATGAAATTTCTCGCTTCACAATTCATAAGTAAAGGTTTTTTTAAAATAAAGTTTATAATGAACGCTCGAAACTTCTTTGTGGAAGCAATTCTTACTCATGTGATACATTCTAAAAACGCCGCGCCAATACTAATTTAAAATCCATTGCACATCTTAAATTTACTGCTCGTAAAGATTAGAATTTTTGTATAGTATTTAAATAATTCTTTTTTTACTTTATTTTCTTTGGCAATTTTTTTTATTAAATTATTATTATTGGAATTTATATTACTTGGCAGTGTTATTCTATATTTCTGAAATTTGAAGTTTAATTGAGTTATGATTAAATAATTCTTAATATTTCTTATGCTAATAATAAGTTTGGTTAGATAATTTGCTTAGTTTAGGCTGATAATGTTTATTATTTGAATCAGAGCCATTTGTGCTCACTGAAGTTATTACATAAGAACTTAAACTGTAACGTCAGTTTTTGAATTAATCATATTGAATTAACTATTTCATTAAAAGTATTTTTTTTTTAATTTTTGAACCCTTTTTTTCATCTTGAAATGTATCATGCTAGTAAAAATGGAATATTTTATTGGATTGTTCTCTCACTTCATTATTTACTAGAATTCTGAAATTTTGCACAGTAATTTGCCCTAAATGACAATGCAATATTTTAACAATATTAGAGCTCTTAATTATAAACTAATATATCAACATAACAAAATATCTATTTTAGACAAAAAACATTATTTATTAATTTGAGAAGTATATAAGAATTGAAATACATTATAAATAAATAAAAATATATAAAAATTGAAATGCCTTATAAATACACTCATGTCCAAAATTAAGGTCACAAACATAAAATCTGCGAAAAAATGAAAAAAATTTTACTGTGTTGTCACGAAATTTTGCACAGAGGTACACTACAATGAAAAAAAGAACACAGACACTTAAAAACATGGAAAAGATTTTAATTGGGAATTAAGAAATAGGGTATATCAAAAAGTGTTACATTATGAATAAGCGATAAAGCATTTATCTCGAGAAAAGCCTGTATAATATGGAGTGTGACCACCGTGCACTGCTATACAGGCTTTACAACGAGCTTTCTTACTGCTTATAAGGGCGTCAATAAATGCTTGGCGCAACAAAACCCATTCTTCCAAAAGCGCGGCTTTTAACTCTTGGAGTGTATTAGGAGAGGGGTTATGCTGTGCAATGGATCTTCCGAGACCATCTCAAACATGTTCAATAGGATTTGGATCCAGAGACCTCAAGGACCAGTCCATACGTCGAATATCCTCTTCCTCAAGAAAATCATCAACGATTTGGGATTTGTGTGGATGCGCGTTATCGTCCATAAACATGTAGTCAGGGCCAAAAGCACCCCGGAGCAACCCCGCATAGGCTTCAAGGATCTCATCCCTATAGCGATGTGCATTGACAGTATCCGCATCGAAGATGTGCAGTGGTGTACGGCTGTCCAACATTATGCCATCCCAGACAAGGATTCCTCTGCCACCAAATCTATCGTTTTCTTTACGTAGGAGGGATGATAGCGAGCTCCTCGCTATCTCCAGATGAAGATTCGACGAGTGTCACTCTGTGTGGTAAACCTCGACTCATCACTGAAAATCGCTGTTCCATTCTTGCTGTGCCCGAGAGACTGATGTGTTCGGCACCACAACAACCGGGCTTTTCTGTTGGATGCAGTCAAAGGGACACATTCAACTGGTCGCCGGACATAAAGGACCCTCTCTGCTAGACGTCTGTATACTGTTTGTATGAAATTTTTTATTCCAGACGCAGCAGCAAGGTCACGAGCAAGTTGAGGAGCCGTTTTCTGCCTATGCCGTCCTGCGCTTAATGCCAAATAGCGATCCTGTGCAGGCATCGTTGCTCTGTGACGGCCTTGGCCGGCCTTCCTGGTTACAGTACCACTTATTTGGAATTGATTCCACAACCTGGATACCACTTTCTGTGCCACTTGTAACCATTGAGCCATCTCCGCTTGAGACTGCCCAGCTTCAAGCCTGCCAATGGCTCTCCATCTCAAGAAATCGTCTAAACGATTATGAGAACTCATTCTCACTGAAAACAGGTTAAAGTTTTTGTTTTAATGCAATATTCACAAAATTGCAGGCAAAAATCCCAGATGCCTAAAATGTCTAATTTCAGCAGTTCCTCAAAAACTAGTGCTAAACAACATTTTTTCCACACAAAAAAAGGTTAATATTGTGTTACCAGTCCTTCACAATATATAAAATATAATTTGTTTAAATTTTACTGGTAGCCATTTAGAATTACTTTGAAAAAAATTTTTGTGACCTGAATTTTGGACATGAGTGTATGATGAAGCTTCCAAATGGCATGCAGCATTTCTATCTACTCCCTGCGTTTTACGATAATTGTTTTGCAAAAATATTATTTTTCCTTTTTTTATATAGATAAAAAAAAGGCTTTATTTAAAAAAAATTATGCTCATTAGCTTATAAATACTATTGAACAAATATATGTTAGAAAAATGCTTGAAATAGAATTATAAAGCGACAGTCGTTTCTCTCGTTTAAATTCTTATTCAATAACAGTCAAACAACGCATCTTTTCACCCAAAAAGTGAACAACGTATAACGTGAATGCAGTGTATTGACACAGCATAAGACATGTAAAGAAACACTAAAGATTTCCAAAAACTGTTACATTGTATCAAGCAGCCTAACATTTAGTTATATCTTTAAATGATACGTGACGTATTGGATTGTAAGTTCTTTAACTATATGATCACGTTAAGATTTTGTTATATATTTGGTATTTCTCCTTTCAACATTGTTATGTTCAGAAGTGAGGAACTTCGACTTCAAGTACTTTGCGAATCTTCCTTCAAATCGGCAAGAAAGATTTTCTTACTATACATATTTGCTGATTTTGTTCCTATCTTCTATAACTTTATTTATTTTGTTTTAAAAATATTTCTGTTTTAAACTCTAAACACAGATTGTTTCATAATCCTAAAGATAAAAGAATTAATGCGATTTTATGCATGTTTATCGGCATGCCTGATTTGCTTCGGATTTTTACTACCAAATACATTTTTTTTTTCATGTTTACCTCTGTCAATAAAAATTTCAAAAATATTCTAAAGAAATTTTTATTTTATTCCATTGGATTTTATTTTATAGAAGGCTCTAAAATGTATGATTTTGTTGGAATATTTTCTAAGTGAAGACTTCAGTTTCAAGGGAAAAAACATGTTAAAAGTCAGATAATACAACAATTTTTGCAATTTTTAAAAAAATACTTTCCATTCACAATGTAGGCGATACATTTTTAAAAAAATTCTAAGTATCTAGATGAACTTTATTTATAATCAAAAAGACAGGCGTTGCTTTAGTTAAAAAATTTTTTGCTATTTATTTGAAAGAAGTAAATGATTTTTTTGTTTTAATGATTAAGAATTCTTAAGATAATATGTCATGAATATTTATGAATTCGATGTTTTCTTTTGCCTTCGTTATTATTTACATTTCATTCAAAGTCCTTTTTTTTAATTTTGCATTTAAGCTTGCTTTGACTGAATGACTTTTAAGGCATCTATTCAGGCATTACAATGGAGAGATGCTCTGTAAAAACATATAAAATAGTAAAATTTAAGAATAAAAAGTGCAAAATGAAACGTGACAAAATTTCTGTATTAAAAATTGTTAATTTTTTAAAAGACTCTGATTCATTGACATATTTTTATTCTTCTTCTCTGTTATTATTTTTATTTTTAATTTCGGTTATTTAATGCTTAGACCACTACTATCTTCTTTTCTTTATTCTCTTGCCTTTTGCATTTTAAAGTTATTTTTTGGGGAAAAATCATCTTTTAAACGTGATTATGTAAAACGCTTGTTTAAACAGTATTATAATTTGCATTTACTCTTCAGAAAATTATTTCTATTCAATTTATTGATAAATAATCATTTCTGTTTCTATATAATATATTTGCACATAAATGATGCATTCCTTCAATTTTCACATAATATTAAAAAAAAATTAAGAAAAAATCACTCAAGAAATTTTCTTGGTGCATTTATTAAGTTTTTAAAGATTGTTTAAGAAAAGTTTCTGTATGTATCAAACATATGTGTTTAATTAAAATATCAACTTTTAATTCTTAAGAAAATTAACATTCAATTTTCTTCAATTTTTTTTCCGTTAACAATTATTTATAAATATCTCTTTATATTACTCTACCCTTTTTCCCTAAATACTGAACTTTTTTAACTGTTTCACAATTTTATTTAACTTTACTTGTTTTTTGATTGCATAAAATAAATTTTGTAATAGAATTTTTACTAATTTCTCAATAAGCTAAAGTTTTGGAAACTTGAACACTTGTACATTCTCGATGAAAGGATACTATAGTAAATTTTCAGAGTATAGTCAATTAGTAAACTGACCTATTTTAGTTTTACTCCATAAAATATCTTGCAGTAAATTTGAAAAGAAAATTAAAGTTCTAGTAATTTATATATAGTCTAGTTCTAGGAAATTAAAGTTGTAATTCACTAATATCTATAGTAAATAATTAATAATTAAATATTAGATGGCAGAAAATACTTAAAATTTATAATTCCTTTTTTAAATGTACTTTTATAAAATGCTTTGATTCTTTAGATTACAAGGAATTCCAGAAAATCAGATCAATGATTTGTTCTCTTTTCTTTAAATAAACTGATTTTGGTTGCTTCCGTGAGTTTAATCTCCTGCAAGCTACACAGATTTTGTAATTTGTTTTCGTGTTTTTTACCCTCTAAAATTAGGAGCTTCTGCTAAGTCCTTCAATTGAAAACCAAAGAGAAAGCAAATTTAGGGATTAAAATAATCTATAGCATTAAGCCTCAACTTTAGCTTAACGTGCAGAATGGAATGCTTTTCTTCCCTACATTGTTAGCAGAGTCCTCTTTGTAATTAACTAAAGAGTCTTGTTGTGCAAAAGACATTTCTTATACGCATCTCAATCAAATCGACTAAATTAAACCCCGCAGTTACTGATGCATGATCATCAGATTCGGAATAATTACGCAAAGAAGATTCCCCACCAGCTGACGTAATTATTTCCTTATGATTGAAGGAATTAGACAGTTCAATCGCCATTTTCCTTGCCTTTAAAGAATATCAGGTGTGTTCCACTTTCCCTTCGTCGGTGCACTAATTGCTTCATTACTCATGAAGAATTGTTAAACTAATTTCAGGTCCAGGTTTGCTCCGGAATTTATGATTGAATTTCATTCAGTCTCCGTTCTTTCTTATAATAAGAGTCGATCTTGGATTTTTTTTAAATAAATGCTTCAATATCTTTCTAATTTACTGCCTTATGAAAATGAGTTTTGAATCCGAATTTACCGTGGTTTGTCCAATTTTTTGATTCGAAGGAATTGTTAAGCTAATTTAGGCTTTTGATTTGTTCCAGAATTCATAATTGAATTTCAGAATTCTTTATTAACATAGATCTTGGAATTTTTTTAATAATTATTCTAATTTGCTATCCTATGAAAATAAGTTTGAGACCTTGGTGAATAATAATTTTTTAAAATTTACGAAGTTTAAAAGACTTTCCTGAATATTTTGCCTTTTCTTTTTTCCAAAGAATCTCAATTTTCCAAGTTTTCGAAGAACAAGAAAAATTTGAATTTTTCGTAACGAATATTCCTGAATTATTTTCTCACCTCTGCTAAGAAATGCGGTTTGATATTCAATAATTTGAATATCAGACAGCATATGACATTTAAAAATTCAGATATATTTGTTATCATTTCAGAAAAATTCATTCTTTTTTTCTTGCTGTTTTGAAACTTCAAAAAAATAGAAATACTGCTTCACGATCTGCAATTTATGCCTGAAGAACTTTTCTGTTAAATTTCAAATTTTGATACGATTCAGCATTTAGGATAGATTTTCATTCAATCCCCTTCTATTCTTGGAATAAGGGTTGATTAGGGGGTTTTAAAAATAAATTATTTCAATTTCTTTCCTCGTTTATCAAAACAAATTTTAGTTACAAATTTGCAGTGATAAGATCAGTTTGTTGAAATTTAGAGACTTTAAAACTTATTTAAGTTCCTGATTAATTCCGAAATTTGTAAATGAGTTTCAATCTTTTTTGTTACACAAATGAGCAATCTGAGTATTTTTTAAAAATAAATTGTTTAGAATATTTCACCTTTAATTTAAATGTGAAAATAAAGACCGTAAAAAAACAATTTTTGATGGATAAACTATGCTGTCTTTATTTATACCAATATATATGCATTTTCTAAATTTTTATAATAAAACACAGTTTTCTATACTTGCTTTTAATGGCTACACAAAATCATTCATAAAACGTTTAACAATAAATCATAACGAATTTTATAATAATTTAAGATTTTGATTTGCTCTGAAATGTAAGATTGGATTTCAGTCTCTTTAATGTATTACATTAAAATTCAGAATAGGATTTTTCAACTAATTTTCCTTTCTATAAAGGAATGAAAGTCCTTCATTCATAAATTTTCTTTTTATTAAAGAATACTGAATATGTTGCACTTTCCTTTCAAACAAAAGTCTTCATTACTCATAAATTAATTTCAGATTTTCACTTGCTCGGGAAAATATAATCAAATTTAAATCTTCTGAAATTTTTTACATAAAATACAGCTTTAAATTTTTAACAAATTCAAATATTTACGTTCTGTTGTTTTACGAACACTAAAATCAAATGTAATCATATATTTATCTGCGCATAACATGTTTCTGCACTTAGAAAGATATTTTAATTTACTATTTTAAATATTTTTTTCTTAAAAGGAAGATAGGTTAAGTGAATTGGATATTACGCTAAATTTTATAACAAAAATTGAAGATACTTGTTAAATGTTTTATTTATCGCATACTTAAAGCCTGCATTGCGGCGTGTTTTTCTTTTAATTCTAATTATATAACCGAGGATCATTTTTAGTTAAAATCGTTTGCTTTAAGTAATTGAAATTCAGAAATAAAAGAGTTTTAATTTACATAACTCCATTTAAGAATAGCTTCAAACGGTTTCTACAATTTATTTACAAGGCAAACGAAAAGGGAATAAAGAATTACGACTGACGTTTCAAAGATGTATAACCTAAAGGCTTAGATTTTTTAAAAAAATGGAAGCATTTTTGAAGAGAAATCTATTCAATCCCTGCAGAAATTTTATAGAAAAATGCATTCAAATGTTATTCCTTTAAAAACATAACCCATTTGCACAGGAGAACTTATTTTTGGTTATAAAACAAAGGGAATGGAGTTTGCTTTACAAATGTAAGCAGGAAATAAAAGAAGAAGAAACTACCTTTAGCATTCCTGTTGTATTTTATTTTCTGGAATTGCTCTTGTGGGAGTCAAGTGTTCGGGAAGAAGAAGCAAGTCGATATTTACGAAGTTCAAAGACGAAGAATAAAGTTCCAAAAAATAAAGAAAGATGAATTCAGTTTCTGTGCAGACGGTTTGCTACTGGTTCTTGTGCATAAGTGTCAAAGCACTTCATGTGAGGCAGCATTTCTTATCTGCACCACTCAAATAGAAAGTCGGTTCTTTTTGCCCCTGTTTTCGGGTGAGTTTAACAATATTCTTCCGTTACCGAATCGTATTGGTTCATTGGTTTTTCTCAAGACAGATCTCTTACGATTTTGCCGTTAACGATCAAACCGATCTACTGGATCCAAAGAAAATCTTTGAGCAGAGACCATTTGTCCGACATCCGATTGACCTGGATATAAATAATAAAAGAGCAACTCGAAAGCGGAGAACTTCAACCAAAAATCGAATGGATTGATGTTTTTCTACGCTGATGTATTTGCAGCATACCGAAAAGTCTCTATAAAGTAAATTTTTGATGTTTGAGGGAATTCTGTCAAAATAAAGTTGCGTAGAAAGCCTTATCTCGACCAAAAAGAGAATTGTTGCTATATATTTAAGCTTCGAGTACTCTTGCAAATTTAAACTCATCTCACTTACCTCTTGGGTAAACAGAAAAATGTTCTGTGAAACGTTTCAAAAAGCACAGTAAATATCGGCTCAGACATATATGCATTTTTAAAAATGCATTAAACTTTTTATTTGTAAAAGACGTAAGTCAGCGAATATTAAATGATTTGAAGTATTGAATATTTCATACAACTTCTTATAGCTACAGGATCATTTTTCAAGCAATTTTTAGTATCCTCCTTTTTAATTCCAGAACCACAACATACTTATATTGTAACCTACAAACCAGACCAGAGATGAGTTCCAGTTTCCAAGCAACAAAATAAAATGACTAGCAAATCATTTTGCTTATGTCTGATCATTTGGGTCATCTATAAGGGGTTTATATTATGTGTTGTCACGAACACGATGAAAGTTTTCTGAATCACCAATATTATGGCGTCTAACTATCTTCATGACTTTTGAAAGTAATTAATTAAAGAAATCATGTTGCCCTAACAGTTTACATTATGGAAAGGTATCAAATTTTTCCTCAGTGCTTTCTCTAATTTATTGGTAAATTCGCTAAAAAATACGGTATTTGCATTTTCTCGCTTCTATAACTCTTCATCTAATGGTTCGAAATTGTGTCGTCCTTTTTAAAACCAGAATGTTCAAAAATAGGTTTAACTTTACGAAACTCAATTAAAGTGGAAAAATAAAATAAACTGGATTAAATGCTACATGCGAAGTATGTTTATATTATGCCATGGTAATAAAATGAAAAAAAATGGTACAAACCGATTTGTTAAAAAGCTGAAAGCAGCATGCATTGCTATTTTCCACTTACATCATGTTTATTGTTGAAAAACGTTTTTGCACTAGAATGATTCATACCTTAGTTTCAAGAATAACAATCTCTCTCTCTCTCTGTATATATATATATATATATATATATATATATATATATATAATTGTATGCTATTTTTTTTATTTCCGCACCCCCTTGGAAAAGTCGAAAAAATGTGGCTCACATGTTTCTTAGCATTTACTAGAAGGAATGACTGCAAAATTAAAATAGCTTCTACGGTCTCTTAAAATGGGTGAAATGGGGCAGAATGATTTTACGTTTTTCTGCAATGACTTTGGAATATATCACTGTAACTTTATGTATTTTTCTGTTTCTCATATATAGAACAAATAAATGCTGGCGGAGCAGCGATTACAGCGGCTAATAACTTCATATAAAGCCACATTCTTTTCTATTTAATTTAGATATATCAACTTAAGAACTGCAACTTAACTGCAGAATTTACTGTTTTAACTGATGTATCTTCCAATATTTTACTATTGATCCCCATCCAAAACTCATTTCTTTAACCACATATCAGGTAATAATTTCTTTTTGAAGTTTTTCTTGTTTTTTGAGTTTTTATAAAAGCAAAAGGAACACATACGCTTTCAATTTTTTTCTTTTAAATTAGTTGCTACGTTGATTTAATCTCAGATTTAAATTTCAAAACTTCTATAATTCAATACTCGTTATTGATTTAACGATACAGATAACGATTTATTATTTTTTAAAAATAAAATGAAAATTTTCTAAATCAAAATGACGATGCAAATTATAATTTCAGAAATCAAAAGCAAATAGTTTTATTAAATCTGCATTATTTTTTCCAGACATAAGATAGAAAAAGTAAAATTTATAGTTTTTATTCCGTTTTGGTGCATCAATCCAACTCTGTAGGTAGGGTTGTCTATAAAATTTACTGTTTTGAAGGTTACATTCTTTTAATCCTAATCCTGAAAAGGTAAATTTTATGTTTCCATTTAATTTTGTTCATCATTTTAATGCTTTAAGTAGCACTTATCTATTGAAATTACAGTTTTTACTGTTAACTACTAATATTCATAATAATAAGCACCAACCAAAGCTTGGGTCATTATCTCTCAATCATACTTCTTGAAAAGTAAAGTTTATTTTTCCATTTCATTTATGTTTAAAATTATAATGCTACAAATGAGGTTTATTAATCAAAGCAAAGTTTTTTATTCTGTAACTAACGATATTCATACGATTAAGCATGATTCTAAGTTTAGGTCACACTCAGTTCTTTACTTTGCAGCTATTTAACATTATAAGGCTACAAATAAGATTTATTAATAAAAATAAAGATTTTTTACCTGTATCTAACGACATTCATACTATTAAGCATCCTTCTAAGCTTATATCACAATCAATTATTTAACCTTTCAGCTATTTAACATTGTAATGCTACAAATAAGGTTTATTAATAAAAATAAAGATTTTAACCTGTAACTAACGATATTCATAATATTAAGCATCATTGTAAGCTTAGGTCATAATCAATTCTTTAACCTTGCAGCTATTTTCTTATCCTCTCTCCTTCTCTTACCTTTCCCTGGTCCTTCTATTTCTCTCTCCATCTCGTTCATAGTTTTTTTTATCCATCATCGCTAGGGAGCTTTTGTTCAGTGACCAAGTTCTGCGATCAGTCAACAGATATATTATTGGAAAGTCGTAAATCAAAAGAGACCTCATCGTCTTAGAAACGTTCCATCCGCCTCAGTCAATACTTCTCTACCAGGTATTTTTCCGTCTCATACGTCTTATTCTTTCCTTTTCCATTTCTTACAATTTTCTCTCTTTCTTCAGAGTTGAGGCTTGATTAGCAAAGAATTGAGAACAGAGACGAAATTAATCACCTAGCACAAAAGGATAGCCATTGATTGTGACTAGGGTAAAGGGAACATCGAGTAGTCACTCGTTTTGTGTTCTTTTATTCGGAAAATCGCAAAGCCAGGTTCGTTTTTTTAAGTACGTTTTGTGTTCGACTCGATGGGTCCGCTAGGGAGAAGGTATCAGAGTGATAACAAATGATTTTCCTCTTCCCATTTCGTCTATTGTTCTACAAAGGCAATCCGTCACGAAAGCCAGATCTTTCAGAAATCTAATGAATTCTCAAATAGATTCAAAAGGGTGATTTGATTAATTAATTTCAGAGCAACGGTTAGAAGATTAAACTTTTTCTTTTGCGAACAATTTGAGGTAATGAAAAAAAAATTATTCATTAATTTCCTTTAAAAATTGTTTCGTAACAATGGCAGTAAAATATCCTTGGCAGTTTAAATCAAAATATATTGAAGTATTGCGATTTTGTACCAAATTACAATAGAATGCTATTCAAAACAATTGCCCAGATTGCTAGAATTTCTTTGTAAACAGTTGTAAAAAGTAAAAAGTTTAAACTTAATACAGAAAGAAACTTGATGTTTAATTTGGGCATTTAAAAAATGCTTAATGTGACTGCGTCACATGAAATGACTTTTGTACAGTAGGCCATTTCATGCCAGATACTGTGTAGCATATTCACAATCATTAATACGCATTCTATATCTATAAGTAGGCTCTGCGTTTTGGTATTTAATTTACTAAATTTATTTCTTGCGTCTTCATTTTATTCAGATAAGTTGTAAACTTTGTCTAAACACTTCGTTTGGTCGCAACTGTGAACGAAATCAGAGCATGGATATGAGATTCTTCACGTGGTTATGAAAGCGAGTACTATTTGGACTTTGTCCGTGTGATTGAACGCAGTCCAATAGGGCAATTATTAAGAACGTGAACAAATCCATAAGTAAAGCTTCACATAGTCGTAAAATTGGCTATCGCTTAGATGTTGTCATTGTGACCAAACGAAATCCATTTTGAGAATTATTGCATATACAAACGAATCTATAAGGAGTGCTTCATATGGCTGAACTGGCTATCCACTGGATGTTGCTCGTCTGATCAAGAAAATACCAATTTGGCAATTAAAGTCGCAAACAAGATTTTAAGCTTTTATTTATATTATGATCAAATGCTTAATTACTATCTTTATTTAGAAGAAAGCTAAAGTCATTCATAATGGGTTCAGAAGTTTAGAATAACTTTGTATATTACAGACCCTATCAACAGCCCTTTACTATTTCGGCAACTTTATCTCATTTCATTAAAATACAATAAAATAATTATTTTATTAATTTCAGAAATAAATTTCTCAAAACTTCTGAATTTTTTTAAAACTCTGTTAATGAATTTGGATATGAATAAGTGCAATCGAAAAAGTGATTTAAATTTAAATAATCCTGAAATATGTCGAAACTTCTTAATTAAACGTAATGTTGCAATTAAATGCAGGATTTCGGAAAATAAAAAAGATTCAATATGCTGAGTTGATAAATCATACATATTTCATTCACTAATTAAAAAAAAATATTTGGAACAATATCATAAAACATCATGCTCTCATTTAAATTCCTTCTCTCTGTGTTATTGTTATGTGAAATTTGGTACATTTCAGGTACTTTAATATATTTTTTTATGACTGATTGAAATCTGTTTCATTAGAGCAAAAAGGAAAGTTTCTAATCAACAATAGAATACAAAATAATGATGTAGTAACAATGATATCTAATGATGTAACAGGGGACAGTGGTAACAAATGATTTTCATTTCCCCCTTTCTATTTTTCACATTGTTTTGCAGCGTCAATCCATCAACAAAAGTCAGGTTTCCAAGAAATCCAATGAATTCTCAAAGATAAAAATATGATTTGATTAATTAATTTCAGAGTAGCGATTCAATGATTAAATTTTTTTTGTTGGAAAGATGACTCCGTGAATAGAAGTTTTTATTCATTAATAATTTTTAAAAAAGCTTTTGTTTATTCATGAAAACATATGATTGGGATGATAATTTTAAAGTGGATGTTTCTATATATGAAATGATTTTATTCTTTTGTAATTTTTAATGAAGAATTTTCTTTGTAGAATACTTTTAATAAAGTAGTATAATTCTACTTTTAAGGTGATAATGCAAGAACATTACATTATATTGTTTGCATTCAGTATATTGTAATGAGTTTAATTTATTTATAATGTAACTTACTTAGTCGATACTTTCTGCATTTTTAATTATTATTTAAATGATTTAAAATGATTTAGGAAAATATTAAGACCGGATACTAAAACGCGTAATAAAGTAAGGCATATTCACTTATTGTCTGCTCTCACTGTAGAAAATACTCTTCGAAATGTGTTTCTAAACAATGTTAGAAAAAAATTCCAATTTCTTATTAAATTTTTAACAAGCACATCTTGCATTTAATTGCAACATTAATTCTACTAAGAAATTTCGTTATATTTCAGAAATATTTAAATTTAAATTGCATTTTATATTGCACTTATGCATATCCTTCATCATTAACAGAATTAAAAAAATTTGATTTAAAATTGGGAGTTGGAAAAAAATACTTTAAAACATACAGTCAAATAATTTATAATTTTATTGTTATTTTACGTTTTAAATATAAAAACGATTTAATTGAAAACTTGAGACTTATTTATCAAAAGCCGTTATTTGAAGCACGAATGATAGTTGTTAGACGAAGAACTTAAAAAGCATAAAAACTGAGCAAATTTGAATTGAACTGAAAACTTATCAAAAATGAACATAACAAAGAATATTCCCGTTTTTTCACATTTTCATTTAAATGCCTTAAAAGAATATCTTTATACTCAAAACATAAACACGCTTTGAATTTTTTACTGATTCTTCAATTTTTATCCGAAGTGATAAAGTTAGAATGAAGGAAATATAAAATTTCAATAATTCATACAGAAACAAATAATGTATTCCAATGATGAGTGACAACATAAAAGTGTGTTGATGACAGATTGCCAAAATTCGCTATCTACAATGCATGAATGTCACATAATCTTAAATTTGCATAGGATTGTCACAATACGCGGTGAGCAAATCCACTTGTTTGAAGGGAAATGATGGTAGATTAAAAGTGATCTCGAAATTAACCTATATGAGCATTCAGTGGAAGCCTGAGCAGTAATTACCTGAGTTGTTGATGAACATCGGTCCATTTCCATATTAAATAGCACTATTGGTCTCAGTTCCACCTAGTTCCAAGAGAAGATTATGGCGGGAGTTTGGGGTAGCTTTGGAAATAATTGGAACTTGATATACCATTCTCTAGCTGGCTAAATATAGTAGACACAATGTGAAACCTTCAGTATTCTATTGCACGATAGCAATAGATTGTTGGTTAGTATGTTTACACTGTTTGCAATTCTGTTTAATCATAATAGGGATTTCAAAATTAAAGAATAATAAAAATAAATCATGGCAGTTTTGAATGATTCCGAAGATACAATATCAGTATTATGCAAGAAAGACTAATTTGGAGTGAAATAAATGTGATTTAATTGTTCATTAATAAATTCTTAAAGCTTTATTAAAAACATTTACGAATTATAAAATTACACCAAAATAATTTAATACATGATTTAACACAGTTCTACTTTCCATGTAAATATAATGGCAGTAACTCATAAAACACCAGTACCAAATAAGAAGACGAAATTGAAAAGAATACTGATTGAGAAGACAAAAACTATAAGTTTCTACTGCAAAAAGATTCTGGCAATAAATACCACTTCATAAAACGAACCAGAATATAACAACCTTATTAAGAAAAAAAAAACATAGACACAAACCCTATGGGAAACATTTCTGTAGTAAATAAGGGTGAGAAATACAATTGGCATTATCATTTTTTTTCAGCGGTAATTCTAGGTTTCTATCATTAGTCCAAGATTTGTTCAGTTTCCAAATTATTCCTTTTGAGAGACTAATCTTTCGAAATTTTCTCTTCGCTATATTAGATTTTGTTCGAAAATGATGATGTGAAAAAATTACAATTTTTTAGCTGAATGTTCTAGGCTAATAAATAGTGCAAATTCAACAATCTTGCTTGAAACGGAAAAGTTAGCAAATGTTTCTTAAGTAAGACAATCCTTCTCTCATTGTAAATAAAATAAATGCACATTTATTGGCTGAAAGTTTTTTTTTTCAATAAACAAAGAAGTATTTTAATCTTAATGGAGGCTTCACATTGCAAGGGAAAATAAATTGCACATAGTAAAAATATAGCTTTATCTGGAAAACAGAAATGATAAAAACTGCAATCAGTAACTACTTCGAGACTGATATTTAACAGTATATTTATACAACTAAGTTATACAGTTATAGAAAATAGAAGATAAAATTTAATTACAGAACAGAATACAGTTATTTTTTAAATACTTTTTTCTAGATTTTTGAGGATTTTTTTTTTCAAAATGAATAAAATTAGTTAGAATTTTCCGAAAAAGGAATAAAGAAAAGAATCAAATAAGATAAATCCGCATTCTCTAATATCTTATAGACTGACTTTTTAATTTAATTCTTAATTCTTCTGTTTAATTCATATGGAGGCTTACCCTTCTGTTTAATTCATATGGAGGCTTACCCTTCTGTTTAATTCATATGGAGGCTATTCATCTATAGGCTTACATTTTCTAAACGCAAGATCCCCTTTTACATAAAAAATAGTTTCCATTACCCCATTTTTATCAAAAATGTTTTGTAATAACCCTGAATTGAGAAACTAAAGGGGGAAATTAAGCAATAATGAAAGATAAATAAAAATTATTTAAGTTAGTAATTGTTATCCAGTTAATTTTATGGAAATGATCTAATATAAGATGACCTTCATCATGATAATTTCTTATAAATACTAAAGAATTTTGACAATAACAGCTTCTGCTATTCAAAAACATCACCCTAAAGCGATCCCAATTAATATAGCGATATATATTTTAATAATATCAATTTTTAACTAATGAGAAATTGAAAGATTCGAATAAGGAATTTTTTAAATGCAAATTTATATATTAATTAAATGCAAGATTATTTAAATTCAAGATTCACGAGAGATAAATCATAACAGCGATATTTGTTCTGAAATTAGATGAAGCCCTTTTTATAGATCCGAAGCTAAGTTTCTCTCGAAACCTTCTAAGTATGACTTTATTCTTAGAAGCCATAAAACATGGCACATTCATTCGAAGAGATTGAATTCTATATCCAATAAAGTCAGAAGGAGAATACGATAAGGATTCCAGAAGAGATCAAAAATTATTTGAATGTAGGGAAGATACTACCTACCGATCGACTTTTGTGGAATACTATTCACCGGAAACCGTTCCCTGTTCAGATGCCGCTTGGACTGGAACAGGGTCAAATCAGTTTCTATCCAAGTAATTGATCTTCTTTTCAATTGACAGACCGAGAGGAAGCGAGTTTGAATGAATTTAACGGAACTTGAATTCAAACAATGAAGTTGAGATTAGATTGAACGCCAGATCCATAATAAAAGAATCCCCGACTAAGCATAACATGGTTCTATCAAGCGTAAATTATCGTTTCTGTTCGGTTCTAGGGCAAAATGTCTTTTATCATAAATTAAGCGGCAGGCGATTTATGTTGGTGTCTTTTCTAATGTCCTCTGGGGGGATTTATCTCTATTTGTTCAGTGGGAGAGACAATAGTTTGTTTCAGAAAGCATTTAAAACCAAAATAGAAAGATTTAATAAGAATACTGAAGCAACTTTTGAGACATTTTAATGGCATACATGTCATACATTACGCAAATTAGATCATTTTATTTACTACATCATTAAGTACGCATATAAATTTAAACTTTCTGCCAAATGTTTGTTTTTCCTTTTATTGAATTTCAAAGTAAAATTTAAAATACAATGAAGGACATAAATTATAATTTTTAAATAACCTTTTCCGAAGTTATACAAAATGTCGAGGCTAGTCGCGCCCCAAAGATAAATTTTGAACCCTTGGAGATACTCATCTACTTATAATTAGAAATAGATTTGAAATGATATAAAAATCTTTTTATTTGTTATATTCAATAAATACATTGCCGAAAAAATTACAAAATCGATTATATTTTAATGTTTTAAGCAAGAGAAGATTCATTCTTCAGGAACTAAAGCTGCTAGAAAAAGTAAAAAATATTAAAATCGAAATCCAGAATTAAAAGATTTATTGTATTTGACTGAGAATGATAAACATCCCTTAATTATTTTTGTGGTTCATTTAATTTACTTTGAATAAAATAAAATCTTAATTTTTTTAGTACATATCTGTAAGAGATTAGTTTAACTGTAAGAGTTTCAATTCTAGTATATCATTTTGATACTAGTAAAGATACGTTCCCACCCACTATCCGTCCGACTGAAGAGTTTTTCCAGAAAACTGTTTGGAAAATATCTAATCAGGCGAAGGAAAGGAAATTAATGACCTCGACTCCGCTGCTATTTTTATATTGTAACTTCTTATTTGTTCAAAAGACAACACATTTTGAAACAATACAATGTTATAGTTTTTAAGGAACTGTATTTTGGTTTTAATTGTGTAATTTTTGTGTTTTCTAGTAGTATTTGTTGAAACAACTATTTTAAAATACTATAATCTGTATTACGTTTATATTATTATTTATTCAAAGATTAAATATGTTCATGTTAAATGATAGAATGCAAATTGAAACATTAAATATTTTTAGTGGGCGAATTGTCTACGGATGTGTAAATAAACACAACAATTAAAAAATTAATAAAAATGATTCTAAAAGCAAAATTTTTATTAATTTGATTTAATGTTTTTTTTTTGCTTCAATTCTTTAACATTTTTAGACAATAATCAAGTCAATCACTAATCTTAGTCAACATCATAATTATAAAGGAATCTTGAAATCACTATTTTCTAAATTCGCTATCAGCTGGAGCTATGACTATGGAATCAAATTTAATTAAATGAAAACAATTAACTTAGATAAATTATGGAAATATTTAAATAATTTATTGCCACTTGCGTATATTTAAGTATACGAAATTTCAATAGTGTAGCACATTAAGAAATAAATGAGAAATCAGTTGCTAACTTACAATTTTACAAATATGTAAGATGCAAAAATAAATAAAATTGTTTAATGGAAATATGTATATCACTTTCATGCATATATAATTAGTCTACTTTTCAATCAGCTTAACTTTTCTAAGACCGTTGAAATTATATTATCGCTGAGTTATCAATTTTTAAATGTTTGTTATTCTATTTTTACCATTTTTATACCAACTTAGTAATATATTTTGTTAATTTTTTATAAAATATATGTAAAACATATATACATTACCAAAGAACTAATTGTACAGATAATGATAAAATTATGAAATCCCTTTTTACTGAAGAGGAAAAATTTTAAAATTCGCTCTGCTCTTAAAATGGCAGTTCAAGGGGAAAAAAATGCGAATAAGTAGAATTATTAAAATTAGTTTTTTGAAAAATTAAAAAACTTAATTTTTTTTGCAATTGAAAAGTATTGATAATATATAGCTTATTTTATATGTTTATGACCATATAGCAAGCAATTATGGTTATAACTCTATGCTAAAACCGAAAATTTGTCCTAACACTTTAAATGACCAATTTTTACTAATAATAAATATTACTTGAAACTTTTTTTTTAGAAAGAGGTTTTTAAGATTAAATAAATATGATCTTAATTAATTTTTTTAAATCAAGAATTTTTCTTAATAATAAAAAAAAGATAAGCTAACAAATAGTATAAGAAATAATTTAATATAAGAAAAAAAATTCTTAATAATTTGTCAATTAATATAATGAATTGTTAATTAACAAATAAAGACAATTTCATATGATTTTGAGATAAGAATGATGATTTGAGATAAGAAAGTTTAATATGAACATCTCATCATTTTAGCATAAGGGCTTATCACATTTCTATTAAAAATATTAATCACTTGATAAGTAATTATAATCAAATAATAATAATTGCGTAATAATTAAAATGATTGTTAAAAACATAAGGAGTAACAAAATACTTAATAATATTTTTGTGGTTTTTTTTTAACTTATTAAAAGAAAGTAGCTCTAATGAGAGGTGGTAAAATGGACAATTAAAATATAATAATTTGGCAGTAAGTATTTTCAACCATCTTAAAAAGTTTGACCTGATTGAAAATGCTGAGTAATTCTATATTTACACATATTTAGTTGAAATGTTCTATATTAGAAATTATCTTCAATAATTAATTGCCCTTCTTTTCTGAATTTAATTGCTAGTAAGTCGCTATTATTAAAGGTTTTGTAATAATCTTAGATTACTAATAAAATACTTAAATGTGCACTTCTTATAATAAGTTTTTGAGTACCTAATGCTCGGCTGTAGACGTATGAAAATTTTATGTTAGTATTTTATTTTGAGACCTTTATATGCCCTCGAAATAAACTTGGTAGCCAGTGCTGAAACCAAAATATCCATTTTTCACTTAATTTCACGTCAAAACATTCCTGAAGAATGAAACTTTTGTAACAAATAGTAGGAGGAAGTTATCAAGGGAAAGATAAATGTTTTTGTTGGTAACTGGATATTTTTCTTCCTAGAATGTGAATATCATTTCTCTTGTTGCAGATAAATTTTGTTGTATAAAACCTATACTATAAATATGTAAAATGCTTCGAATGAAACAAAATGGCACAATCAAATTATAGCAGGAATTGTAAAACAGATGAGAACGATGTTTATTAAAGCCAAACATAGGCAATCACATAGTTTACAAAAAATATAGTTGAATTGAGAGAAAAGTTTTATTTATTTTGAAAAGGATAAAAGAAATATTGTATTTTTTCATCCATATTTTGTATTTTTTTTTCTTTTCTTAAGCTATTATTCTATGCTTGTGAATTGGAGGAATAAAAGATTTTTGTTTAAGGATTTGTATTAAATTGTCATAAATTATTGTATTAGGGCATAGATAATAAGAAATGCTGTTGTAATTTTTCGAGATCTAGTTTATCAGAAAGAATCGAGGAACTTATATCAAATTCAGATCTGTGATATAAATTCTTAAAAGTCTTCATTTTTATTTGTATTTTTAAACAATGTATGTAACAATTTATATTTTTCAAAGCTTACTCGCACACTCTTTTGTATAAAATTGAATGTATAAATTATTTAATTATCTATTCTCTATATAAATTATTACTAGAAATGAAATTTGGGAGATTAAAGTGCCACGTATAATATTTTAATCTATAAGTTTAAAATACAAAAGTTGAAGTAATATTAGAATTGAATTTATGATAATTTAGTTTGAAATCAGATATTTTGGAATCATATTTCATTAATGTGCTTAAAGTATATCTTGTTCTAATTTTATTTACTTTCTGCTTTTTAGTTTAAATTTATAATTCATTATTTAAATTATTATGGAATAATTTTTTTTCTCAAATTCAGTACTAGATGGTGAAATCCGTATAAATTCAAAATTTTATTAATTTGACCTAGTGATTTAACCCTGAAAATTTTCAAATAGCTCAAATAACTCAAATAATAACTCAAATAACTCAAAATTTAGGAGATTTATCATCTTAGGAAGTTAGTGGGAAATTAATCATACTGTCCATCATTGCAGACATGAAACAACTCAAGTTAAATAAAAGTTGAAAAATATATTGAAATTTGTACTATTATTATTTATTTATTTATATTTTATCACGGAATATAAATGCACTGATATTAAATATATCAGCTATAAAAGTTTATTATTTCTGTCATTTTGGCATCTTCAGATAACTCAATAAGGCTTATCAGGTAAAAAATATTGCACTCTAAGCAGCATAAGCCAGAAATAATTTAAGCAATATGGTGTAAAGGCCAAACCAGTTTTTAGTTGATTTATTTTGTGGGCAATATTGGCTAAGCCAAATAAACCGCACATATAGATGTGGCGATTCCGGAAAAAACTTTTCGAAGAGAAGCGGAGAAACCTAATTGTCCAGACTGTGATGAGAAATCCATTGATCTGATACGGAAAGACTAAACTGAGGGGAAAGAAATCGAAGGAAACGTCAATTGAAGGGACAAACCTATGGATAAGATAAAGTAAATGCTATATATAGCATTTTTTCTGAGGGTGGTTACTGGTAGAATATACTCTGTAGGTAGAGGCAAAGGTGACTGGAAACCTATTTCAAAAATCTTGAAAACTATCGCAAAGCTAATATTCAGGAAAAATCCAAAAAATTAATACATATTCATTATGAAACAAAATTTCATTGTAAAATAGAAAAAAAAAATGTACAGAAATCTTGAAAACTATCGTGAAGCAAATATCCAGCAGAAATTCGGAAAATCAATACACACGCATTTCCAAACAAAATTTAATTTTAAAATAAAAAAAAATTACGAAAATATTGAAAATTATCTTGAATCGAAAATACAGCATAAATTAAAAAAAAATTAATACATACTCATTAACAAACAAAGTCTAATCTGTAAAATAAAAAAAAATGTAACTATAATAATTATTAAAACTTAATAAAAATTATTTATGTTTCACCATTAATTACATTTATGACTTCTCAACATTTTGAAATATAATTTTTAAATTAAACCTGATTTATTACAAATTAGGAAATAAGTTAAATTTTGAAAAAATAGCATTGAAATTTGCACATATTTTATTTTAATTGATTTGTTTATGCTTGTAAAATTGAAATTTTGTAATGGATTTTATACTCACTCCCTGATATCCTAGCTTTTTATAATTTGCCCATATGTATTCTTACTACTTATGTATTCTCGGAGCTAATGGGCTATTTAGATATTTTCAGATCTATTTATCTTGTTGTTAATTAAATTTTCAGTTAGCATTAATGGCTATATCTGGATTGAATTCTCAGAAAAAATTCGTATTGATTGAAAATATTTATAATAAACTATAAATTAAAGACTATGAAGAAAAAATTCTTCAAATAACATAAATTTTTAATTTTAATGCATTGATAAAAATGTGTTTTTAATACATGTTTTTAACAAATTAATTTTTTGCAAGCATTTCAAAAACTTATTATGACTCGTATGATGTTTTGATATAGAAAGAGAAGCTTCAACAAATTCTTTAACTATTACGTTAGAAACTGAATCAAGCATATTAATAAAAGCGACGAGGAACATCTAGAAGGAAGAGAATTGGTTCTTGGAATGAAAAAATTGTATGCTATTTAACTTTACAATAAATTATGTTTAAGTTTGATGTACATTATATCTGCATCTGTTTTAAGATGAAACTAGAAAAAATAAAGATATATTTTGCACAAATCTGGTAATTCTGTGTTCGAAAATGTAAAATAACCGGCAATATTTGCATTTAAATGTACCAAAACATATTTTGAACAAGCTTAATGCTGATGCATTGCAATAACAACTACGAAAATTATAATTAAACTTATAATTTTTTAATTCAAAATAAGGCCTTTTAACGTTAAATTGAAAGGCATAAAATAAAATTCTGTTATTATTGAATGATAATTTTAATTGTAAAAATCTATAATAAAATTTTTCTGCCAACAATGAATGCATTTCTGTTAATTGTTTGCATGTAAGGAATTTGGTTTATTTTCTGAACCTAATGTAATTAATTCATGAAATATTGTTCAGAATAATCGAAATTCACATATTATGCATCATTTATCATCATATACTTTTATAAAAGAGTGAAAATTTAAGAACAAGCGGGGGAATCCTTACGCACATGTATTTAAATTGACTTTTTTCATGTTTATAAAGATGGAATTTTGTAATCAATTTAGCATTCCTTTCTGGATGAAATAGTGTTTTGAAAGTTTGCACACGTGCATGTTCGCCATTATAATGTTATATTTAAAAAAAATCAAAATTAAATTTTAAGTTAATTTTCTAATTTGATTAATTTTTGATTTCATACGAATGTCATCATCTGGTAGTGAATTATAGAAATTGAGGATTTCCAAACTCTTTAAAATAAATCATAATAAATGATAATAAAATATAAAGACGTAGAGAATGATTAAAATTAAGGGTATGCTTTTATTTTTGAATATATCAGTAATACATTTTTATCTGTCAATTTTAGTTTCAAAGACCTTTCCCAGTAATTCTATTGAAAAAATTATTTTATTTTTAATCGGCAACCATACAATTCAAAAGTAAAGAACTTTGACATCATTAAAAGACTTTAAACATTAAAATTTCAAGCATTACATTTTTCAGCATTTACTATTACCACAGTTCCAACTCAAAAAACGTTTTCCTGATCAATGTATACTTCTAGTGGGTTTTATACAAGAACAATTTTGTGTTGAAGGCTCTGATCCTGAAGTACAGTTCAGTCAAATAAATCTCTCCTAGTGCTTGAAAAGTATTACGCTGGTCTTACTGCCTTTGCGGAACTTTGATATGTCATGGAAGTTCTGATTTATGATGTGAAATGCCACAAAAGGAGAAATCGAGAATTTGGTACTTTCACACTTTTGACAAAAAATAAAGAATACGATTGAACCATAAATCGGAAAAGTTTCAGGGTGAAAATCATTTCCTTTTCAATTTAGTTTGAAAGGAACGTGTGGCTTGCACTGTGTATTTTATATGCATTCGAATATTTTAAGAATCGCGTTTCGAAGTATTTTTTTAAGACTGCAATAGTTAGAGTTGGAAATGAAATAATTGCATCTGCATTTCCTAACTATATAGTGTTTATAAAAATTTTAATGTTTTGACTCTTTGAAGGATTTTTCTTTATAATTTTATTATAATTGTATCGGGGAAGCTTACGATTAAAATCACATCAGGCTGTTTAAAGAATAAATAGAATGGAGGATGTTTTAAGAAATGGGAAGCTGAATAACTTTTCCATTATTATATATTTATAAATGCTTCAAAATTTCAGCAATAGCTGCATATTTTTGCATACGTAATTAATAAGCCCAAGAAACATTCAGGTAATGCATATATGCCAGACATTCATATCCCAGGAGTGATAAATGACTATATAATATTGAGAACTGCTAGTTCTCATACCACTAATGTAATGACATTTATATTATTACAAAAAAAATACTAAGAACAGAAGTCATTATGAAGATTTTGTAGATTTTGAAACATTTGTAAAATAAAATAGCTATCATCTCTAGTAATGAGCTTCTATTAATTCTGTGGAATGAAAAATGATAAAATACACATATAAATCATGTATTAGTTCTTCAACAAGCCAATCAACGGTCGACTCTATTAACTCGCATGCCTTGATAGACGAATTATTATTAAGACACCCATTGAAATAGTCTGAAATTACCTGAAATAGGCATATTCTAGCTTTATTCTCCGAAGAATGAAACTTTTTGCGTAAAATGTTAATGTTAAGAATATTTTACAAAATATGACTAATTGAACCTGGGGAATGTATAAAAATTTGCGTTTCGCAATTTTAAGTATTTACATTAACTGATTTAAATAATATAAAATATAGTTATTCATGCCATTTATAGCATTTTTCAAATGGAAGTATACGCTGATCTCTAATATTTAGAAATTAGTTATTTTTCAATATTCCATATATTCAAATGGCTTAAAATATAAATTGTTGCACCATTTAGAGCACTTTTCCAAATTGAAATATATGGTTATCTATAATGGCTTAGAAATTTGCTATTGGGTCACAACTGGAATGGGGGCCTTGTGCATTCCTTTTCTGTTGATGCATATAAGATCATTTGAATAATTTTATTGATGTTCTAACTTTATCAATATTACCTTGATTAATCAATGGACATATTGATTATTTTCTTCAAGATGTCACGCGCATAATGTATTGTTTTAATTTGTGTTTGCACAGAAGCAGTTTAAACTAACAGATTTGAAAAGTACGTATTTTACATAATTGAATTAAAAGGGATCTTCTAGCATCATCAAGTGATTGAAAATTATTGTTAATTAATCATATTTAGACTGATTATTGACTAATCGTTTCAACAAGAGTTATTAAAAAGATTATTGATCATTCATATCGACCGAATTTGTTTATTAGATAACAACATTTTTTATATATTAATAACTCTAAAAATCTACTAAATTAAATATGATCCATAAATAACCTAAAGAAATCAAAAAATTAATATCATTAAGACAATTTTCTTGTGTTAAATAATTTTTCTAATATTTTTCATTGATTTTTAATTAGTAAAATGTTATGTAGAAAATATGATTGAAAAATGCGTTAAAAATATATAAAATATTTTTTATCCTCTGTCATCGAGTAGAAATTGTAGATAATTATTCCACCCAATTTCGCCATTGTATTATAGCGTGGTGCATAGTTTGAAATTTTCTCTTTGCAAAAAGTATATGTACATATTCTGTAAAGTTTCTTTCAAATACTATTTGAAAATATCGCGATGTTTAAAAGCTAAATGCAAATACGAGGTTAAACCCATTTAATAGCCATACAGAGTGCTCTATAAAGTGATTGCAATGAAGCTTCGTTCCGAAAAGAAGATGTTTTGAGAAATTTATAAATATATGACTATCTAAATTGTAGATAAGATATATATTTGGCTATCGAAAAGGCTATCTAATATATGGCTATCTAAATTGTAGATAAGATATATATATGGCTATCTAAAAGGCTATCTAATATATGGCTATCTAAATTGTAGATAATTATTCCACGCCAGTGTATTATAGCGTGACACATAGACTGAAATTTTCTTTTTTCAAAAGTATCTGTATCTATTCTGAATAGTTGCTTCTAAATGCCATTTGAAAATAGCCCAATGTTTAAAAGTTAACCGCAACTTCGTTCTGAAAAAAGTGTTTTGAGAAATTCATAAATATATAGCTATCTAAATAAAACGAATCCACAGTCCTGAATTTGTAAAAGTAAAAGTAATTATAATGCACCTTTGCACTCGCAATGTTCAAAGAGCTGGTAGTGAATAAAACACTTAATTCAAACTCTCGCTCTTCGGATATCTGAAAGCCCAGTGTGGTTTAGCTGCAAAATAGTTGGTTCCAGGTAAATAAAACTGCTGCGCAAACCAAATCAGCTCCGAATCAATTGTAAAGGAAACAAAGGTTGACTTAGGGAAAGGAAACGAACTTTTTGGGGACTGAAAGTTGAGGTAAAAAGAAAGCCTATTAAAGACTGTGAGAGCTCGACCAGCATGATGAAGGGAGAAAAGTAAACATGATCACACAATGAAGAGACCCAATCTCGTGAAAAGCGAAATAAATGGTGTTGAAATAGTTTTAAAAGCCGATTTTATCAGACTATGCTTTAAATGGCTTTCTGGTGATGGAAATCAAGGTTCAGTTTCCACTAGACTTCTTTTTCGATTTGTTTAACCGGAGAAATATCAGAAAATGTTTATGATTGCATGCCTAAATAAAGAATGACCTATTACCATAGCGCACCATCATTTATTTTAAGAATTGGATCTTAACGGTTTTTTTGGTGAGATGATGAAAGAAATGCTTAAATATTGAACTGGCTCTCCGTTTGTATTAGAAAATCGATCGAGTTTCATTTCCATATGTAAGTTTTGGCTTGTCTGGCAGTTTGAGCAAATCTTCTGGCATTCTTTTCTAATCTTATGGAAAATAGTCTAAAGTGAAGTTTATGCTTAAAGGACATGCTTATTCAATATGATATTTTCCTTTATCCTTAAGTAAAGTAAACGACATAACATTTAAAATAGTATTTTCAGAACATTCGATAGATATACTTTTGGGTTAGGGAATAATATTATCTAAAAGTAATCTAAGATGAAGTTCGCCCTTATGAACACGTTATTTCGATGAAAACTTAAGTTGAAAGTACGCTATTATTCTTTATCAATAAATAGAATAAATTACATAGTATTTCATAGTACTTTGAATAATTCGACAATATAATAAATATTAACATTCTTTTGTGTGGAAATAGATAGAACTGTGCTAATTTAGTTGTCAAATGTGCAATTTAATTTTTAATAAAATTTAAAAGTCATTTAGAAAACATTTAACCCATTTATAAGTTTATGTAAATTATTTTCACATCCAATTTAAATGATAGTTTACGTGAAGAAAAAAAATGTTTTATAAGTAAGCAAATTCTCACTTCTCTGATGGATATAGAAATAGTTTGGGATCGAGTTACATCCACTCCGTAGTCGGAATGTACTGCCTAGAAAGGGAATTGGGGTATGGCGATTAGAACTCAAGGCTCAATTCCCTCTAATGCCCATTCGAAGATGATCCTTCAGAACATTCTGGATACATAGGGAGTTAGTTACCTCGGGGTAACTTTAATGCGATTACTATTAATTCAGTGATCTTACATGTGATTACTCAGACATTCTAATTACCTATTTTTTTGGTATAAGATAAAATACTTCATATATATCTTTATTTATCAGGTAAAATATATTTTTAATGAATTAACCACTTTATAATGAAGTGCGGTAGCCGAAGAATTTCCATTTTCTTGCAAACCTATTAATATCCCATAGTCCTACACTTTCCCCGTTATTGCACTTTAGTTTAACTAATTAAACTTTAAAGGGTTGATTACATACATTCCTTTTAAAAATAATTTCCTTTACTTTAGTTACTGTAGATTACTTGAGAAATAAAGAAAAAAAATCTAAGTACCATTTTTAAATTTAATCATTCAATTTATTATTTAAAATTATGATTTGTTATTAATACAGCAAATAATTAAAAATTATCTTTGTCTTATTTCAAAGTAGGTAATTTGTATAAAAAAATGGTTTGGATATAAGAAAATGAAAGTTTGATGAGAAATCATGCCATTCAAGGCAACCTAAAGTTTTTAATGTAATTAAATTTATCACGTGGTACGTTATAATTATTTTGTGTATGTATAGCATTATACATACACATAACAAAAACCAAGCACATTTAAAGCAGCTACATTTTAATTATCAGCTAATCATTAATAAAGTTCTAGTTTCAAAGCTTTTGGTGCAACTTCAGTTTTCCGTATCTCAGCCCAGACTAACACTTGGCTCACACTACAGGCCATTTTTACTAGTACTTCTTGTACATCAGAAGATACCTAGAAATCTTCTTAGCATTTAAAGATTTTACACTAATATTTCAAAATTCTTGAAAATTTTGTTTCCTTCTATCTTCTCCCTACAAATTACGCAATTACATAAATAAATAAATCAGACACTTGCTACATATATAAAAAAAATACTTGCAATTTACTTCCTAATGTTACTGAAAACTTTAATCAAGTCAAAATCACCTGGATATAGATGCGCCTCCTTTTCCAGAAATCATTTAATATGTAACACGATATTCCCCCCGGCGGCGACAATTTCATAAAAACTGATTTTTTTCCATTTAGATGATTAACGACGGTTGTGCTTTGCTTACACTTCTTAATGACTTTCTTATCTTTATCTTCGGAATAAGAGCTTTATCTCCATATTCTCGTTCGGTTTTCAATTCAATTTATCAGCCCGTGATATTCTGCACAGTTCCTTGTTTTTATTCATTCTTCCAATTAGGGAAGGAACAAAAGAGGTTAAGAAGTAACCTTTTTTACAATCTCTAGTCGTTAATTTCCAAATGGATTCAGTCCTAATTCATTAAGGCTAGTCTTCAGATTAGAGTTTCATTTAATATTCCTAGTGTCGTATTTCCGTGTTGGTTTACGAATTCAAATATCTTCAATTTGGCTCTGTTATAGGTATTTATGATAAACTGAGTACATAAATATGTAGGATGATTCCTAAGAATTTCGTATTTTTGAGAAATATTAATGCACCTTAAATAGTTTTAAATACAAAAGAAGTGTATTCTTTCTATTCTTTCTATTCAATATTCATAGTATCTATTGCCCTTGATTATTTACGAATTTATATATATATATTTCGCGTGTTCATTTACGAATTCAAATATCTTCCTTTTGGATGGGTTATAGATACTTAAGAAAAACTGAGTACAGAAATATGTAGAATGATTCCAAAGAATTTCTTATTTTTGAGAAATATTTATGCGTCTTAAATAGTTTAAAATACAAAGTGCAGTGTGATGCTCATTTAATATTCATAATATCTAATATTTGTGATAGTTTACGATTTCATAGATATTTTTTCCCTAGTTTACCAATACTCTTGATAAACAAGAATACATAAATGTGTAAGATGGTTCCTCAAAAAATCTTATTTTTTTGTATTAATGTGTAGTGTATTAATGTACCATGAGTAATTTTGAATACAAAGTGTAATTAAAAGTTTATTTTATATTCCTAGTGTAGTATTTCCGTGTTCATTTACGAATTCAAATATCTTCCTTTTGGCTAGGCTATAGATATTTTTGGTACTCTGAATACAGAATATATATAGAAGGATTTCTGAAAACAAAAACCATATTTAAAGTAAATCAATGTGTCATGAGTAATTTAGAATACAAAAGGTATTTGAAATGTTTTCAATGAAATCTTAGATTTCAAGTATTGGTAAATAGCCACCAAAATGAAGCATTTAACAAAAATAAATATTTAAAAGTTATTTAATCTATTTTCATGATTTATTAAAATTTTATTTCTAAATTTATGGCATTTAACTCAAAAATTTCAATGGTTAAATTCTACCGAATTACATTAAAAGATATATTTTCTAATGTTTTAGAAGAATATTAAAGTATCTGCTTTGATCTATTAAAAAAATTTTCCGAGTGGAATTTCTCTTGGGAAAGAATGCAATAAGCATGAATTCATAAATCAAATATTTCTTAATATGTGCTAAATGACTTATTAACACGATGTGCTGTTTTTGGAAATTAAAATTGTGGTAGAATTTTGTATTATTTTTTTGTTAAATTATTTGAATTATTGCTAAAATAATCACAAACTTAAAACTAATTCTTAGCAATCTCTAGCCCACTTTAAATATATAATGTGGTAACTAAATACTTATCCAGTTTAGACAAACACTGAATACTTTCAAACTTTTTTCATTCACACTTTGAACCAAATGATTAGGAATTAAATCTCGCAATCGAAAATTTAATTTGTTCATAAGAATTAACAAGTATTATTACTCAAGTTTTGGTGGTAAAGGTTCTCTAATCTATAATTCCCAATTATTGTTCTCAGTTAAATAATATATTCTTCTTTAATCTCTAGAATTATAAAAATTTCAAGCATGTATCAACGATGCTTAATCTCTCAGAAAGCACTATTTAGTACAAATAAATGTTTCCAAGAATCACGATGCTTAATCTCTCAGAATGTACTATTTAGTACAAATAAATATTTCCAAAAATAACAATGCAGTACGCAGAGGAAGCACCCATTTTTACCCTTCGAAGTATAATTATTCTCCAAACCGGTTCATACATTATAGTTGAGAATGTGATGAATGTAGTTCCAACTAAGTCCGAATCTGCTTTAAAAGCGCTTGGTGAAAAGAGATGAATGAGAAAGTAATTTAGGGTTTCATGTGAGAGACAAGGAAGTTGACACTTTTGCTGAGAAAGGATGCTTATTACAGAATTTTGGTTTTATCCATGGTGATAAGTTTACGTTGTTTATCATCTGGTATTTTTAGAAGTTTTCATCGTTGAACATATATTGTGCGAGGAGGAGAGTTCTGTTTAACACTTTTGTTAGTCAGATTGAATATTCGCTGCACATGCAATTTAAATTTCAACATTATTTCTTTAATAATAACATTTTAACTCATTATTTCAAGTCAATAAACAGACACGTAGAGGAAATGTTGAAGCATTTTTCTTTAATTTGTGGAAGCAAAGAATGATATTGTCTAAAATAGTGACATTCAAAGTTTAATAACTTGGTTACTTATGAATGCAGAAAAAGGGAAGTAATTTTTGTTGAAAATGTTTATTCATAAGAAATTTACTAAATATGTATGGTAGATAACCTTAAAGTGGCTACTCTATCCACCTTCCACAGACATTCGGATAAATCGAAAAATAGAAACACCACTACAGCATAGGCGATAATTATGGTTGAGCCATAATAGCTATGACCAGGGACGATACAAGCCTTCTCGTAAGACGCACGTCTCTTCATTGGTAGAAGCTATCCGACACCATTTATGTATTTAAAAAATGGGCGGTGCGAATTAACCGCTATACTGGAAGCGATTAAAATAAGATAAGATAGATAATTAGAAAGTAAAAAAAATATTATAAAATATTATTTCTCTTCCTTTTTTACAAATATGAAACATTCCATAAATGCATTTAATTCATTTGTTGATCTCTTGTATGCTAAATATATAAAAATACATGTATGCTAAATATGAAAAAATAACTTTTGAAATTCTATCTATTTGTCCGTGAATGCCATAACTCATAAATATATAAAATTTACTTAATACTTAAAATTTAGTATGTATTCATTACTCAGAAATTAAAGATCTCAATCAACTTTTCAGTCATATCTGTAAGTGAAAAGATTTATTTATCCGCGTGCTTGCGGACTGAATTGCCCTAAAATATAAGAGGCTAAATGATTGCCAATCAAAAGCCACGCCCTTCAGATGACCCTGGATGGAGCTTTTGTAAGAAGTAGAGCGGACTAAAGCATTTAAGTGATTGGTCAGAAACACATTCCTTATCATGAAGGCGTATTGTAAAATTATTAATTAATTTTATGAATTTTATTGATTTTATTGCAGTTATATCTAAGTATTGCCGTATTCGTTATTATAAAGACCTGTCTATAACAATAACTAAAATCTTTATAATGACATAACTTTACTACATAAATACATCTTGAAGTGGAAGCGTTCTTGAAAATTAAAAAAAAAATCCTATTGGTTTAATTTTTTTGTCACATTAATAAAGCATACACATTGATGTTGCAATCCTGATTTTCCGATATGACAAATCGTTTGAAGAATGGAGATAGGAATGAAAATTTATCTACCTTTGATGAAACATTTTAAATTTATAATTATTTTACAATATTTTCTGTATATTAATAATTGAAACAAGGGACATTTAAAGCAAACTGATTGATTATTTAATGATCAATTGAATTAATCACTTAAAGCAGATATAGTACATTTGAATTTCTGTATTGAGGAGCAAGTACCTTCATCACATGCATTTATGTGCTAAAAACGTCGGGAAATCCGAGAAATTAATCGGATTCAAGTTAAATCTCAGCGTAGCTTATAAAGTTTTGGACCAAACGTTTTTAAAATTTAACAAATACTTAGTTCAGTGAAATCATTGAAAAAAGGCCTTTATTTACAAAATATATCACTCAAATTGATTTACAATTCTTTCTGTGTATATTCTTGATATTTGCAATTCTATTAAGAGATAGAATTGCGAAAGCTGACGAAGGATATCATTTAAGGTCATCTGAAAATACCGATATTTTAAAAAAATTCTGGAATCTCATGATTATTGCACGATTATGGAAACAGGATATTTTAGGATTTACTATGTGGACACAAATATGGGCCAGAATCTTCTGCAAGTCCTTCAGGAAGGCTGCTGATATCTCCTTCCCATTACAAAAGCTAAGTCAAGGCACAACCTATGTACTCGGAGACATTTCGGCCAACAGCAGTTATCTGTCACGTTTTCCCTGTATCATTAGTCCTTGGCTCATGAACTTGATTAGTTACGCTAGATAAATTGACATTAGACTACGACAATAATGACTTGCTATAAGATTGCCATACCTTTGTAAGATCAATTAGCAAGTAAAATGCAAAAATAGATTTGCAGACAATTATTACAAACCGTATAAAAAAGAAGATATTAAATTATTTACAAATTAAAGAAAATATAGGAGAGATTTTTGATATTCATTTAACCAAATGAATAGTTACAAGTGTGAGTAATATGCCATGGTAGTAATAGCCCAGCAAAGAAAGATGACTTGTTTTAGTAGTTATAAATGCACAAATAAACATATTATACTTTTAATTATGTTAAAGTAACATTTATGATTTTCTGCAGAATACTGTGTATCTTTTCACGTCTTAATACTTATCAATATGTACATGATGCCATTCTTCCGAATATTGAGATAATCCACTTTAGAATATTGAATTATAGCTGACGTTGAAAAACTTGGAGAACTGCCTTGGATTGAAAGGAATACGGAATTCAAGAATCTTCCGATTTCCAGTTCGTAAATTTGATAGGAAACATCCGGTAGTTTTTCTATTTATTATGTTCGCCGACTGATATAGAATGTAGTATTTATTTATTACATTGAATTATTTTCATCGATTGTAACAACTACGATTCCGTGACCTATTGGATTATAGAATATTCGCTTTATTGATGATGTTTGAAAAAAAAATAGATATGTAGTTATTATTTGTTAATTATTTATTACTGCCGTTCAAATTTTTATCGACATTTTCTCTGATTTTAGATAGAAACAAATATGCAGTACCGACACAAAAGTTAGAAATTCGTTCAGCTTCCAGATTAACAGGTCTAAATAAAAAAGCTAATTAATATTTTTCTGTGAAATATATCTGAATATCTTAAGAAATATTTATGAATGAAAATCAAAATTTAAAGATATTTTTCGAAGGCAATAAAATTTAATCTTTTTAACATCTTAACATGAAAAGATTTTCCTTAATCTTTTTATTCTAATAAAAATCAAAGTAATTTTTGCCTTTTTATTATTTCAGTTAGTATTTAAGGTTATTTCTTTAGTCATTTAGAAAATGCATTTAGTTGTTTCAGATTTTACCTCATTCGTCTTTATTTGCGAGTCCAGATAATGTTGGTCGAAGTTCTTACCAGCTAAAAGAAAGTATATCGATACTTCAAAGTTATTAGCATTGATGTTTCAAAATCTCTGCTTCAAAATTACCATTTTTAAAAAAAATTCCTATTAAATTCTGTTAGTTTCAAAAAGTTCGAACTTAGCTTTCGAACTTTAGTTCAAGATTTTTTCAAAAACAAAAGCAAAAAAAAAAAAAAAAAAAAAAAAAAAAAAAAAAAAAAAAAAAAAAAATCTTATTTTTAAAATATTTTAACATGAAAAAATCTCATTGAATCCTTTTATCCTAACGAAAACCAAAGTAATTTCTGGATTTCTTTTATTTCACTTATTTATTTACGGTTATCTATAAAGTTATTTAGAAATTGTCTTTAATTGTTTCAGATATTACCTCATTCGTTTAGCTTTATTTGAGAATCCAAATAATTACGGTCGATGTCTTTCCCATCTTAAATAATATCGATATTAAATTAGTTTCTGTTTCTAAATTACCATTTTTAAACCTAAACATTTTTAAATATTACAGAATCATAGTGTTCATTATACAGTATCTTCTTTTATTAGATCTTCCGGAATATTTCAGTTAATAAAGGCTTAGTGAATGCGTTATGAATTTCAGTTAGTTCCAAAAAGTTCGAACTTAAGAGCCATCTACTAGAGAACAAACTTAGTTCGGATTTACTTAATTTTATTCATGAATTCATTATAAAATGAACGGCAAATTAAAACTTAATAATGAAAGACAAATTGATTGAAAAGCAAGGGATTAAAGAAAGAAAATAAAAATAGATTAGAAATTAAAGACAACTGGGGTTTGAACGAGATGTCTTTTATTAATTAATCAATTGATATCATGTTTAGCTTTATCTGGTGACAAAGGTAATATTCTTTAATTCCCTAGAAACTGTATTTCTCATAAAAGTGAAATATAATAAACCTCTCCTTCCTAGTATAATTTTTTTTATTTGTTAAATAAAAAGTGAATTCCAACACTTTCTAAATATTTAAACATATTATCTTGATTTATCAAAAGTTTATGATATGTTGAACTCGCTTGTGTAAATCTTTAATCACAGCTTTAGGTGAGTTGTAGAATACGTGACTTGAGGGTAACATTCAATTTGTTAAATTACTTTCACTCTGCTTTCGTTTTCCTGGATTTAGAAAAATGAAATTTTCATTCTCTTGTAATTAGTTTTGGAAACCCCGTTCATTCTAAACTAGAAAATAAGAATGTAATTTGGTAAAAATCCGATGCCGAATAAATTCGTTACCGACAAAAATGCCGAAAGGTTTAATTAACTTAATGGATGAAATGCAAACCTAAAATTTCGGTTACTGACATAAGATCTGGTGCTGCACCAGTTATGCAACTCGTTAACGCAACGCATTTTGAAATGATTTAATTACAAACGATACAGCAAAAAAATATTCTTTTTGTTTCTGAATGAATTCTGCTTTAATGAAAGCCTGTAGAAATAAATATAAATTCAAAAAATATTGAATTTCTGTGAAAATGTAATATCGAACATTACAATTAATTTAATTATTAATTTATGTTACGAAATCACTGATTCATTGTTTTCCGTGTAATAAAATAATTCATTATATATGGTTCCTTATTTTTATGCTACCTCTGTTGTATAAAAATGAAAAGAATTTATAATAAGAGAAAAGACGAAATTTCTTTAAATAAAACTTTTAATTAAACGGAATTTCGTCACTGATAATTTTATCATTTAAAAAAACACCGCTGTATTTTCATATATGCCATAGATGTAGAATATTAAATTATTATCATCACCAAAATAAATATCATAAGATGGTGTAAAAAAGTTTATAAATTTACGTCTTTCAGCTTTCCAAGAGAAAATTTCAATACTTGAAAATTTTAGGTAGATTTTGAAATATGAGTTGAAATGCCTGATTGATTTTTTATCAATAATAAATATGCTATACATTAACTAATTCAAAAACAAAACTTTATGTTTAAATAAAGTATTAAAGTTACTGATTTATTAGAACAATTAGGGAGGAATTTTTTTAAAAAAAATTAGTAAATTTTGGTCATTTTCTGTTTTCAGGTTAAAAATATTCTTATAGTTAAATACCCTTTGGAATTGGGTTGCTGGAAATCCATGACTTATGATAGAGGGAAAGATGACGGTCTCTACATTCAAAACGATAGAAACCGTCATCATTCAACACCTTGCAGAAAACCTCATTTTGCAACACTTTGTAGAAAACCAATAACTTTTTTGTTTTAAAGCATTAATTGGCCTGTTGGGAGGAGAACACCCTAGCAAGATGGAGGAATGAATATTGGAATGTTCGGCCATTTTCTTTTTTCAGGTCAATGATAATATTTTATTATTGTTAAATAGCCTTTAATTTAGCAATCATAAATATAATTAGGACAAAAAGACAGGGAACTGGAACTTACTGTACATGGAATTATTGTAAGTCGCGTGAGTAAGTGAGCATTATAGTAAGTAGCGTAAGTGAATATTGTACAAGGAATTCCTAAGACTAAGACTTCCGTACTGGTGGTGGTTTTAATCCAAGTCAGTTTAGCTTACCTAGCCAAGTCCACTAGTTAAGGAGCTATGAAAGATGAAGGAAAAGATGACGGCCTCTGTGGGTCAAAACAATCTTTCATTCAACACCCAGGAGAGACAGCACAACCTTTTGGATTTAGAACATTAATTGGTCCTCAAAGAGGAGAGAACATTCCAGAAAGAACGAGATCAAAAAACGCACAGGTAGTGTGGGGGTAAAATTATATAAAAAAATTATAAAAATATAGCAGGGATAACAAAATCTTTGTAAGAAAATCAGGAAATATAAAGTTTTCCAACACTTCAAATTTAACAAAATTTAATAAATTTGAAAAATATACGAACTTATAATAACTAAGACAAATATAATAATTCAAATGTAATAATAATAGAACATTTAATAATAGAATTATACAAATAAAAAATGAATTATACATGAATTTTTACAGTAAGATAAGGGTAAAATAGTTACTAAAACAAGCAATATATCAGGGGAAAAAAACTACACGAAAAAAACTTACTTAATACCAGAGAATTAAAAACCATACCCAAAGGACCTACTAAGGAGGCTAAGGACCGACGAAATGGCCTTTGAAAAGATGAAATTTCTGATGGCAGCTTCTTTGAAATACCCATTATACGGCCTCTTAATTTCTTTGCCACCACATGACAAGAGCAAAAGAAAGGAAAAAAAAAAAAAAAGGATTAAAATGTTCCAATCTCATATTTGAGCAAAAAAATTATTCTACAATGTCGTGACTTCTTATAATTAGCATCCACTTATATACCAGAATGTCTTGAAGCCATGAAACGTAAACATGAGTGCCATGCTAATCCTAATGTCATCGAATGACATGTCCCGCATCAATACTTTGATACAGTTCATAATGCAAGCGGGGCATTTAAACAGACCGATTTCATTTACTAAGTCACTTGAGAAAAGTAAGATACAGTTTATTCTGATTAGAATAGGGAGAAGAAATTTCGACAATGGAAGTTAAAGTTTCAATGATATAATAACTAAAGATGCATATATCAAACACACAATTCTCTGTATTAATTCTGCAATTACTCCATAAAAATCTAAATAAAACAAGTAAACACCCCATTTCCAGTGACCATTACCATGAGTCTTTCATTGAAATGGTTTTCAGGGATTTATTAGAAAGGTAATACCAGATTTGGTTAACTGTTAAATTTTGAGTGTGCTACCGTTGAAAATTCTAGACGGCAGCTGAAAATGTTCAAAATTTGCTATCTTAAAACCAACTGCTGTTTGAACAAACAAATAAACTCGAATGCAAATAAAATTTGTATGAAAATTATTTTCGTATAATTTAAGCTAAAATTATCACAGAATTTCAACACATTTAAAACTGAAGTTCATTTAAAAAAAAAATGTAATAATGAAGTTCCTTAAAATAATTCATCTTAAGCAATTGCCGATTCCACAAAACGGATGAACTCAAATATAAGTAAAATTTTCTAAGAAAATTAATTTATTAATTTCTACTAAAAGTATCACAGTATCCCAAATATTTAAAATTGAAGTTCGTTTTAAAATAAATAAAATGTCGAAACGAAGTTCAGCAAAATAACAAGTTTTAAGATTCCAATATAGCAAGAATAAAATAAAAAAACTACAAGACGCAAAAAACGAACTCTGCCTCTGAAATATATTTTTTTCGAAGTGCAGCGGGTATCTGTTGTTGTTGCTGTTTAAGAAGAAGAAAAAGTAGCTTTTTTAAAACTGTAACCAAGTCTCTTGTTTCACGGTTTACCTACTTACTGTAATTTTTGTTTCGTGTTTTTTTAATTAGTTTTAACCTAAAAATCCCTTTAGTAGCCAAACTCTTTTAATTCTGTAAATTTTTATGTTTATTCTTAATCTAATTTTGTATAAAGAATTAATTTTATTTTATCTCTATTTATTTCAATTATTTTTATATATGGGTGTGTTCGCCTCTATGTTGTTTATTAATGTAAGCATAACAAAACAGAATTTCTTACTTTTATCGTTATTTAAAACCCAAAATTACACAAAAAAAAACCTAAGTTTGGTAGTTAATTCTCAGTTAAAGATAAATAGCAACTTCATCATCTCCCCCCCCCATTTTAAGTAAAATTTCTTACACTTCATTAAATATACCATTCTAAATTATTAGCATTCAATTTTAATATATATTTCTGTTTTACAACATGCTATATTATTATTTCAACAATTTATTAGTTTAGAAACTGTGATGACATCAAAGTACAGCCGAGTGAATAGGTTAAATTTGTTTTTTAAATTTATTTATTTATAACATCACAGTCGGACAAAACACATAGCATATAAAATATTCCCAATATATAAGCAATAGGAAATTCATACATTACAATATTTGTAAATACATTCCCACAACCATCTTATCTTAATCCACAAGATAGAACACCATCACAAGGCATCAATGCCTTTTACTTTCAACACCACGTAACACCACGCTGAATCTCGCCGGGAAAAATCTCCGTCAGCCAAACGTACTACCAGCGTGATGTCATCATATTTGTGATCTACACCAATACGGTTCTGACATCTATCTTCTGGCAATTTTCGGGTCAAATTCTTCACAAAACAAAGTGTGTACAAAGTATTTACTTCATCATCTTTACTGCCGATATCATCTTTATTGCAAAAGATATGAAATTTTCTATAACACTTTGCAGAAGCATGTGCTTTACTTTTTTTTAAAACATACACAACAGGTAACGAAATCGAAATCTCTTAATTAAGCATGTTATCATCACGTTGTTTTAATGCATTATCGAATATAATCTCATACATGTTTTCTGAAACAGGCCTTTTTTCTTGCTTTCATACTTTGCCGCTCCGACATGCGGCATTTTGTAGAATGCTTAGGAAATATATAAAATGTTTAATCGTTTCATGTTTTCGGCATTCTATAAAATACCTAGTTATTCTACAGGATGACGGCTTTCATAAACGGACGGTAGAATTTATATTTAAATATTTAGACGAATTTAATAAATGGAAATATGTGAGTAAAATGAGGAAAGTGTATTTTGTAGATGATAACAAGATCAAGTAATTCATATATTAACTAAATAATGTCCATATTACTTGTTTATGAATTTAAACGGTTATAGATACTCTTCATAAATAAAAGATGATATTAACAGGTAAATTTATTTATGGCCGGTGCAAAATAAAGGCCTACATCCTATAATTTTAAGACGTAGTCCGAATGAAACTAACATACGGAATCTATAAAATAAAAATTTGACTTTTGGAGGAAATTTACAAATGTCTCAATTAATATATTCATTCTCTCGTTAGATCCTTCATTCACATACGGCGAATTTTTATCTTTTCTTTATTTTCTTTGTTAGCAGATGTGCTATTTAAAAGTTTAATTTCTCTACATCATTATCTCTTACGAGTCGAAGACAAGTGGATTTTAAATGATTTTCAGGCAATGTTCTTTCCCCGTTAAAAATCAATTCCCTGCTCTTTACGTTAAAAGATTCATTAAACTTCAAACGGATACGAACTTTCAAAAAGAGATAAAGGAAACTGTTTCTATTCAGTAGTTCTGCTTTAGTAGAAGAAGCAGGTTTCCTTAACGAATTTATCTTCTCTATTTCAAAAAGTTTTGTATTGATCCATGATCATTTATCATTATACTATGGCTAAGATTATCTTAAAAAGTGAAGTATGTTAAGATATTAACAAAAGAATGCAATCATAAATTCTAAGAGCTATTGGTGCGAAGAATAATTGAGTATTAAACGACTTTATTGTTAAGGGAATCTATAACTAACTATTTTGAATCTTCTCAATTTGTGTGCTAGAATTCTTGGAAATGTGACACTATTCCTTTTGTTTTACTGATTCGTCCTTTTTGAAAATCGAACGGTTGAAGTTAAGATTTTCAGCTCCTTTGAAACAAAATTATTTTCAAATGATAATATGAAATCAGATACTGAGTGTTGTCGGATATTTTTATTAAGCTGTAAAAACGATTCTTAAAAGTTTGAAAACGATACCCGATATCTATGCATTTTAAATGAATCAGTCCTGATTAGCATATTTATATGTTTTTTTTTTGCATTTAAGAATCATTGTGCAGTTTGAATTATATTTTGATGATCATTCGTAAAATTTTCCTTGAAATTATAATAAACCTACTTCATTTTCAACGAAAAACAAATGTTTCACAACATCGACTTGAAGAATATTATAATATTTGAAAATATGGCTCGGTCGCCTACCAGAAAAATTAATTGTACTTATGTAAAAATGATGTCATAAAACCAACTAAAGATTATTAAAATTAATATAATACACAAAATTTAATCTTACAATATCATTTCCATTCTATCATATTCTGTCATTAAGTCATTATCTCGATGTTTTGAATTCTATTTCATAGAGACAATAAAATATATATATCATGCTTTGTTTTGGTTTATAGGAAATATAATTTCATAACATATCTGTTACATGCAGGAATTTGCAATTATATGCATTAATCACATGAATACACAGCGCACACTTTGATTATAAATTAGAATTCCCATCTTAAGGCAAAATTGCGCAATAACCGCAGCTAATGATGACTAATACTTCTATGATATGGCTAAGGGCAAGAGTGAGGGCATAATATGAAACTAAAAGCATCATCAGGGGCATGTGAACGACATAATGCATATTACGCATATACCTGCTAATAGTACTCCAAATACCAGTCATCATTTAAGTAGCTGGATTAATGATTATGAGAAATGTTTATTCTCGATCGTTAAGTTGATTCCTGTTGGGAGCTGAATGAGTAGATGATAGATCTTTGTATCGGAGCTGCCTATTTGACTTTTGTAAACATGATTGCTTTAGGAAACTCAGGATGACATTTGAACCTACTTGTTTACGCAGAGACGATTATCGACTGAATATGGAACATTGTAGATGTTTACAAATTTGATCGTCTTATTCATAACCTTTGAATATCTTAATCAAATATTTGTGGTAATATATGAAACTTAATGAGCCAATTTGTCTTAGAGTGTAAGTGATTGTTAGAAAACTGACGCATTCTAAAATCGATGATATATCGAATATGCCTTAATCTATTCATCTATTGTTTGTCAAAGTTTTGCACGCAAGCTCTGTAACACTGTCAAACTTTTCATCGCAAATAATCTGTTTTCTTTTATAATGAAATTAGTCTTATCTAAAACAAAAATACGGTAATTAAAAGAAACGATGTATTTACTTTATAGAACATGTATAATCAAAAGTAATCTGAAAAAACATGCACTGATTTTTTTTCTCAAGCTTAAATATACATCTGTCTAATATTTGAAAGTTAATTCACTTTTGTTAAATAGATAAGTCATACTTCAATTATTTCAGTTATTTTTAATAACTCAGTTGATATATAGTATGATTTAAAATTAACATTTTGCTTATTACAGCAGTCAAGACTACGTCTGATTAAATATTAATTAAATATTAACAACGAATATTAACACATTAAATTTCCAATAGAATTTAAACAATTTTAATTTTGAAGGAAAATAACATTTATGGTAAAAAAATACAAATATTTACAAATTTTCCTATATCTAAATAAATAAATTACAGCATATATATTCCCTCCAACTTGTTAATTTTTTATTTTAATAAAATATTTAATTTTTTTATCTCATTTACATAGTAATTAAAAAAATTTCTGAAACATTTTGAGAACATTCTGCATTAAGGAAGAAAAATTTACTATGCTGTTGAATAAAATGATCTTTCTTATTTATTTACTCACAGAATAATAAATAAATAGCATTAAAGATTTCCTTAGTACGATTTGTTTTTGAAATAATGTATATATTTTATCCTTTTACGTGTTTTGCTGAATATTTAAATACCTGATCGCTTAATAACTAAATCCTTTTTCATTCCTTTAAATGGAAATAGGCTCCCCCATCAAATTTCCCTTGGATGTAACTTCATTTTCTTTTTTCTTTTCTCCTTCAACATATCAGGAATTCTTCTTTAGTTTTATAACAAAAGAACTAAAAATAAACCCTTTGTCATTACTAAACATTAAGCTCTTTCCGATATACTTTAAGCGTCGCTATTGGAAAGACAACCGCATGCAAATTCGATGGTAGAAAACTATGCATTTTTAGAGCAAATAGCCTTGAAAAGGGAGCCGTCAGGACAAACTCATCTGCAAGCGAAATAGCCAGAAGGTCGTTTGCATTGCAGATTTTTTGACAATGAGTTCTCGCATAATAGTTAACACGATAACCATCATACACTACGAAAAACCCAATTTTATGCTTTACATCTCCAAAATACCAGTTTTGAAGTAACGCTCGAGGCCTCCCCAATACAGTTTCTGACAATGTCTTTTCGATGGATGCTCCTAAGAAACTGTTTGAAAATTGTAATTCTTTATAGTCTACAGGCGTTAAATTAGTTTTGAGCTCCCGTAGCGAACATATCTGCAATTCTTTCAGTCAATGAATTGTGATCCATTTTCTTTGTCCAATAAACACTTCTGAAATCTTTAAAGATAAAATGGCATTAAAAAAAAATTTCTACAGGGAATTTTGACAACACGTGAAAAGCCTTTTTAAGAACATACAGGAAAATAAGGGGTTTACTGAAATTCTTTTTGATTTCGAAATCCATTTTTATCTTTTGCTTTTGGAATGCTTGTTTTTTTTTTCGTATTTGAAAAATAATCAAGATAAACTCTGATAATTGAGTTTTTTTTATAATAATTTATTTAGCAAAGACCTGTCGATATTTCAGGCATTGTTATTATTTTCCTGGAACCATTATATTTTTTAGAGTATTTTTTTTTATTGATTTTCAGGTTTCATAAAACAAATGAAATAAAAACTACGGCATTTTTATAAAAGGAAAAACATTTTGATTTAGATCGTTTTATATATTTTACTTCAGCACTGAAAAGGGAATTAATTTAATTTATGTATCTGTTTCCAGTTTTGATTTTCTGATACATCAATGATTAAAACATTTCAATAAAGATATATTCATCCAAAATGAAACATTTAGAACTTCTACAGCAATATGTTGTTCTTAAAATTCTCAAATTATGAAAAAACTTTCTAAAATATTATACGAAAAAAGATGATAAAATTATTCGTAAAGGAAGGAAAAAACAAACTTATACGTAAGTGGATGTACCTCTTTATTTCAGACAACTTTATGATTTGATGCAATGATAGAAAATCTGGAAATTTAAATAAGGTGGTATTAAAAAAGTTAACACAATTAGTTTTCATCATAAAATACAAAATATAATTTTTATTTCAAATGTTGTATCATAATTGTATTCATTGATTTCAAAGTACTTCGATATTCATTTTGTGGTTAATGTTGAAACAGAATATTTATGAAAATGTAGCACCCGGACTCTTTTATATATTCTCAGAAATATTAGTCAAAATGGTAGCATTATGTGATTTTATCTTCAGGTTACTGCAATTACTATTGTATGGATTTTATCGAATTTACAATATCGGTGTCTGATCCTAGTGCTTCGAAAATTTAAATAAGGTGATATGGCAAACATTACAATGAATGCATCGTTCAATAAAAAGGCAGTCAATATTTAAAAGAGCTCAAGAGGCTAGTTACTGAAAAAATAAATGTTTGAGCCAAATGATGAATTGGATGCCCTGAACATTTCTATGTTTATAGGCATTAAACTTACTTGGCCATTAGGGTTTTAAGTGACAAAAACTTTGATCTAAATAAGATTGCTTTCATAATTGTAGCTGACTAACAAAAATTAAACAGAAAATTCAAGCTAGGTAGAATAATTTAGTATAATTTAATGAAAATAGACAAGAAATCTTAGTAAATATTAAAGAAATAACAAATTTCGAGTATTGCAGAATATTATATCATCTAATCATTTAATTCAGATCCAATCCAACCATTAAAAAATTCTGACAGCACCATATAGTTGTACGTTTGGTGCTTTTCCTCTTGCCTTAAAAACAAAAAAAGCGAAATTTTTATTAAATTCATTAATATAAGTAATACGACCAGGAATGCTGCTTGTTTTTTACGTTCGTACAAGTTTTATACTTTTTAAATCTTAATTCATCAGAAAACCTTTCAGATTTATTTTCATTTCTGTTGCTTCCTACTGCTTCTTTAAATGAATACGTAGATGATAGCGCCACGAGCCCACGTCACTCTTTGAAAAGTCTTACTTACCGATGCATTTTTGTAAAAAAAATAAATTGATTTACCTGATTTTATTTATCTTGGACATAGATTTATAAAAGATAGTTGAAATGAGAAATTACTTAAGATTCAATATATTTTTTTTTTCATTTATATCAAGATGATTTCTTGTTACATTACTTTTTCTTTTCAAGGCACATAGTTGTTAAAATTAATAAAGAAGAAATTAACAAAATTAATAAAGCTTGAAACTATGTTTTTTATTTGCAAGAATAATACGTAAAAAGATTCCTGATTATTTTTTGTAGTTAAAAATAAATTGATTTATCTGATTTTGCTTATATAGGGCATAGATTTATTAAAGATAATCAAAGTAAGTAATTATTTAAGATCCAAAGTATTTTTTTTATTTGTATCGAGTATTCCTAAAATGATTTTCTGTTACATTACTTTTTTTTCAAGGCATATAGTTTTTAAAATTAATAAAGAAGAAATTAATAAGGCTTAAAACAAAGCTTTTTATTTCTATGAATAATTCATAAAATGATTTCCAATTATATTTTGTAATTAAAAGGAAATTGATTTACCTGATTTTAATTATCCAGGACATAGATTTATTAAAGGCAATTAAAATGAGAAATTGCTTATGATCCAAAGTGAATTTTTTTTATTTGTATCAAGTATACATAAAATGATTCCTGATACAATACTTTTTCAAGGCATATAGTTGTTAAAATTAATAAAGAAGATATTAATAGAATTAATATGACCTGAAACTATGACTTTCATTTGTATGAATAATATTAAAAAGATTTCCAGCAATTTTCTGCTGCATTATTAGAAGTTTTCTATTATATAGTCTAAGAAAAAAAACTTATTTTTTATTTGTATAAATAATACTAAAAAGGTTTCCAATTATTTCTGCTACGTTATTAGAAGTTTTCTGTTACATAGATAAATAAAAAAAATCATTATAATTTACTAAAAAAATAATGCTTAAGTTTGAAGATAAATTCTCATTCGTTTTTCAGAGAAACCAAACTTAGTTTCTCAGAACGGTTTGTACAATTTCTCATTGTTTTTCTTTTATTATTTCGCAAGAGGTCGAGAAATGTCTTGTGTCTTTCTTTTAACCTTGTGTACCGCTAAGCTTCTTTCAGCATTAATCATAAAAAGCATTTCCGCTGCAACTGTGTGATTAATCCGATGGGCTTCTAACCACTTTAGTTTCAGTCAAAACGAAAAAAACAATATTGTTTCTTCTCGTTAATTCTTAGAAATAAAAGCAATTTCTTAGCAGAAGAATGAAACGAAGAATTTCGAAAAAGAATTTCACTTTTATATTTTGTCTGATCTTGATCTTAATTCAGTTGATGACAAAAATTGTGAAACTCTGATTGAAAAGTTTCGAAATTACGCTTTAGCTTTTGTACTTCTCAGTATGAAATTTATGATTAAATACTTATACATATAAGTACATAGTTTTAAATTGTGTCATTTTGAATTCAAGGAAAAAATTAAGATAAAAAAGTGACTTTTCAATTAAAATTATAAATGATGACAACTCCGAATATGTATTTAGTTTACTTTCGCGAATAATTACACAACATTATTTTTATTAATTCATCAACAGTTTAGACTTTCTCACAGACTCCGAAGAATACTTGCACGTGAATAGTGATTCAAAATTCAGCGTACAATTTGTTCAGCAAGGTATAAAACGTATAAACGAGCCAGAATAATGTCATGTAAAATATGACTATAAATACCATCGGGTTGAGCTAGAGGATATATAAATAGATGTGGTTGTGACTTACGGCACTTTAAAAGCCCACTGATGGTTATCTGTCAGCGACTTAAGCCGAGTGAGCGTCTTTTGTTTTTTCAGTAGCGCCAAATAGGGCAAAGAGTACGACTTAGCTACTTCATGCATCACATTCGCTTGCACAACGCCTTTCTCCAGGTGGACTCATACACAGGCCTCACAGATGGAGCTAAGAAGAGCAATCATGCCCGAACCGGGACGCCGAGATCACGGTGAAGACGCGCTGCCCCTATGCCACGAAGACGGCATGTGCAGATGTAAGAATAATGAGCGAAAACTCTTTATTTGATTATACTTTTTACTACGACAGTATGTGCGCGTCCAATTTCGAAGCAACTACACGAAGATCTGTATATTGATGTTATGTTATGCATACTTCGCAATGAACTTTTATGAAATTACTTTACATTTTGAATTAAAAATGCCATACTCCCTCCATTCTTGGAATCTTTTTAATACAGATGATGCATGCCGACTATTTCAGCATTCGAGAATTTTGCTTGTTCTCTATACGCATATTAATAGAGCTTTAATTAATTGGTTTAATCAGAACTTTAAATAATTACTTCTGAAATATAAATACAGTACTTGCGAATAGTGTATTCTAGATATATGGACATACGGTTGGTGTTTCTGTTCATGATTTCCAATGTTACAATTCTTGCTTTTGTATTTCTCGTCTCCCCTTATTGCTTATTTATTTATTTTTAATTGAACATTAGCAACTTCTACCACAAATATACAACACGATATTTACAGAAGTAAATAATATACAAACAATTCAATTTGTGTCCAAAAAAAAATCTTATTTCAAAAAGTTAAGTAAGTAATTGAAAAAGCAAAATAATGAAAGAAGTGTGAAAAAATGAACAAAAACAGAGAAATAAATAAAATATCAACAAAGGTCAAATTTCAGTTTTAGAATATTATAAGGAACGAGAAAATTATTGATACATACGAATTAAACGAGAGAAAAATTTAGAAAATAAAAAAGAGTAACATATGTTTAATAAAAAATAAAAGCTGATGAAAAAGTAAATAGAATGGATGTAAAATAATAAAACAAATGTAATAATAATATTGACCAAAACAGTTTTGGACTATAGTGTAGAGGTAATATAATTTATGAATACAATCCTCCCCATTTTTAGAACTTAATTTTTGAATCCCCTAGCCTTAAATTGGCATTAACAAACACACAGTGGATTTAAAATTTCTTTAAATTTTAAATCCACTGTTATTATTTATGAAATGATTTTTGCATATTAAAAAATATAAGGACAATAAAATAATGTCCCTATAGTGTAAAATACTATGCATTGAATAAAAAAATCAAGTTAAGCGTTGTAAATATTAATTGAATAAACTGTTAAATGAGCTTGCGACTAATTTTGTATGGAGATATTAAAATCCATTCAAAAATGGTAAAAATTGTCCATACTTTTATTTACTACGAATATAAATTTGAGTTTATTTAACTTGATTTTAAAATGTTAAATGTAGGACATATTTCCTTAGCAATGATATCTTTATAGATCACCGTATCAGACTTTCTGTATGGTTAAGAAAAAGACCAGAACTCTTTTTAATATGCAGTGCATATATTCAGATGGATGTTGGCCAAGATTCATCTCTCTAAATTTTTCTTTTGTAAAAAAAAAAAGAAAGTCCACATTTTGTTATATTTTCTAAAACTCGAATATATCTTTGAATAATATGTGCAGTAAGAAAATTTTCTAAAAGTTTCCTGCAGATCGGAAAAATATTATGAAACAGCTCGTTTTGATGCAAAATCTGAAAAAGATTGGACAATTTTTCTTGAAACTTCTTTTGAAAAGTAAATGGAAGTTTTTACCATGAAACATATATTTTAATAGTTCAGCCATGCAAGAAATAGGTGTCTGCTCTTTTTATTTCATGGGTTAATTTCCTAAAATTTGAATCTTATTTTTTAAAACATATGACGTAGATTGGATCTTCACATAAGACAATATTTTAAATCATATTCACTATGATGATCCGATACATTATTTGATATCACCCCTGACTGTCATCATTAATAAGTAAAAATAAAATTTAGAATAAAATAGAAGTATTTACATATTGAAGCTAATTTGAAAAGATGGGAGCTAATTCGCAATAACTTTTAACTTACTTAAAAGCTTTTTTTTTCTTATTCTTAAGCATGTCTTAAAAATTGATAACTTATTTAAATATTTTAAACAGTAAGGAATTATAATATCTTTATTTACATATATACTAAATCTCACCATTTAATTAAAACATGGTATGGCTTGATTGAGGAACTTGAATTAGATTAAAACTTCTAGTATTCTTCTAATGTTACACAAAAACAAATGGAATCATTAGCAGATATTTGTTCTCTGCAATCTGACTGTCTGTAGCAAAATTTTCTTTAAGTAAAACAAAGATGCAGACCATTTTCTTATTTAAGTTCTCCAGAAAAATAACCATTTTCTGTATGTTGGAGCTAAATTAGACTTCTATACTTTAAATGTTTTGAGGTTGCCTTGATCAAAAGATGATGTCACACGTTTGACTTTTGCAAAATATCACAGACAGCGTGGGATTAGAGCAGCAATCTTTACAGTATTGCGGTATTTAAAGTATAAGATCTTTTGAAATTCGTTATTGGTTTACCTTTCCTAAATTGACTTTGATATTACGCACTGTGAGAAGAAGTCAATATATATCTGTGAAAGTGCTGCTTTCAGCATTAAGAAGGGAATTTTTTCCAATATTCTATCAGCTGCAATCATCAAATGTTAGGAGATTTCTTTTATCTTGGATTATTTAAAACATTTTTGTGAAGAATAGCATTTGTATCCAGAATTACTTACGTACTCGGATTGAGAACTTTGTAAGTGTACGGTTAAAATCTGCATCTGAATGAGTGGGTGATTAATACGGTCAGATTTGGTATTTTGTTTTTATTACAATTCACTATTCAATAGTCGGTTTGAGAATATGGGAAGGGAATATTCATATAATTTACATATTGCACAAAACTAAAAATTGCTTTTGATTTTGAACCGCTTCAGAAACTAGTTGTTAATTTCAAACAGTTCTTATGCTGGTGGTATATCTAAATATTTGTATACATTTATGGATTATATATAGTAATTACAAATATATTTCATTAGTTGCACGAATACAAAACACTTTTAAGAACATTTTTATAGAAAACCACTAATTTAGACACATTTTTTTAAACATTTTTATAGAAAACATTTCATCCAAAATTTTTGTTTGCATATCTTGTAACAATGTAAATGCAAATATAGGAAAAAATAACAGCATTTGATGAAAAGAAGTGTCCTTTAAAATATTTGTCAAATTTGGAATATTAACGCTTTTAATTATTTTTTCGTCTAGTTGAAATTTATTTCGTGCTTGGGATACATGTTCATATCTACTTATTTGTGTATAAGAGTGTGCAAAGGAAATGGTTTTGCTGTTCTTAGTGATTGTATTAATTAATTTAGCTTATTTCATTCTCTACATATAAGTTCAGATGAAATTTATTCTTTAAATATCTTTCAAAATATTATTTAAATTATTAACATATCAAATAGAGAACTTTCGTTTAGATATTGTAAACAGCCATAAACAATCTATCTGCAAAATATTATTATTTCATTAATTTTGGGATCATTTTTCCTTGTGGCAAAGTTTTGACTTCCTAATAGTGAAAGACAGTTTAAAAATTTAAATTTAGTTCTCTAAAAATCTCTGAAACATAAAAGGCTGTTGTACATTTTATGTGTTCATGGTTCAAACTGAAATTTGTTTCAAACAGACGTCTCAGCAAATTAATAAAATGACTCAGGTAAATGTCATGCCAAAATTCGACTTGAGAAACCGTCTTTCACACTTAATTTTGACCCTTGTATCTCTCCTCAAAGCTATAGAGATCTACCAGCAACTTTATTTTTTAATGCGAGTTAATAATACATAAATCATATTATTTCAGATTTAGCTATTCAGAGTGTTTTAAAAAACTCCGACAAAGTTTAAAGGTAAGCTTGCATACAAAAACATATTAGTTTTACTCTGACGAAAACATCTTATATGAGCTGTAGCGATACAAAATTAAGAAAAGATAAAGAATATAAACAGCTATGGTTTACAAAACAAATTTATGAAAAAAAAGTGTGCATAATGTTGTACAAAAGTGATTCAATAGAATGTGACATTTGTTTCAAAGATCCAGTCTCAAACAACCACTAGAACAAAATTCAAATAGTTCATTGAAGGGTACAGTTCTGTATAGAAATCTTGCACGACATAAACACATGGCTGCTTCGTTATTAACTACCGTACGCAAATAATGGCTGTCTGCTATATTGTACAACTTCATCAAAACTTAACTACATCTTTTAATAATAATCACCTGGAATTTCTCATTTAACTTTAAATCAAATAATTTCCTCCACAGCGTATATATTAAATCCAACTCTAGATTTCCCTGTGTAAAATTTATAAGTTTTGGCAAATTTGATGAGCCCTTAAAGTTTAAATCATCCCTCGTTTTTTTTAGTTAATAGTTTAGTTTGTTGTATTCATAGTTCAAAAATATCTTTGCTATATGAATAATAAATTTCAATCGTTTTCAATGATTATTTTATATGAAACTATATATAACTAAATATGTTCCTTATTTTTATTTTTCTTAATTAAAGATGAAGTTTACTCATTGCTTTACGACAAAAGCTTTTTCTTTCTGAAAATTTTCGGACGAAAAGTTCCCTTTTTTCAGCCAAAAATAGTTTATCTGTAAAAGAAACGATTCTTATACTAAGTCCGATCTAATAGACTATTTTCCTCCTAAATTGTAGCATTTTTCTTTCAGTAGCAACATTTTCTAAACTAAAAGACTGATCCTTATAAGGTCAAGACGATGCTCTTTCTATTTTAAGCTAGCTGTTTATCTGTTTAGATTTCAGTACATGTACCGTTTCGAACATGTTTAATCTGGAATTTTTCTTTTAACAAAAGCTCAGAGAAGCTAAAAGTACTTTTGCAAGGGAGTTGGATCAAAACATTTTAAGCTTTTATATGCAATCAACGATTTTTGTAAAAGCTTTCAAAGGATTTAGATAAGCGCTGTAAAAAAGTCTGTATTAAATTAAGATAATTAGATTACTATCAATTGTATTTCTTTAAGGAAATGCATGATTATTACATTTAAAACGAAGCAAGTAAAGGACATAATGTAAAAGATGCAGATGAAGATCCAAGAAAATTCTTACTACTTGAATTAATCCAATGGTATATAGAATTGCGTTTGCTTTGTAAATAAGAATATTGTATTGCTTCTGCTTTATTGCCTTTTTCTATGATTGAATGAACCAAAATTGTTTATAGTTATTCATTTATGTTTCAGAAAATTGGTTTTATATTAAAGTCGATAATTTATTTTTATTTTGATATTGAGAGTCAAATTGAAAAAAGTTTGGATGAAAATTTAGATAGTTTCCCGAAGGTAAAATTTTATTTTTTGAAAAAAGGTTTATTATTTATTTATGTTTATTATGTTTTTAACATAAAACAGCTATAATTCGCATTATATTTGCTTAAAAATAAAAAATTTAGAAGTATTCTTTTATAAGTATATTAAAAGTCGAAAACATTTTTTGTTCCTAAAATCTGGAGATCAAAACAAAATTGTAAATGCATGTGACAACTCAACATTTCAAATTAATTGAAATTTTAAACATTTTTTATTAATTCACAGGAATTTTAAGAAAATCATGATGTGTTATTTTTCTATAGAATGAAACTTAGCTTCTGTTATTTTACAAACTTAGCTTATTTTATTTTACAATTTTTAGCATTCAAGTTTTTACTAAAGAAACTTTTATTTATCTTTTAGAACTCAGATAAAAGCAAATTCTATGAACATTTTAAATTTTATTGTTTTCTACATCTCAATCTATAATGCATTTCATAAATTATTTAAATTATTATGTGATTTTGCAATAATTTTTTCTCTAACTCACAAACAGATGGCGCTTTTCATTTGAAATCTAAATTTATTTATAACTAGCCGCCTTTGGCGACCAGCCGGTTCGCTAGTATTACCTCTCGCTACAATTTTCAATTAAATATTTTAAGTAACTGGTCTCTTAAAGGATTCTCAAACAAAAAATTTTTAATCTTCAAATTTTGATAGTCATACCAAACTTATACTGTTTAGATCGTTTAGTTCAATTTACTATATATATTTTGCTAATTTGTTGCCATTTCCAGTAAAACTTCAACTTTAATTTAAAATGTAAATGACGAAATTGCAATTAATATGAAGATATTTTTTAATAAAACCAAGCGTTTTATTTTATTTATCATCTTTATTGTTATTTATTAATTATTATTATTATTGAATATGAGTATTGCAAACAGAATCGCTCGATATTTAAGTGTTATGTTAACTACAAAATATTTTTCATAGTTTATGTAATATCTCAAACAATAATTCAACAAAAATTTCTGAGATTCAGTATAAAATTCAGTTTTTAGTTTTGCTTTCAAAAGGATTGAAATGAAATCAATAATAATATTTTGTTCCTGCCTATAAATATATTTCAAAAATTATGAAGTCTAAATTTAATGCAGTAAGGTATCATTATCTGAGAAATATTCTGGACACACCAAATTTTAAATAAAGGAATGAATGTTTCTATTTTCCACGATCAACTAAGACTTATTTATGAAGTTTTAAATGTTAAAAATTTAGAAAAACTCACCATTTTCATAATCTTAGGCCAATTAATCTTGAGAAACCTGTGCGCTGATTGGCGTATTTTCTTTGAAGCGATGGATGGAAAATCTAAAATTATTCTTTTTTTATTCAATAGTGATATTCAAATCTTCATAAATCAGTCAGTTTAAGTGATTGGAAATTAACTCTTAAAAGTCAGTGATTTAGTTGATTGGAAATTAACTCTTTGATCACCATAAAATCTGTGCTTTCTCTTGTTGTGTATGCATTCTCCTTAATATCCGCACGAATAAAACATCACATACAAAAGTACTACTTAGAACAAGCACATCAAAAGTAAACATAACATTTCAATAGTTGCCAAAAACAAAAGAGAGAAAAATGCAATTAATAAGCAGACGATATTTAGAAAAGTACAGATATTTAGACGGGAAAATGAAATTATCTGAAATTAAAAACACGCGCAGACGATATTTACAAAAGTAAAAATATTCAAACCTGAAAAGGAAAATATATGAGTTATTCCATCAATAAATGCCATAAGTTTGTTTAGATCTTCATTATTCTATGAGTCATTAAACATCAAAATGGGTCCGGGAATAAATAAACACCCTGCATAGAGAGTGTAAAAGATCATAAAATATTTTTTCTTGAATTTATTTTTTAGAAAAAATAGTATTTCATATTGGTTTCATTTCCTACAGACACGTGCTGAAAATTATATTTTTGGAGATTTCATTTCCAAAAAGATTTAATTTGTTTTCAGTTAGAGCTTTAATCAATGTGATGGCAACACTTTGAAAAAATCTATTTTTTTCCCATGAATGCGAAACGTGCTTAATCTTAATTTTTATTTTTGACGAAAAAAATTATTGAAAAACATAGTTAAAATATTTATTTAAAAATTCATTAAAAATAGAAATTTAATTTTAAGATTAAAACAGTAGTATCATTTAAAAGATAAATTTTTTATCTTTAACTTCATGTAAAAATCTTTTTTGTGCGGTAATATTTTCGGTAGTTATAGCAGAAGCATGTCAACATTTCGCTTAATTTTTAAATAAATAAAATTCTAGTTAAAATTTCGAAAAAATAACCCCCAGGTGCACATTCCCGGCCTGCAAGGTATACACGTGCCAAATTTGGTAGCTGTAGGTTGAATGGTCTGGCCTGTAGAGCGCCAACACACACACACACACACACACACACACACACACACACACACACACATTTAGCTTTATTATAAGTATAGATATAGATTATTCGATTAATTGATAATTAAGTTTAAAAAATGTTTAAATGCTTTATTATAAGTGAGATCCCTGCTTTCTGCTAAATTTCAGAATTCTAATTAGTAGGAAAGTGTGTAAAAAATCAGTTACAAAATTACATTTCCACAGACAAAACAAAAAATTATGATAAGAAGAAGCATGCGAAAAAATGTATTTCTGATTAATCAGAAAAAGTAATTATCAAGCCCAATGTGTTATTGTTTCGATAGTAATGAGAATTTAAAATCATATATTGAAAAAATCTCAATAAATCAACTGCACTTGATTATTTAAATTCGCATATTTCGAAAAAAAAATAATAATAACACAATAACAAAAATTCCTTCAACAAAAAATGTCCCCTCATCTCAGCATCACATTTTATAGCCTCTAGCTATACGATAATCGAAGTCGAAATCGATTACAGACTCGGTTTAACCGCAGCGTTTTACTTTACTGTCCCTAGTAATGAGTTGTTATCAAGCAATTCATTACCACGAAATCACCTTTTGCAGTTACTGCTCCCTGCCTCAAGGGTTTGTGCAACCTACACACAGAAATATTTCACGACAAACAAATGATATTCCATCTCCAACAAATGTAAAATCTCGATTTGCACAAGTTGCATGGGGAGAATGTAACTGACCAAACCTAAGCGATCCCCACTAATTAAAAAGTTAGGAATGAGGCAAAGAATCTTTGAAATATTAACTCACGTAATCGTTATCACTTGCCTTCGGTTACAAGTGATTCCTCCCTTCGAAGAGAGATAAATCTGATCACTTATTCCGAGAGATAGTTCAGGGAAATGAATCATTAAGCAAACACCAAGAGAGATGATTCCTCCTTCGCCCATCGTTTTGATTGGTCTCCCTTTCTGACAGGGTTCTAATTAGAAGGCAAAATTATTCCCCAGTGATTGCAACTGTTACATCAGTCGTGCACTTGTTGGTTTTAATATGCAGTCCACATCATCGCCTGTTGTCATGGAACACGCTCATCGATTCTAAGGGAGATTAAACTCCAAAGCCAAATATTTAAGGAATTTATATTTCATTGGGGCTCATTTTCTGTTCAAATTGACTCGACACTGTTGACCCGGGCGCATCTGTTCCTAAATTAACTTCCTCTGCCTCTGATAGTGTCTCTCAAATTACGATACAGATGGTTAGGCTGGAACGACAACCATTGGCTCGTACAAGATTCGACGGGAATTATTGTTCGATTAAAAATAAGAGAAGGAGTTGTCAGGCCATTTTTACGAACATCTCTCTCGGAATTATATTGTCATGTAAAGCCCTTCTCCCTTTGATCTTTTGACACCCATATTAGTTGTTCGATTTGATTTTACAATATTGGCTTATTTGTTTCCAGATTACAGATTCGTTTAATGACATTTTAACGATTTTCATTCGTATACTTTATCATTTTATGGATTAATTGATTAAAACATTCATTGGTAGCAATGAGTGCGCAATCAAGAGACGAGATCTTAAATCAAATGACAAAATCTTGATGACTTATATTTAATCGATAAGGGTTATTAGAAGCAAATTATATTTTAATTGTAAATAAAATATATTTGTATTAAAGTTAGGAATTATTAATCATCTGCTTAAAACGTGAGGCTTATATTATCTAGTTATTCATGTGTAATATTATTAATTTTCTATGTTAATTATTTCCTATTATGGATTCTTTTATAATATCAAATATCTTTGATTACTTTTCAATATTAAATTGTCATCCGGAGTTCAAATAACTCATCTGTTGCTCACATTAGAACAATTTTAAATAGATTCCATACATTAAAATTCATTTTAGAAGTTGGCAATTTAAGAAATCTGAAATATTAAAATTTATTTTATTCAACTGAATCAAAAGAAGATTTCTGTTGTATATGATGAATTTCTTTTTGAAAAGAAAGATAAATTGCTCACTTTAGACATTTCGTACCCTATAGATTAATATATTATGGAGATATTTTCATGATATACTGTTCGTATCTGTTAATTCAAAAATATTTTATTCTAAGAAGTTTTAATTTCTATTAAAAATTCGAAAGTAAATTTATTATACTTCTACGATTCAACGCTATCAGATATCATATTGAGTTGAAATTTATTTCTTATACAATAATTACAACAATTATACGACTTGTTGCCACGTTTAATATCTTTTCAGGATTAAAACTTGCAAATTAATCGAATTTTGGTTTTTCGAGTTTAAACTCAACGAAATACAGATTGCAATTTCATCTTAACATATGCATCTTCGATGCAAATATTTGATGCTTTGGAAAAAAAGAACAAATCTTTACAGAACTTTTTCGAACACAGATTTGACGAGCACAATCAATATTTTCTTTTCAATTTAAAGTAGAATGAAATTTAGAGTAATTTGTTTTAATTAATGTATTAATTATATGTTAAATTTTATGTTTTCTATTTATATCTGACATTTTGTTCACTAAATGAGGCTCAATGTATCTCATAATGAGGCTTTGTTGTCTATAAATTTCTTTGAATAATGCCTGTTTGTTCACATCTTTAAAAATGATGATTTTATTTTAAAATGCATTGTGATAGCTAGGATTACGATACAATGTATCAAATAATCCAGCCTAAATAAAAATACTCAATGTTTTAGTACTATTTACGAAACTAACGGCTTTTCAATTTTGAGCTGATTAAATTAACATAAAATTAGTTATCCTTGCCGTGGGAGAAACCTGCTCAGTTTTCCGTTTTACCGACCTTTCAGGTGAATAACGCCATTATCAACGACATTAACATTACCGAGGAAAGATTATTATCCTTATCTAACAACTGTGACAAGGGTTCTTACCCACCTTTGTTACAACTCCAAATGGCTGAGATAATAGATTCTGCATCTCCACATAGCCGAACAAAACTCACGGGCCACTGTCACGCTACTTGTAATGCAACATTTCCGAAACGGTTCACTTCGAGCACGAGATCAGACAATGGTAATCTTTATACTTCGAGAACCGTTAAAAGTCAAAAGAGATGATTTCATTCCTGTTTCTTTCCGTAAGGCTGTATTTTTCATCGCTTGCGTGAAATTACTTCAATGAAATGGTATTGTGAAGGACAAAGCTTGGAACTGAATCGGAAATGATACGTTGAACTCTGTGGTTGGGAAAACGATGATCTATATGAACTGTGCATGCGGAAGAAAAATTTTCACAAACTGTTGAACAAAGGTCGTTAAAAAATTGTAAGCTAAATCCCATAATGTTGTTAACAGATAGCAGTTTCTAGATAGTGATAACAATTCAGTGCTAAGGCTCTCTAATTGAAGGATGTGCCTATCAGGGTATTATTATTAGCACTGTCATCACCATCTGTGATTGATCATAATTATAGTAATGATGCGATCATTATGTTTGCAGATTTTCTGCAATTTGTGTGATTATTATTGACTAAGGAATAAAACAATTTAACCATAGATAAGAAAAAACAGTTCTTTCAGAGAAATAGATTTCGATTTGTTTCCTTCATTGTATATTTATGAATTTTAGTAAAAATTCAATAAAATTACATTACATACTAATTAACACAAATAGTTTTCTTTGTTTTAATAAAGGACTAATTTATCTATGTATAATGATTAAAGTTCGCTTAAATATCGATTAAAATTTAGCAGTTAATCGTTACTTACTGCTAAACAGCACTGACTACAAAAATTGTTCCAAGAAATGTATTTTCTTAAATAAAACAAAGGGTATCCAAAGATCGAACAATTTGCAGTTTTACTGATTTCAATAAATGAATTTTTACCCAATAAATAAAGACGCTTTAAACATGATTTGATGTTACAGAACCTTTTGTTTTGCATGTAAATTGAATGAAATACATAAAAAAAATTACAATAGTTATTTGAAATGAAACCTGATGAAATTAAACGTCGATTAAAATTTAGTAGTTAATCGTCGACTTACTGCTCAGCAACATTCACTACAAAAATTGTTCCAGGAAATGTATTTTCTTAAATAAAACAAAATTTCCAAAGATCGAACAATTTTTACTTATTCTGATTTCTATAATTGATTTTTACCCAATAAATAAAGTATCTTTTTACATGATCTGTTGCTACATAAACTTTTTTCGATGTAAATAGAAAGAAATACCTCAAAAAAATCACAATGGTTGTTTGAAATGAAACCTGATGAAATATCATCTAAATGAAATAGTTAAAACTAAAACCAATGTCAAATTAGAACTTTTATATTATGTTCGTTACCAAAGAATTAATGATAACAAATTTGTAATTGTTTATCTTATAACTTTAAACAACCAATTCTTGTATATATATTTATAAATTTATTTCGCGTATTTCAGAAACGGCTCTAACGATTTGGATCAAATTTTATATTTAGACAAGGTTTTGCTTTTTATCTATATAGGGGTCTTTAATGAAAAATTACGAGATTTTACACACACACACACAAAAAAATATTATTATTATTATTATTATTGTTTTAATAAATAAATGTTGACCTGAATACGCGCATCAGAGATGGAATTAGGGTTTCGGGCTCCTAGCCATTTTTCTCATATCCAATCCCGCTTTTGCAATTCAATTAGATTTCGCTTACAACTTTGAACGAGCCATAGGATAGGATTTTATTCATGATTTTGCAGAAAAAAAACTGCCTACCGGAACTTAGTGTCTCAGGTACTTCTGTTTATCGTCTTCGTCAAAATTATTTTAGAATAATTTATAAATAATTGCATATGGTATATAAAGACCGATTCTTCATTATTCAGTTTCATAAGCTTTAAGAAGACCTTGAAAATCAAATCTAAACTTTTCATATTGCGATGGCAGAAATCGGAAGGAATGGGAGTTGATCATTCCGTGATTTATATCCAAGTGTTGAATTCGGGAGTCAACGGAATCATGTTGTTAAGTTTTGTTATTGAGTCAGTAACATATATTGTAATAAACAACATGCAATATAACTCTACAGTTGTACATGTTTTTAACAACATCTATTGCAATGAAATTTAAAACGTGTAGATCCTTTTTCCATAAATTATTTTCGAATGAAATAAAATAAGCTAAAATCTTGAATGAAGGCTTAATTCATATACTAAAACACTTTAAATTGTAAGAAAAAGTAAGTAGTTATTAGTAAGTAAAGCGAAGTTTTCGTTGATATATTCTATAAACAAATCTTTATTGAGTTTGATTCTTTTTATTATGTAAATTCATTTAAATTTTTGGTCGGTGACGATTTATTCAAAGAAAAAGGTTTTTAATTTTCAAAATGTCATTTCCCTTTGAATGTCTTTCATATAATAGCATTTTAATTGAAATTAGAACATTCCCTAAACTACCTTATCCGTTTCAAAAGAGTGAACATCTGTTTTAGATTGCGAGTATTCAATTTCATAATACTTTGAAGTATTTTCAAATAAATGTAGTAAACATGAGCTACACAATGAGATTTTTGATATTTACCGAAATGCTATCGTGTTCGCGTTTATATTTTTAAAATGCGTCTTTCTTTAAATATCTAGTTCATCTGTTTAATTAAAAGTCCGATGATAAAAGTGACATGCAAATTATTGAAATAAATCGATTGTTTGAACTGGAGAATAATCATAAGAATTGCGAAAGAAAACATAAAGCATTATTTAAAACAGAAATGAAGTAAAAGAGAAGCTGAAAATCTTAAAAGACTCTGGAATAAAATGTAATTTGTCGATTGATTATTAAATGACATACTTTTTAATACTTGATTTTTATTTTTCTTGTCTATTTTTACTTTTGAGTTAATGGTTCACATTTTCTGGTTTTCAGGCTGGTATGTTCTTGAAGTTATAGTATTCGTCGTGTTTAAAAAATCAACAACATTTTCGATTTTATAATTAGGGTATGTCTTTGGTTAAATTGCAATTAAAAGGATAATTTCTCATTATACATATTTAATAAAAATTTTGACATTTGCTAAAAAAATGATATTTTTGGAATTAAAAATTAAAAATGTCTCAAATTTAAATTTTTTAATATTAAAAATTTAAAACTTTTAACTTCTTAATGATAATGGCTTTCAGATTCAATGTTTACTACTTTCAAATTCTTTATATAAGTTTTAATATTTTTTAGGATTAAATATTAATAGTTTTTATTGATTGATAACCTGATTTAATTATTTTGCGTCATACAGCGTTGTTTTTGCAACGTGCCATTTCTTTAAATAAATGTTAAATTCGTAATAATTAAAATTAGAATGAAAATTCATTAAATCTAAAATATACTTCTAAATTTATGATTTGATTCATATCTAAGTTAATGTGAAAGTTAAATAAAAGTTTTGTCTCCCTAAATATATTATTACTATATTACATGCATTTTTGTCTTGAGAATAAATTGCTTTTATAATTTTTTTACCATTGACATTGGAATTGGCAATTATTTTTTGTACCGATAACTATGTAATTTTTTGCGTTAAAAGTAAGCATTTATAAATTACTCATATGTTTAATTTCTGTAAAATGATTTTAAAATTGTACTATTACATAGCATAATTTCCCTTTCTTTTTTTTCTCTTGTATGGATCTGTAACACTTTTAAATACGTTTCACATTTACATGCTTTTATAATAACATCAACAATTTTTCTCTCTCGTACTGTCTATCTATCATTTCATCATTGTATAAATTAACTTAATATACAAAAATCTAATATTAAAATTCCAGAAAAGAAAGCAGTGATTATGTATCATCCATCAATAATATTTGAAACATTATTTAATCAGGTTGTTTTCATTTCAAAGAAGGTTCACCAGAACACTGAATAAAGCCCTCACTGTATTTCCATCTTTATAATTAAAACAGCTTTCAAAGTTCGTACAAAAATTAATTTCGAGGATTATTTTTGGAAAAAATTTAGAGAATTACATTTTTTCGAGTTTAAAAATCAAAGACAGAATGGGCTTTAAATTTTATATATTTGTTTCAGTATGGATAGAAAATAAAACAATGATCGATATGTTAACACATAAAAAAACAATAATAATAATAAAGTGGGGTCTAAAGTTAAAAAAAAATCTAAATACTTGAATCAGTCGATGACAGTGCTTTTGAAATACAATAAATTAGAGCTGTACAAAATTTATTAATAATGCATCAACAAAAAGTATGTTATATTTGCGAATTCATTCTCTGTTAACTCTCACATTTCTCAAATTATTTAAGTTTAAGTAGCTCAGAATATTGGAATGACCGAGTTTCTCTTTCAAGTATAAAAATAATTCCCCACCCCTTAAAATTCGGAATGATAGCCGGTATTCTTAAGGGGTAGAAATACAAAAGAGAGCCCTACTTAGGTGATGGCTATTAAGTAAATGTATACTTAGACATCCATTGAGAGTTCTTAGAAAACTTATCTGTGCTCCAAAACCATCTGGGCGAGCGTATGAACAAACATGCACCATGAACGAACAAAGTATGCACCATAAGTATTCAGTCAATCGCGCATAACGAAATTTTGCAGTGATATCCAAGCCTCTCGTGCGCCTGCCGTAGTTTCGTTGAATGGGCGTTTGGATGATTTTACAATTGATAGAGTTAATTAACAAAGATTTTTCTTATTTTATAGTCATAATCTTTTCGATCAAATAATGTCATTTAATCTAATCTTAAATGTTTTTTGATTACACTGGTTATGTATGTAATATTTTATCCTACTTATATTAATCAAATATCTTCAAATAAATATAATTTGGCAAGACAAGACATCATATTTCCTGTTCCATGAATGATATAAATACCGAATAAGTCAGCAGGAATATTCTTTCACTGTTTGTTCATATACTTCTGCAACATGGCTCGTTGATTTTTAATTTCTTTGATAGAATAATCGGAAAAACAACCGATATTGTCTTTTTGGCGTCGTAATGTGATCCGAGAATGTATTTCGGCCTCCTTGTTTGCTAAACGAGTTTAAATTTGATATTGAGATGCAATTTGGACCACATCAAATTTCAAGACCACTGACAAAATTTCATTTATCCAACTTACAGAGTTTCTGAATTATCATGTTAACACCCGAAAACTAATAGATAAGTAGACCGAATACACATTACCACGAATTAAGTCCAAAGTCTGACGCATATATGTAATTTCATTAAAAATCAGGGATATAACTTTTTACGATTTTGAGTTATACCATTCATATATGCATGGATAGACATACAGATAGACAGACATTCTTCACTTTGATTTACTTCATCCAAAATTTGATACAAACTTAGAGTTCTTGTTACTAACCCATATGCTAAATATCATTACCCCATTTTGCTGCGTTGATGTTTAATAGTGTTCATTTGCAGTCTGACTAAGAGATAGACAGATTTCTCGCAGGCAGATTTCACCTAAAATGTGATGGAAATCTAAAATTTAAAGACCGCATCAAATGTTCATATATCTAGCCGTTTGCGTGTTTGAGTTATTACATTCGCAGACAAAATCATGATTCTGAAAATAGTGTTTTTTTTTTCCTCTCAAGAAACTTTAGAAATGCGATTCATTTAATTAAAATGATTTTTGACGTTTACCGAACTTTATCATTGTATGTTTTGAGGACCAGGCAGTAATAAATAGTGGAGAACTTAATGTATTATGTAGTTTATAGGTTAAAGCTAATACCGGTAATATTTGCAGAAAAAAACTGCAATCCAAACAGAAATCGAATAAGAAATATCAATTTCTTCCCCACTAACCTCCTATCTCCCTGTCAGATTCAGTTTAGAGGAAATAATATTTGATCCCCTTAGACCCTACAGCGTAACGATCGATGAATTGTAAATCAAGGAGTCTAAAAACGTTTCCCAACACACATCATCAAGAAGTAGAAAAAGAACTAACAGTTATCAAATAAAAGCATTTGAAAAGTGGTAACTTTATCCCGGAGGAAAACGTACCTCCGAATAACAGATCAGCAGAGAAAATATTGCCCTTATTGATTGGAGGAAAATAATCGTTCTGTAAGCTATTTTCTACCCGAATAAATCCGTGACTTTTGCGGAACCTTTGTCTCGTATTCAATATCCTATCATGCTGTCGTAACAATTTCCCTCAGGAATGTGATGTTAATGTCGGTGCGAGTGAATTTGCAGGGCACACAGTATTGATTCCAAGTACAATCGGTTGTATTGGGAACCTGTCAAGGCCCAGAAATCATTTTATAAGAGCGCTGCCGTTTCCTACTGTTCTTCAGAATTTTGGCCATTGTCTCTTGGGTGAATTTGAATAGTCTAGTAAACCAGTTCCAAGCAGTAGAAATGCAGATGCGTTGCCTTGGTTACCAATATCATTGGTATGTGCGTAACTGAACGCTTGCTTGTGTTCAGTGTGAATGTCATCAAAGCGATTTGATTGCAAGCGGTTTCTACCAACATTGCAGTGCAGAAAAACGAATCTGTCTTTCTATAATTTGTTTATCAGTTTTCGGCAAGCTGTTTTTCATCTTTGGAATTGGAAGTAGTCGAGAGAAACAGAACGAGGAAATGGGAAAAGGCGGGGATACACACCGTTGCGGTACATATTCAACGAGAGAGGAGAAAGATTCATTTTAAAAAGAAATAAAAATACATCTGAAGTGATGATAAAAATAGGAAGTAAATTGCAGACTTGATGAGAGTTTGCACGCGAAATAGGATGGCTATGCTTGCTTTGACGATAATAAATGTTCTAGCTGAAATTTTTTTTACCTTTTTCGTTCCCATCTTTTCGAAAAGATTCTTTGGAATTGTTTGAGAAAGAGTGAATCTTAGGCATATCTGGTGCAACTATATATCTGCGAATAGTATGTGAAAATTTCTTTAATAAGGCCGTAAAAGCGGGAAATATTCATTTATTTGGATAAATACTCACTTTAAACTAATTATTTTTACTTCTACAAATTTCTTATATCTTTGTAGATCCTGATTACAATATATTTAAAGCACCATACCCAGTTAACAAAGCTTTTCACTCATATATTGATGGCTTCCTGACTGCTTCACAAAACTTCTAAATAAAATTTACAAATATATATATTCAAAGTTTAATAGCAGTTTAAAGCTTGTTTATCTTCTCAGTTTTAAAGCCATAAGAGGCTATGCCACATTCAGAAATCCTCAGAATACTTTTAAATCCTGAATAAGAACATCATAATGCAAAAGAAAGAAATTGAAGCCCTAAAATGAAAAAAACAATTTTAAGTAAACATTTTTTTCTTTTGAAAAGAGATTTAGAAAGGGCTCAGAGCAGATATTTTATCAGAGAAGAGTTTGAAAAGTTTCCTAATTTTAGCTAATGCATCGTAAGCAGATATAACTAATACAGTAAGACTCAAAAGATAAATACGTGGGAAACTAACAAAATCCACGATTTTTCTAACTTTTAGGCTTTATGTTAGAATATTATAAGCCACCATGTTAAATTTGTATGTCCTAAACTATATTTGTTTGTTTGCGTGTGAATATACTTGCATTTTAGACACTATAGAAATATTCTCATATTTTCAACGAACCATAGTTTTGTTTGAGTATACGATTTACTTTGCTAAAATCTCAATCTTCCCATTTCTTTCTATACAATACATAGTATAATAATATAATAGCATAATAATAATATATTATTACATCTAAAATTAAAACTGCTGAATATCATAATAATAAATTTGATCTCATGTATTATGTGAAAAATCTAGTGGGAGTGTGGGATGCTTTTCATAATCCAATTTAAATTCAGCGGATTACTTTCAGTTTTAATTGCTTTTCTTTTACAAAAAAAGATAATGATAGATTTTTTTTTCAATTAAATTAAAGTTATATTTCTTTAAATTGTTTACAAAATGCAAGCTACGGCTTTCCGTGTGTCTCAATTTGGAGTCACTTTATTTTTCTGCTATTGAATAAAAACTTTTTATAATGAATTTATACTGTTTAAGAAGAATTATTTTCTAACCAAAATTTTTAAATCCCCAGAAAGTAGTTTTAAACGACTTGAGTTCGTTTGAAGAATTAAAATCTTCTTCACAGTTCTTTATTTCCTTCAAACTGAGAGATATAAATAAAATTATTATTTAAGAAGTTTACAATACGTACTTCTATTTATTGAAACTTTGTTTATTATTGCTACGAGGAAGAAATTCTAGAGCTATCTGTTTTTCCGGCACTCGTAACAATAAAACTAGTCAAAATACATACAAAGACGGAACGATTAATATACCATTATTTACTTCTTACAAAGAACGACAGACAGGAAAAAGCACTTATAAATAAATTTCCTCCTCTAGAAAAACGAGTAAGTAAAACTTAAATGCAATGAAACTTAGAAAAAAAATATTTATTAGTTCAAAGAAAATGAAAGCAATCGTTAAAGAAAAAAAAGAAAAAAAAAACTAACAACTAACAACTTTCGTTAGTCTCGGAGTTGAGCATGATAAATTTTACTTTTTCACGCCGCTTTCAATATTCCCCAAGACATATACAGAATAATAAAATACATGAAAAATGGTTGCCTGGCTATAATAGTATTCTGAATAAAGTTAATAAAAATGTTTTGGGGCGACGTATTTTACTTTTACAGACACAAAGTGACAGTTAGGTTTAAGAAATGAATAAAAATAAAGTTATTTGCCGAAGTTCTTTGAGAACAACAACATGTACAAGTATAAGACTTCTTTTACGAAACATTCCCAGAATGCATAATCAGAAGCATATGATCCTGAACTTTGCAACACAAATATCATGTCTTGTTCCATTTCTCGTACCACAAACTTTTAATATTGGTCGACTGCTGTGACTGTATTACTGCTGTTTTATAACATGAAGAAGTCCACGTCATATTTTTCAGTCAGTGACATCTCTTGCTCCGTTCAAAATCTATGAATTGAAGAAATAAAAATCTGTGATTGAATTAAAAGAATCCATGAAGATTTAATTTCTCTTTTCTCAATGTTTGAAAGTACTTGAATGATTTATTAAAAAAATATTTGCTAACTGGCTTTAAAAATTATACATTTTCCAGTTTATTATATTTTAAGATGGATTTATCTCATAATACAGCAATAAAAAAATATTAACCAATGGGAATGGTCCCGCCGAAACTTTCCCGCATGCTCATAAATGAGTTTTTTACCCCTTCCCCATCTCGCATAAAATTATTGAACTTAAGTAAGGTTGTAAATACCTTTGCATGGGACTAATGAACGATAGTTTAGAGATCAATTTCTTTAGAGGGAATCTAGCATCTTTATTGACTCTATAATTAGAATATGCGTTTTGGATGCCTTTTTGCCTACGGATTGATGCTAAAATTTGACACGGAATTACAGTTGTAATCAACAGATAACATAACGAATTTCATGAATTTAAGTCATTGCGTCTATGAATTATTGTGTTTGCATGCATGGGAAAGACAGACTGACAGTCAACCTTTAGATATATTTGGCTAAAAATTTGACAAGAATCTATATTTTAGATTTTAAACTTGAGAACTAAATTTTATCTACTTAACACTTTACGTTTTGTAGTTATCGAGTTCTCTCGCACCCACAGATGTAGACAGATAGACTTCTTGTGAAAGAATTTCGTTCAAAATTTGATAAAAATCTACAAATTTAGTTTAAAGACCATATATCAGATTTAATCATTCAAGTTCAAAGCATTAAAGAGTTATAGCTTTTATAGACAGACAGACGGACATAATGCCAAAACTGTGTTCGGACTCGGGAAGAATTCAAACGTGAAAATTGGTAAAAATCTCGAGTTCAAACTTTTTTTGACGATTTCAGTACTTTCTCTATACTTCGCAAACGAGAAAGTGAAAATGAGTATATTTATACCAATTTGCAATTGCCAGAGATTTCTATAAACAATTTTTTAGTTTTATGAACCATTGTTTCAATAAATGCCTAATTAATACATAGTCTACTTAAATTATAATCAAACGCTCTTATAAATGCTGTTATACCATATTATACATATATACGAACATGTGTAAACATACATTATTATATCAGATTAAGAACTTGTCCCTTTAGAAATTAATAGTTAGAGTTTGAGATGTCCCAAGCCTACCACTGAGGCAGTGTCGGTTACGAATGCAATAAATATTATAATTGCTTTAAATATGAAATTACCTTAAAGTTTGTTAAATAGCAGAATAATGATCCAAATACTGAATATATGCGTGTGTGGTAATAAAATCATTTTTTCAATTTACTGTCTCTAATTTTATAGGTAGGATGCACCATAACTCTGACAGGATGAAGAACTGTGTCTACAAATTTTGTAAATTAATTTTTGGTATTATTCTAGTTATAAGTTTCAGGCAAAGTTATATACCGGTTTAAGAGTTAAAACGTACTGTATGCTTTCATGTATTACAATGACGTGAGAAAAAAAAATTAGGGCTAACAAAAAAAAGCACAAACTCAGAATAAATCTAATACTTTAAAATCATTATTCACATATTATCGTATTCAGAATTATGACTTCTTAAAACCACAGAGGAAATCATGAACAAAATACAAAATCTCAAAATAGATTGAGTTGTATTTTACTTATTTAGAATGTGCCGGAATACTGCTTCAATGGGATGCTGAATGAAAAAAGAGAGAGAGAGAGAGAAAAAAAAAGGAAATAAATTTAATCTAATGTATGTCGGCGTGACCTAAGCCTAAAATACTGTTAAAAATTGGTTATATTATCAAATTCAGCATCAATAGTATTGAAGAAGTTGAAATGAAAGGTTCGGTTTATATGAGCATACATAGTCTGCCAGCTCCTTCAATTTGCTGATTGTAAATCGCCTAGAAAATGTTAGTAAAATATATTCGCATCTGCTTTATTATATTTAGAAATAAAATTTCCTTGTAATGGAATGTTTGAACAGAAAATAAACGTTAAAGTGGTTGACGCTGTTTACATCTTAGCTGAAAGTGCTTTGCTGGCTTTAATGGTCATTCTGCGCTCAGAATCCTAGCAGTATTTATCTTTACACGAATACAATATGCAATCAAGAAAGATTGTATAATGTACATTAACGTTTGGAATGACATTGTGTACTTTATAACTAAGTACGACCATACATTCCAACTGGTCCTTTGAGCGGCCGCATGTACGCCACATCACTACAAAATATCTAACAGTAACTTTTTTCTGATTTTCTGTAGCTATTCGTGTTACAAATGTAGCTTTAACACGACGGTGCCCCAGATCGCTTTAGCAGGAACTATAGAAATTTACTAGATGCTGGCACTACCCATAGTGAAACGATTCTTTGGCTGTCACAATAACTAGATTTGAGATGCTTTGCAATTTTTCTCAGAAAATTTTAACAGTTTAATTTAAGAACATCCTGTTGAGTCCAATGAATATTTAATGGTCAGACTTATATTTACTGCTGGAATTGCACATAACATGTTTGTCCTTTTATGTAATGTACGCCAATCTATGATGGCATCTATTGTTGAGCATCGACTATAGAAAGTTAAAATATTAAAATCTTTGAACTTTATTTATCTTTCTTATTTGCCTATTTTTCATATCTTTCTCAAGTAAATTACACGTGACATTTCCTAAGTACTTATTGTTACAAAATCTGCACATTTTGAGCCCTTTTATAACCGTTTACATTTAAAAAAAGCATATATACCCTGCATTTCATGATAATAAATATCTCTTTTATTTGTATTCGTACATATTTTAAAATATTGAATGTTGCTCATTTTTTACCTTCTTAGGAGCATATTATTCTTATTACCTTTAAAGATCTTTGAACTTTTCCTTAATTTGACTTTTGGAGACAAAAGCTGCCGAAAACAAACTAAAATATTTAAACTAATAAAACGCATTATTTTTACCCAGAATATAGTACCATATATAGCTTCTTCTAATAAATATACGTTTTTGAATATCAGAGTTGCCTTTAGGTTAAAAAAAAGACTTGATGGTAAGCAATAAACTATATCCCAAAAGTTTTGCTATTTTAATAATTAACGATTGCTGAAAATAGCTTATATAAATATAATAAACTATTTTATTTATTTAGATCTATTTTCTACTACATAATAGCTGTAGCATTTCTTTAAAAAAATTGCACATTATTTCATATTATATTTATTTGTACTGTTTTCTTTTTTATGCTCTATTTACATGGATCAAAGAACGTTAGCTTGTCGTTCTTTAATTAAGAAGGTAATAAATAAAAATTCAGCGTATTTATTTCCTCAGCATGAATTTAATACAGAATATTTTTCTATTATAGATGTTTTAAAGTACTGGTGAGATTCTGTAAGAGAAATGTGAACCACTTCTATAATTAATATGGTGCTTAAAAGAAAGTTATCATTGTTCTTGAATTATTTTAGTGATTCATGCACAAAAGAGCCACTCAACATTCATCCATATTGAGCTTATGAATATCTATCTTTAAATACAGTAAAACTCCTTGAAAAGGGACGTTCGTCCTGTTAATTAGTTAGACTGATGAATTTTAGTGGAAAATTTTTTCAAACGTCCTTCGGACAATGGTTTTGTCATAAATTTAATTACAGCCTGAGGCCAGTAATGAAACTGTTGCTTGAAAATGCAATTAATGCAGATTGATCCTAAGGCATCGTGTCAAAAACATCAGAATAAAAGCAATAAATTTGAAGCAACATTATTTCATTTAGTTGTTGGCTGTAAGAAACGCCGTTGATATATTTAAAGAATGTAAGATCGATGAATAAAGAGAATCCACTTTAACCAATTTTCTCGAGACTATTTCGCTTAATCATTATGAAGGCGAGGAGTCAATTTATGTCCAAAAGATGCACAGAAACTTCGCGAAGCCAATTTTATTTTAGAATTCATTACTCATTTTTTAGGAAGGAAGACAATAAAATACAAAGACACAGTACATCTTTCAGTTAAATGTTTAATGGCATGCGTGATTGTGCTATTCATATTACAATGGCGCCACATGATTTGTCTTCATTTCACTAATTATAATAATCCTGAATCAATGCCTACATAAAAAAAATCAATTTATCTTAAATTGTATGTATATCCATTTTACGAAATAAACGACAGACAATAAGTGTATGATTTTCAATGACTGGCTCTTTTATCTTTAAAATGAGAAAAATGCATAGAAACTAGTAAAGTTACTGCAAATGAATATTGTTACAGAAATACATTAGATGGGTGTATTATGCAAGTCCAGTAACCTCGATAATCGATGATGATGCTTTATTCCACAAAGAAATGCGAAATACAAGTAGAGAACACAGCTAAAGCATACACTAAGACAACACTTGCAAAAATTATTCGCACATACAAACAGTAAATAGTTATTTAACAACTGCAACAACAAAAATTTCTTAGAATGCAAATAGAGAGTTATCTCCACGCTCAACTCTCCAAAGAGAGAAATTTTCCAGAAAGATTTTGGATCTTTGCTCCTAATAGAGATATCAATAAATTTCTTGTATTTTCTAGAAATTCATTTTTGACGTCCAAATCACCAAATGGCAATCAAGGCCAGAGGGCCATTGACCTGATATCTGTTTACTCAGTATTCATTAAAAATATCAGTAAATATCTTCTCCTTACTATGACACTAATAGTGCAGGGAAACATTATTATAGAAATAATTTATTAAGTAGAAATTATATCCGATTCAAAAATAGATTTATAATTTAAGGTTTCTGATGTTTTATAAAAACTTGCGAATTGTTTTCAATCGTGTAATGCATTAAGCAATATCAAAAAGATTGTAGTGCATACATTTTCAAGATTCGATTTTCAAAAGAAAAGCTTCTTTCAATATAATGCATCTTGCACTAAGTATTTTCATCCTGTACCGTCTGTTTACTTCAATCTGCAAAGAACTGTCTTTCCATCTTTTATCCAGTCTTTCACAAGGGATTTAAGGTCACTTGGTTTTCAGAGTCAAAACATCAGGCTTTCATAAAAGAAATAACAGAAAAGATAGTGCAAAATCTATCAGATCTGAAAAGATTGTCCAGTGACACCTTGAGTTTTTCCTTTTTAAATTCTACAATAAAGCAGAATGTTTTATAAATCTTCGAAGAGACTTTATTTGTTTGATTTAGAAACTTCAGGCACAAAGAAAATTAGAAATTTGAAAAAGTAAAATTCATCTAAACTTCTTATAAATAAAACAAAGACAAAGTTCCATACCTCTTTAGAGATCAGATGTTATGATTTAAACTTGGATGTAAAATGTTACTGATATGTTCTATTAGTGAAAAAGTATTGTCAGTTTTTAAATGCTTTAATATTTTTTCTTTTAAAAGTTGTTTTTACCCTATGTGCGCAGAAAGGAAACGGGAATTTTTTTTTTAATTTACTAAGATTATTTTTATATATTTTATAAAATAATCATTTTTTTAAAGTGCAGAATCTTCAAATTAGGAGCTTTTCACACTTTGAATATATATTGTGGGCTTTAATATTATTCAGATAATTCGAGTGTGAACGTTTTCGAAAAATAGATAAATATTATGTTTTAACTGTTGTCAATATTTTTATGTACAGTCTGATACTAGTATATTTTATCTACAACCTACTGTCTAATTTATAACTCTTTTTCGAATCAGAAGCTCCTCGTATTATTGAGTTGTTTTAAATCTTCAATTTAACAAATGCTCAGCAGGTAATTGGTGAATTATCTAAATAATTTAAGGAATGTGAAAAGAGAAAGAATTATTGGCACTTTAATGAATCAGTTTTTATAATATGCATGTTGTCTAGTTGATTAGCACAATAGAATTCCAAATTCAAGTAATATCATAACAAATAATTAATTTTCATAAACTTTTTATCATTTAATTGCATCAAAACAATCTTCCTACACTCAATCACATATATTATTACAAGAGAAGAAAATAAGCACAAGTTTCTGCACTTTTTTTAGTTTTATGTCTTATTAATGCAACAGATATATCATAGTATATTTAGTTTAATCATATTGAAAATATATTAAAAATATCGGAAAAATCTACAGTATCGATTTACTTTTTCGTTTTTAAAATAAAATGATAATAACTTAGTATCTTTGATAAAATTGTTGACATCTTCGCAATGATAAAGCACATTAAAAAAATTCCAATATCTTATCATCATATTTATGTTCCTAATAACAAATAAAATTATTTGTTCGCTGGAAATTGAATTCTCATATATAGATTATAATAAAACCCTGAAAAGAATACAAATAATCCGTAAATTATTCAATAATTTATGTTGTTATTCTTATTACTATCTGAGATATAATCAATGTCGTAACATTTTGTTTCAACAACGTTTCTGAAATGAAATTTTCGCACTCATTATTCGAATGCACGTTGCAAATCAAGTTAAATTTTTAATTTCCCTGTTTCGAATAAAGAGATATTTCCAGGAATTCTCGATTTCCGATTTGAAATCTCCAGATGGTGCCAGCCAACGAAATCATCTCGAATGATTTCTATTTCTTTTCTCCAAAGAAAAACGATATATCTTTTCAAGAACGATGAGTGAAATTGATTTGTTTAGAGTTAGCGAGGTGCCAATTTTGTAGTAAAGCAATAACTTGAAATTAGGAAGCTATATTCTAATCATATTTGAAATATGAAATAAATAAGAAAGTTGGTTTCCTCAATGTTTATCTTTGTTCTTTTTCGAATTAAGAAAGCGAAGTCATTCATTTCCAGGTATGGATTATAAAATAAGAGTTTCTGATTTATTGAATTCTTGGACTAAATTCAAGATATTTAATATCTTTAATTAAATTTAGTTCACTTTTATCACTCTTAAATAAGTTCACCACTCTTAAATAAGTTTTAAAACTTACTTAAGAGTGGTGGATCCTGTATTTAACATAGAAACAAGTTTTAAAAGATAATTGTTTTTGTTTATTAGAGTAAAATTATTTCATTCTGCAATAATGCAATTTGTACAGCTGAAATGGAGTCCTAACGGCTTAGTAGGAATTGATTTCCTTGTTGATTAACAAGATAACTAATTCTTTTAAAATGTTTTTAACCACTTATTTTATTTGTGCATTAATTTTTATAATGCTGTTTTAATTTGTTTTTTATTAATCGTAATATTTTTACTAAACAACGAAAATGTCTGAAACTGTACGATGGGGCAAATTATAACGAAATCTCGAGGTAGGTTGTAACATGTTACGCCTCGTCCCTTGTATTTTCAATCACGCAGATAAACTTTCTGTTTTAAGTCTTAACATTCAGATTCAATTGGGGAAGAGTTTGACATAGGCCATTGCAAAAGAAAATCTACCAACCAGGCACATATTAAAAGGAAGCAGTGAAAAAGAATATGATGTCATAATTAATAAGAAATCAAAACAAGAAGAGAAAAGGAAAAGTTAAAAAATTTTTAAAGGAAAAGAATGGAAAAAATGTGAAGAAAAGAGGAATTTGAATTCAGATATAGATTTTGAAACATTAATATGGTTTTGCTTAGCTTGAGCAGATACACAATTCTGATTAAAAAGAATGGGTGTAATGCTTAATTTATAAAATGTGGGTGTGTGTAAAATAAGTGAGAGAAAATAACCTCTCTATGAGTTAATTACAGTCCTTATAAAAATTGACTTTCATTTTATAAATTTATTTAAATTAAACTTTATTTTATTATAAGCTACTTAATATCATTTATTATAACAAGACCACAATTCGAAATTATCAAATGTTTTTGTAGTTAAAACTAATGAAAGAATGATAACAAAAAATATATTTAAATGTCGTCCATTTATTTGCTAATATTTGCCTCACAAATGTTACAAATTTCTCCAGATTGAATTGTGAATTTGTGAATAATTTTGCATTTGGTTCCTAGTGATATGAAATTTCTGATGAATGATTCCCAGTGAATTCCTAGTGTATATGTTGAATAAATAGTTATGATATAAAAAAGTAGCTATAATTAAGAAATCTTAACTATACAAATATTTTTCCAAAATTTGTCTCAAACAGCCACTTTCAAATCCAATTAGGAAGTTTAATGGATTTTCAATTCAAAGTGTAAATTTTTATAGGTTTAAAAGAAAAGAAAATAAAGAATTTAGATGTTAGTTTCTTATAGAAATGAGATACAATTTCAGTACGAAGCACTACAGGGTACGTTGAGAATTAAATGGGATCGCCCAAAATAAATACAATGAAAATAGCTTCGTAGTTAAGCTTCTTAAAAGTTAACAAAATCATTCGATTTATTTCCTTTCTAATGACAAGGATAAACAGTTTATAGTTTCAGTTTTCGATGTAAAATATCTGTATCATGATCACAAATATTGTTATCAGTTGATCAACAAAAATTTTGCATTGTGCGAAGAAGAAATGCAGGATTTCACTTTATTCAGAAAATCTGACACAAAATTTGAAGTGAGAAACAGATGATAAACAATTATCAGCATTTATAACAACAATGCTAAAATACTATTTATTCCTTTTGAGGTGACTGCGTTGCCCTGATTAACGTCAAAATCATAAAAAACCCAAAGAGTACAATAATTGTTTATCTACATTGGTCTGCTTCGTTAAGCGAGTAATTAACGGAGAATCATTCAGTGATTTGTCTTCTTAATGCTTTATTCATTCTTTGAATCATTACGCTTTTCAGAAAAGCAAATGCAAATCTATTTATAGTATTTATTATTCAAACATCAATGTCTCAAGTCATTTTCCTATTGTTTATCTTAGAAAGGCATTGGAATAACAAATGTCAATAATGGGGTAATTATTTAGCAAATAAATCTCATTTTCGGTCAAATTATGAAAGTAAATTAATAGGTTCTGAAGAGTTAAGGAGTATAAGAATGAAATACCTTCAAATTAGATGAGCAATTTGAACATAGCATATGTTTTTTCAATAGAAATATAACTGTATATTTAATTGTTTAATAACGCCGATGCAAAAATAACCCCTTTTTCAAGTTATTACACTTCATGATGAATCGTATCAATAAAGTTCTAACGAATATACTAGTATTTATTTTAAATTATTCATCTGTTTTGTCTTTTTATCATATGCATAATTACAATGACAGAGCAATTATGGCATTCATGTGATGTTATGAATTTGTTGACGAATCACTTAAACACTGTAAGTGATTTGTCAGCAAAATGTAAGTAAATATGTTTTATGTAATATATTTTTATTAAGAAGTAAAATGTGGTTTTGGCTGTAATTTGAATTCACCATTTTCTGCAAAATATTTCACATTCTATATGTTTTGCTAAAACTACAAGGAGTATTTTACTTGATACGTTTCATGTTCCGTTGTTCTAAAAAAGGCAAGATGTACATTAGGCATCAGCATTCCGAATAAATAAAAATAATAGAATTTTTCTGTATATTACATGTCCCATTCTTTGTTCTAATTGCATTTTACTTTATGAAAAATGCCAATATTTCTTTTCTTCAGAAAATTACTTTTTGATAAGATATGATTTCTGCTTTAAAAACTATGGATACCAAAAATATATTCTTATACAAATTTATCTACATATTAAAGCTTAAGCTGATATCATTAAAATCCATTTTGTTTATTGTGAATGACGTTTTAACTGATTTCTTTTTCTGGCTGATTACTGAACACTGGATAAAGTTTTACGTTTGTAAAAATCAATATTAAAAATGAGATAGCATAGAAAATACACAAGTTGCACTAATTTGCCGAACAAAAATCTCATAAATTTTTTGAGTTTGAAAATTGTCTCAAAATAGTTTTTCTTAGATTTATCCCTTTTAATATTAGTTGCAGTTATCTTTACTAAAAGGAAAAGAGCGGTTTGCTGTTTGTCTTCACTATAACTATTTTTATACATATTTATTTAATATGTCTTTTTTCAGGTTTGTAAAGATGGAGTTTAATAATCGATTTTATTTAATTTTATATATTTTATATTATGATTTTATTTTATTAATTTTATTTTGATATTAATTTAATTTAATTTAACTTTAATTATATTTATTATTTTTATATTATTATTTTGGATTATTATATTTTATTTTATTTTTTTAGATGTGACTGAATTTTGAAATTTTGTATATTTACATATTCTCTATGAACATCTTTTATTTTAATACTATCAAAAATTAATTATATGTTAATTATTCATGGCGCTAAATTGTAAAGGATTCGGAAAAGCCGATTTCAAGAATTCATAAAGTTTAGAGTACCGAACTATAATTTAAAAACTAGATGAAGAAACTAATTAAAATAAAAGAACATCTACTTTTTATTACGTAGTTACAAGTGTTTTTAAAACATTTTATTAACTTTTTTGGATATTATTTTCAACTCATTTGATTCGAAGAAATTGTAAAGGTTAAATATTAATCTAAAAATTATTTGGATATAACATCGAATATTTTATTTACGAATTTCAATTTTTTATAACATGATGATAATAATTTTTTTTCAAATAAATATATTGTTTACCATAGGAGTTTTTATGTTTTATTCATGAGTTTTCAAAAAAAAAAAAAGTTATTCGTATAATATCTTGAAAAATACAATATGAAAAAACAAATCTTGGTTAAAACTTGGCAAATATGAAAAAAAGATTAGCCCCGTTTCTTAAAATAGCTAAAAAGTTATTTCAAACTTCAGATGCTAAAACTAAAAATTTATCACTGAAAGCGCACTCATTCCATAAATTAAACAACTCCATTTTAAAAAAAAAGCATTCAAAGGCAGAGGGAAGAATTTATCGTCTGTTCCTCCATTAACTGTAATATTTCCCTTTTGTTTTATTCGTTCGTTAATGAATTCCAAATGTATGCAGACGACTTTTTTTCCAGATGAGTTGAAGGTTCCCTGATCTGCGACCAGAAGTTTGTCTTTTGTAATGCGTTTTCGAACACAATTTAATCAAACATTTTTGGAATTGAATATTTTATTTATTTTGTGAATTCCTATTTCGCTTTCATTTATTTTCCGGAATTTGCGTAGCTTGAATATTTTAAATTTCATTGGTAGTTTGCATGGTAACGCTCTCTTAATTGAGTTCTTTTAGTATTCTTAGATACCACAAGGTAAATAATGTGGAAAGAGGTTGATTGAAACTTTTCTTTCTTTCTGTTAAAATGAGTTCCATAAAATTTTGAGGAGTCTGGAAATATTTATTTTACTGGAATTATTTTTATTTAAACACATTATTTTTCAGATTAAGGGATTTATTTTATCTAATTACCGAAAGAAATTTTCTTTTTGCTTAAGCCATTCAACCAAAAAAAAAAATAATAAAAAAAAATAGACTTGCTCTTATGAAAAGGTTTGAATAAATATATTCACATTTAATTTCATCTTTAAGTATTAAAGTGTTATCAATTAATTTTGATGAAATATAGCAAGTTAAAAAATGGTAACTTAATAAGGCGATTAAAATGGCTTAAAAATAATGTTATCGCTTTTATTTACATTTAGGTACTGTATGTTTACTGTAGGTTTTTTTTAATATGATATATTGAGAAATATTTTTTTCCTGTTTCATTTTAAAATGATCTTTACTTAAAAATAAGTAACTATTTAAATAAAGGCAACTGTTTATTTACGTTAGAAATCTTCTTATCTGTCTAAATCTGTAAAATGTGAAATTCAAATTCGAGTATTTTCTGAATACATGGTTTCCTTATACCCTTTTCTATGATTTGCAGCCACGATAGTCGATCAATATATTATATATTTTTTTTTATCTTGTATTAGAATTAAAAAGGCGCATTTTACTTATTTTAAAATTAGGTTTTGCTTTAAAATGTCATGTAGTACACTTTTATCATACTAATTTCAATAGAAAGAAGTAACAAATTGTTGCCCTATAGTAAAATCGGAACTTATTGAAAAAATAAATTGTAATAATTGTATTTTTTCTCATTAATTAAAATAATTATTATTATAATAATAGATTAATATAAAGTCTTTAAGAAGTGATATTAATTATATTTTTACCGTTTATGATAATAATAATTTTAATTTCTTTTATAAACCAGTACAATAATCAAACTATGCTTTATTCAATTATATTACACGTTTTATTATTACTTGCTCGATTCAGTAAGGGAAATTATGAAGTATGAAAATTAATATCTGTTTCCAATATGCTGGGAAACGACAACAATAATACACAATGAAAATGTAATATTTTCTTGAGGAATAAGCATCCCTAGCCCTATATCTTTTTCAGAATATTACGATAAAAGTTGGTTTATAAAAATAACCCAGAACTTGTTATTTTGTAGGCAACTGTCTGCCGACAGGAGATCAGCTTTCTAAGCTTCTGAATTTATTCATCAGATCAACTACGAAATGTTTCAGTCAAGATGTTTTTTTTTTTCTTTTTTTTCTGATAAGAAAGTTAAGAGAAAATTTCGAATAAATTCTCACATCTCAATCTTTCAACTTCGGCTTCAATTTCTTCCGGTATAAGTTGAAGTTACTTTAATTTATTTTTTTCAATTCAGTTAAAATTTGATTTTAAATTATCTTCTGCAATTTTTATGTAAGAATAGAAAGGCAAGCTTTTTCAATTTTGTGATATAAAGCTATATAACATCTGGTCTCTGAGGTTTAGAAACCTCATTATTAAATAACTTAACCCGGTTTTGTTTTCTCTTTTATAGAATTATATGACATCTTCTGTTTTTGGAAAGTTCTATTGAATTCATTTTAAGTAAGAATCCGTAGAATATTTAAATCTTTTTTTATATAAAAATCATATTGGTTCAAGGCTTAGAGGTCTTTTAAAAGGGTTAAAGTGATTAACATTTTTTAATTCGTCATTTACTATTATTATCGATAAAAGAATACTTTTTGAAATCTCTAAAAAGTGTTTTATATTAGTACAAATCATGGTCAATGTTAAAATATTGCCTGCAAAGAAGTGGGAATCATAGGAAAATGGTTTAAAGTGATTTAAATATTTTAAAGTCTTTTATTTGATTTTTTCCTTTACTATTATTATCCATAAAACAGTACTTTTGAAATCTCTGAAAAGTGTTGAATTAAGGTCATTACTAAAATGTTACCCGCAAAGCAAAGGGAATCATGTAGAAGCGAAAAAGGGAAATTAAAATTAAGGTCCTGATTTATATGATTTCCGAAGGGGGAAATCTCTCATTTGGAAAGAGAAATTAAAGAATATTTTTTTTTATTTCAGCAGCTTTAATGAGGCTTGTGAAAAGTGAGGGCTCCTGCGACTTATTCATCATCGTAGAGAAACTTTTATATCTGAATTAATGTAGAAGTTTGGATGTTATTAAAAGTTAGCGACGTTAAAAAGAATTATCACAAGGATTAACGTTTCTAAAAATCACTTCAATACTTATCTGCTATATTTAAAGCGGAAATATGAAATGAATCATGTAAATCAGTATGTAAAAGAGTATTATTTATTTTATTACTTGTATCAAAGTAAAGCTGTAATCATTAGAAATTTATGAAGGTAGTATTCATTATGGTATTCATGAGACATGGTTTTGTTGATATATTATAGATTTTAAAAGTAAAACATGAAATTATATAATGCACTTTTCAGTGAAAATAATCGATTCAATAGTTCATTAGAAAAATACTTTAAAATACTTTAATGGAAGCATTCAAATATTTTCAATGTCTGAAAAAACAAGCTACGCTCGGCATTTTTTTTTTTGAGAATATTTAGATCCGAATCACATACTGATTGCATACGAATATTTTCAGTCTATCATGAATTCACTAAGTTTAACATGCTATTCGAAACAATATGCTTTATTAGAGCATTCATTTTATAGTTTATCTGCCATTACTTATATTTTTGAACTTATATTCAGTTTTACCATGGTGAAATCGGATCCGAAATGACGCTATATGACATTGTTAGGATGAGAGCAGATAGAAAAAGGCTATAATAAGTTAATTATAAAAATATGTGTGTGTAAAATTGCGATTTTACAGGTAAAACAAATATATAAATAAACTTAAAAAGCAAAACATTATCTAAATATAAAATTTGATTCAAATCTTTAAAGTCGCTTCCGAAATACACGAAATAAATTTATATATATTCTCGTTTAAAAATATAAGATTCACAAACAGATTAAGAAAACCGAAATAAATATAGTAATTCATATTTGATCATTTATCAACCCTATATATGCGTGCATGTCTAAAATTATGTGAAAAGGAATTGAAAATTTCTATTATATTAGATATCAATATTCTACTCTCATAATACTTGAAGCTTCATTTAACTTCCAGGTCCAATAACAGTTTGGATTTTGAGATAATAATGAGTATCATTTTGCGTCTCAGCTAAAAGTGTTTACGTAATTATTTATTTCACTAGATAGAAGGCTTGAAATGAGTCACGGCTCTCCTCAAGACTAATGAACCTCAGTATAGTCTATGAGAGTATGCTTAAACCACAAAGAGATCCAGATGGCTTTAAGCGTTCTCAGAATCCATTGCTTACTAATAACCTATCAGTATGTTTCAAATGCTATGGAGTTAATATTTCTGCGAAGTAGACTGCTTATTAAATGCAGAGAAATTAAGAAGGATGAAATATATATACTACATTAGGAACTGCAATATTTCATATTTCAAAGAAAATGTTTTAGCCTCTAATGCTTCTATGTGGGGTTTAAAGTACTACATTTTATGTAAATGGAGCATTATATGCTAAAGACATGATTATTGTAAATGTGGAGTGTACCTGGCTTTTATAAAATCTTGGATTAAGGATAATCTTCTAGGATTATATTCCTATATTTGGATCTACTTTCAAGGACTTAAATTTTGGAAAAGCTTAATGAAATCAGGCTTTTTAAAAGATCTTAAAATTGTCAGAAAGTAAGCTATGAGCTAAATAAAATTTTGCTCACATTACAAGCATATTAAATTAAATTTAATTTTGTTCTGCATTTTACGAATTATTAAGCATTGAATTAAAGTAAACATTTACAAGTTTATTAATCAATAATAGTAACTGGATTATTTCTGCTGACATACATGTAATAAAGTCAAATTTTTCGCTCTTTTAAAATTAATTCTTTTATTCACCAAAAATTTATTACGAAATTTTTGACTATATACCATTGATCTGACGTATTCAATGCGCTTCACAAGCCTGTAAGAAACCCGGAGTCATGTCTTTGTCAAGGAAATTCCCTTTTGGATTGTATAAAATTCTAGCCTCGACTTAGTCTCTTTCTTTTTCAAAACTTCACGGATGAACATTCGTACGGCATTTCTGTCATATGCGACTCTGAGACACTTAAATACCATTTCAAAGGTTTAAATTCACTTTCATTATTTAACCCTTTCCATCAGACTTTTGCATGATTAAAATTTTACAGCCCCTGTAAAAATAGTTTTTCTATGATAACCCACTTAAAAGTATAATTTATTTACCTAATAAAGAATGAAATTTGATTTCCTAGACGTATATACCCATTACGGCCTGAAGGAAATCTGCTTCGAGATTAAAATAAATTAATGTTTGGTTTCATCAACGATTGCAATTCATTAAAATATATGCATAAGATAATTAAGACAACTGAATCTCATTACGTTACATACACATACACACATTTCTTATTAAACTGAAGTATATTACAAAAAGTTTATATGGATGGGAGAACGCATTTGGAGAACTAAGCATTTATTTTTCAATTTTCATTTTTTTCACCAAGACCTATGTAAGTAAAAAGCAGAATCCAATCACATTAATCATACCATTATCCCAGAAAACTTAAATACTTACATTTTGAATGAACTAATCTTTCCACTTTAGAAAAGAGGAAGTTTTTATTTTCATAAAGCTTAGCTTAGAACATTTTTTTACTGTAAGTCTTTGGTGTGTGCTGTGAGCCTTTCTCATTTTGTGCAAATCTGAAACATTTCTTCATTTCCCGACTGCCTTTATCTGCATATGAATACCAAATGACGTAGATGGTAGCAGAGAGAGAAGAATCGGAGGATGCAGTGTCTGAGAAACTCATGATATTTACTACTGCTCATTAGCTGAGTTTATAATATGCAGAGCAATAAAACCAAAAATGTAAAGAAAATGACAGCAATTATTTCGTTCGTCTTCTTGACTTCCAAAGACTCGAAATACAAAACCATCTGGAAGAATTTCAAGTATATGACCTCTTTTTTTTCTAGAAGACTTCGCTAGTCTAAATGTATTATTTCATGGTCCCTTGGGTTTCCAATCAAGCATTTCCCCCCTTTTGGCCTGCGTTTTATTACTGCAGCAGTAGTATTTTTTTCTCTTTACAGGAATTCTCTCAAAATGAATCGTTTTAATCTGAGACGGATTTTTCATTTATTCTTTGTTTAACAGTTGGACATTTTTCTAATATTTTTATGGTTTCAGTTTCATTTTGCTCGGATCCATAAAGTAAAATGGATCTGTGTTTTAAGTTGATGCGTGTAGCTTCTTTTTTCCCGAACATTCATTTGGGGTCGCATTAGTTACTCCGAAGTTATTTCTCCACTTAATCAAATTTATTAAGAAATTTGATTTGAATTTTAAACGATGAAATTCTAATAGAAATAAGGGGAAAAAAGCAGCTTTTTTCACTAACGTAAGTTTTGCTTCGTTTGACTTGCTTTTTCATGCCGTAACAGATGAAATTAACGAGAAAAACTCTCCATTCCACAGATTTGGCATAAATTCTCTTTCCTTGTATTTTTATTTCAATCTAACTGAAACTTTTTCTATACTCATTTGTAAAGAGATTACCTCTTCTCCTACATAAAAATTAATGACCTTAGGAAGCACCAATTATGTCCAGTTTTTATTTTCAATCTCCCCCCCCCCCTTATGCGCTTCGTAATAGAATGAAGAAAACCGAGTATGCATTTTAAACGCCCTTTTTCTATTGAATGAAACCAAAATTTGACGCAAAATTGCAAATTTATTAAAAAGGTCACAAATTTAATTCATTTAAATCGTTACATTTTCGAGTCATCCTGTTTATATGCCTGCGAATGCACAAACCATCATATGGTTTACCATAGTTCGATTTGGCTCAACATTTGATATGCATCTACTCCTTCATGCTAAAACTGTATATTACATTTTAATCATTTGGCTTATTATATTTTGAAGTTATCGTCTTCACATGGACAGAGAGGCAGACAAAATTTTCAAAATTTGAAGCAATTACATAATGGCTTACAAATGCTTTAAAGAGATAATGTGACGAAAACTGCATACCAAAATTAGGTGAAAATCAAATATCTTAAGAATTAAAATTGTTCCAAAAACGAGTTTAAATGAAATTTAAAAATTTCTAATCCTATCGAATCTACGAAATATAATCTCAAAGCTGCAGCACGCTTTAAATAAATTTAATTAAAAACTTTTTGAAAATGTGTTTTATTATTGCACTAAAATAAGGGATTTCTTTTTATTGTTTTTCATATATTTTAAACTTGAAATATCAAACTTACTACGAGATGGCCCCACTGATACGGAATCAAAATTAAATTTAATTTTGAAAATATTAAAGCTGGATACTATATTCAAGAATATGTATGTGGAATTTCAATCCTTTAGCTCATCAGAAAGTGAATGAGTGTTCTTTTTCAGTATTTCATTTATAGAAACATGAAACAAATGAAATTGAATAAAGTGTTTAAAAATGCCCGTATTGCGTTAAGCAAAATAGTTGCTACTCTTATAATCAAGATTTCTCTTAATACCATTATGAAATACTTGCCATTATGGTTTTATTTTCGATATGAAGTACATTATTAGGAACGTAAGAAATTAAGAAACAAAATATCTATATTGATATAAATATAGATATTTTAAATATAAAAATATCTCCATTATGTTAAGTAAAATACATTCTATTCATAATCTATTTTCTTAATACTATAGTGAAATACTTTCTATTATGGTTTTCTCTTTTCATTATGAAAGTACATTCTTATTAAAGTTAATCCAGGGCCTTAAAATCATCAATGATGAAAACTGAAGATTCTCCAAGGAGTATAATGAATAGTATGTAAATTACAATGCTCAGCCTCGAAACATAAACCTGAATTTATAAGCAAATAAATTTGACTCTAAACAATGCTTGTTCATTGTTTCATTCACAAGAATTGGTGTTTTCTTTTTAATCAAGCTCATAAATATTTCGTCAAAGATTTTAAGCTCTTGGAAGCATACAACGATAGTTATTACACTTTCAAATCCATTTACATTTTTTCTCAATTTATTAAGACAGATGGCGTGTTCTTTTTATACCTGTCGAAAACTTCTCTTGGGAGAACTGAATAAAAGTAGTTGAGATTTTTCTCTCTTGTGTAAGTGTTATATATCATTTCTTTAGATACAGTCTTATCTTTAACAAGCTGACATAAAAGAAAATTAACATAATTCTTCCATGAATGCTGTTGACAATCTGTAATTAGGCACTAAATTTGCAATACTGTGTAATTCTTACTTCCAATAGGACCAGTGCGGAATGCAGATTAAATAATTACTCGATATGCGAATTTTATAATCAAGAGACTTTCCAATTAAATTTAAATAGATGAGATGAAGGAGATGTTAGATATCTACGAAATTAAGGAAATCCTGAAAGAATTTCTACCTTTCGGACACCGAATGAACACATTGATCTGCAGTTGTCTGGTATAATCTTCGCTTCAGAATTGAGAGTGAATAGTTAATTAATCACTTTCATCGACAAATTATCGGTATTGTGGACCTGATTCAAAGGAAAGGTGTCGTCAGAATTCATATATTCGTTAGCAGATGCATTAAAAATGGTTAAGATCTGATTATTGTTTGAAAATATCAATTTTCGCATCCTATAATAAATGAAGTACTCTATATTTGTCAATTGGCATATTCTTTGTTTCAAGGACGGAGCAATACCATTCAAAAACTGCTTTAATCGAAGAATCATTGGAATTGTGGACCTGTTGCATATTAATTCTATTAGCATGAATTGTATGTTCGCGAATCGACATGTTGAGGAAGAATGAAGACTTGATTATCACCCAAGGAACCAGTCTGATCACGGTTCAAAAATGCTACATGGTTACTACAAGGCTCCACAATGACACTGTGTAGTTTCACAAAGGAACTATGAAACATAAATACTTTTTCTAAACTGATAAGAAACACCGAATATGAATTTAATTATTATGTATCCTAAATAAATCGAACTCTTTATATTTGTCTAATGACATAATCTTTTCTTCACAGGGTGAGAGATTTTATTCAAAAATTGATTTCATCTGGGAATCTAAGAATTTCTAAACTGGTATGAAGCACTAAATACGAATTTAATTATTACGCCAGTAAATTAAGAAAAATTGAGACTTATTTTCAGTCAAACTCTAATTAAAAAATGCTTTCAAAGGAGTGGTTGATTAACAGCATATAAAGTCAAGATAGCCGTTCAAAATCCCTTTAACAAAAATGATAACACTTATTTTCAAAATCTGATTGACAAGGAGTTCATCGCTTTCATTTCTATAATTGAAACAACAAGGGTTTTTTAACCTATCCTGGGATTTTTTCACATATCACGGACTTACTTTAAAGCATACAATTGAATAGATTCAGCCAGCTTCTAATATTTTATTCCATGAGTGTGACAGCTCAATGAAAAGAATTCTTCCATGCCAAGAATATATGAATGATCTGCGAGTTAATTTCGCAAAAATGGAAAAAAAATTATTCGTGAATGAGCAAAAACGTCCACCAAAAACGCCTTCATTTTTAAATTTTTAAAGCACGGTTACGGTTTCACTAGTATAAAAGCAACGCCTAGGGAATCAAAAACTTTTCCAAATAGATAGAAACCCGATGCTTCTCGAGTAGGGGAATAAAACTTTGAACCGAACACTCAGGGGGAACGAGTGGAAATTTCTCTTTCAAGAGATAGAGTGGAACTTCAGCGAGGTGAAATTTTTTATGTAGGCTCCAGCAAGCGAAGAGAAAGAAGACTGGTCTTTTGTAGAACGGTTCTTCCACCTTGAAAATTTAAAAGAAATGCTTCAGACTATTTCATCTCAATCATGTCAGTAAGATTCTTTTTTATTATCAGTTTAGGAAATATTTCTCTATGTTTTTATGTTGAGTAACAATGGATATGCCTTCATGCATGTAGCGAGTATCGAAACTGTGTATTGAAGGTAGCAATCTCTTTTTTTTTCAGAA
>JAPMOR010027928.1:131194-149671 GCA_026543865.1 Argiope aurantia
AAAAAAAAATCATGGATGCACTTAGTTTAACATGTTATTCGAAACAATCTGCTATATTATAGTATTTATTTTACAGTTTATTTTTTCTTACTTATATTTTTTAACTTACAATCAGTTTTACCATGGTGAAATCGAGTCCTAGATGGCGCTATTTGACATTGTTAGCATGAGGGCAGATAGAAAAAGGCTTTAAAAGTTAGTGATAATAAAGTGTGTGTGTGTGTTTGGGTAAAATCGTGTTTTTCAATAAAAATACTTATATCAATAAAATTAAAAATCAAAAATATTAAATGTAAATGCATAAGTACAAAAATAAAACCGCTACTCAAACTGAGGGCCCGCAACATACGCCTCATACGTGTGGTTCTAACCATTATACTGCACTGCCCACACTTCGCAACGGAAGTTGAATGTACTTATTCTAATACTTAATTATAAAAAAAAGTTTCCTTTTCATGTAAACCTCGTGGATGTACATGAAGAAAAAAATCCTTGGGAGTCCGAAGGCCTAACCACTATTCCTTCTCTGATGCGCTTATGCAGATCAATATTTAGTTATAATTTATTTATTTATTTTGTGAAAAATCTCGCTTCTTCAGGAAAAGCACTTATATATGTACATGCGAGTATATATCTATATATATGTGCGTGCGTGAGAGAGAGCGCGCGCATTTAATAATGAGGAGTGTGAAAATTAGATTGCTAACAATTGGCATAAAATCAAACAATAAAAACCACAGTTTATTAATTAATAACAATAAAAGTATGCGTTTTTGATAATTCACACAGTGTTTTGCTAAAACTTCAGTGTAGTTTAGGGATTTATAATGAAATTTCATTTTGTTGTAAGTCTTATCGTAAATATTATTTAACTTTCGGTTGTAATTATATAAATTAAAAAAAATCAGTCCACTTAGGCACATTCCAAAGCATCATTTTAACATTCTCCGATAAAAGGTGTACAAAGAAAAAATATTTTAATATTCAAAAAATTCGTTTTTGCAATACATTCATCCGTTTTAAGCACCATTGAATCTGTAAGACATTATTAGAGCTATTAATATCTACAAACTTAATAAAAAATACAATAAATTATACTAACAAAATTTGGAATGAGGGTTTTATAGCAAAATTGTGTTCTATCAAATATTAGACGTAACCCATCAATGTGGTATCTGCAGGTCTGTTTTTACTTGCTAATCTGAGAGGTATAAATATAAAACAAGTAAATTAGATTCATGAAATCCGCTGTCTGGTTTTGCATTGCTCAAAAAAAAAAAAATTAGGATATATTTCCAAACGAATATGAAGTGAAAAAAATAAAATTTTATTAAACAAGAAAAGTAAACGACAAATCAAAGAAAACTGCTGGATTATAAAATTCACTCAATTATTATGATTGAATGCACGTGATATATCAGTACCCCTCTGCAGAAGCATATCAAACAACCCTTATTGATCCTTTAGTGACTTGTATTTTAACCTGACAGATAAAACACAATGACATCGTTGGAGAATGGACAAAATCAGATCTTCAAAAGTTCTTGTAAAAATAACTTTGCCATTGTAGCTCAGAAATCAGTATATGACAATTTGTCAGATGTATTTCTGGTATTTTATCTAGCTACTTTCTCTGACTTTATTATTTTTTTGGTGTTTTTCTTCTTTAAAAATCAAATCAAATGTTTCTTTTGTTTTATAACTTAATATTACTTTTAAAATTTCCCTAATTTTTACGAGCAGTGTTTATCTAAATCTGTAGATTTGTCTCAACCAAGTCAGCCAATGTGTTGTTTCAATTAATGTATCGATCTATATATTCGCTCTTGTTTCAACTCCATAATTCAAGAATGGAATAAGATAGATATCTGAATTCCAATAAATAACTTTTATGCCATCATTGATTTCTGCAATCTTTTAAGGGATAAACTGTTCATTTATTATATTGTGCATTATATTGTTCAATTAGAAACAGTTCAATGTCTGTTTTATATGTTCTTATAAAAGGTCCAGGATTTGCTTCACAAAGTCTAATATCTTTTCAGATATCTCATCCTAATTTGACTAATAAGTTTTCCAAAGCTGTTCATGCTAATCTTTTAAGCTTTATAAAAATATAAACTTTTATAGTTATTTTCAAAGATAAGCCAAGGTTTCTAATATTGTGCTCTACCTTGCATCACCATTGTTTCGTTTTTCTCATCATAGTGAATTCTTTTTTTCTTTTTTTTTTGCATTTGGATTTCGCTTGATTTCGTTTTTCTTTATCAAATTTTATGTTATTAATGTCTAACTTCCAAAGATTTATTTTGTGCTAAATACACAAATAATGTCAAATTATAATTTAAAACAAAACATACAATGAAACAATTTTGTAAAAATTTGAGAATATCAAAGAAGAATATCTTTTTAGTTTTATGTACTTTCAAATCGTTCATCTCTCAAAATTCGAATGATCAAAATTCAAATTATCTTACCAGAGCATTTAGTTATATAATTCAACTTGAGTGAAGTTCCAAAAAAGGGATGATAATTCATTTTTTATTACAGGAAAATACACGATTTGAATAGTTATCCAGACACGTTTTGGACAGTCATAGCCATGTCTCAGAAAATAAACAGGCTTTATCCGAAGTCAGTAAACGAAATGAATGTACAATTCTCGCAGGAGCACGTCTTAACCAACGGAGATTAGAACCAATCAATTAGATCCCTCTGATTTATAGACATGTAAAATCTAAAGAAAACAAAAATAGCAAAACCGAATCCTCAGGAGCATATAGGACTTCACGGTAACTAACTGTAGCTAAGAGAAAGTGGACTATTAGGATCCCAAAGAAATATTTATTTAGCCATCACTAAATAGTATATTCTTTGCCTTTAACAAACTTATTTCAAATCTTTCATTAAAGTTTTCTACCTTGATTGTAGATCGTTCTACCTTGTTTAGAATTTCATAATTATAATTATTTAAAGATATTAGATATAGTTATTTATTACTAAATTTGAACAGTAATTTAATAGCTGGGAATTTACATTTATTACAGTTACTGCTGTTATTACATTTCTAGTTTTAAAATTCAGTTATTACATATTTTATAAACAAGTTTAGATTTCATCATATATTTTTAATTTTGAATGACGATTCAATAAATCCACAACCGAAAAAGTCACAGTTATTATCGTTATTATAGTAATTACAGTCCTATTTTTGGGAATTTTCAATTATTTAGATTCAGTTCTAGTTTGTGAATTTTCAATTATTCTTCTAAAAATTGAATTATGATTTCTTTTATTTCCTAATAAGTTTTAATAATATTTGAATGAACCTATAAATGGAGATGCGGAATTTATTTAATCAAAAAAATGAATTAGATAAATCAAAAATGAATTCTAACTGAAATTATATTTATTGTTTTCATTCTTGCATTTAATATTGATATATATGTAATCAATACGAAATATTTACGACTTCGAGCTGAAATATTTACCCACGTGACTCAATCATTTTTAATAAAACAATTATAGGGTCACTGCTGTACTTTGAATAAAATTTAAGCTACTTTCTAAATTATTGATATTAGAATATTTCACACATTTTCAATTTTAGTAAACTTAAAATTTTTCTTAATATTTTAATTTATTAGCACAGGGTGGAAAACGAGTCTCTATTTTTATACTGGGTTTAAAACTTAGTTTACTTCTGGGAAAACATATTACAATATCACAAAGCAATTTTTCATATTTTTGTTATTATTCTTTCAGAAGGGAACGAATTTGTTAAGGAACAACTTCAAGCTCAACAAATATTATTTTAGGAAGAGGTGCTTTTATTTAATATCAAATTTGTTGTAACATTATACTTTGTATTTTTACTTAATTACTATATTTTGCAGATATAAGGGGTGGAATGAATGGATAAACACATTTTATTAAAAGAGCTAATGATTTCATAAAACTTGTCTTTCCTTATACATTTTCAAAAAAATAGCAGTTGAAAAATATAACGACACAAAATTTAACATGGAAAAAAGAAGTTGCTTTAGAATGTGAGCGGAGAAATGTAGTAATAATATTATTATAAATATAACAATATACTGCACAAAAAGACGCAATTTTCCCAGAAGATGAAATGAAAAATCTTCAATTATATACAAAATTGTGAAAGTACAGGAAAATGTAGCATTGATCACATAATCATATTGAGGTTTACTTTGTTTTCAGTTATCAACAAATTCTTCTATTTCAGTTTCTTAGCTTCTTTTTCAATTAAGCAGAAGCAAACACTGTCTTATTTTATATCTTTAAACGGGTAGTTCTTGTACATGCATATATAAATTTATTTATTTCAAGTATTTCGGAAACGTGTCAAACGATTTGGATCAAATTTTATATTTAGAGAAAGTTTTGCTTTTAAAGTTTATCTAGTATATATCATTTATTATATTATCATAAATAGCCTTAGTAGTGGATCCTAGGATATTATATGTAACAATTAATTACTATGCTGGCGCTGGAAAATGAGTTGGCAAAGTGATTTTTTTCTCTCCAAAGGAAATCTACATTAATAGCCAATAATACTGGCTTTCTAATTAATTTTGCAATTTTTTTATTTGAACAAATGTCAATTTTTAGAGAAAATCATATAATTATATCGCAGAAAGAGGTGCAGCGTTGATATAAGATCCTAAATATTCTATATCTATGGAAGGAGCATTTTATTTCTTCTAAATTATTTGAGACTAATTGACAGAGAAAATTTTGAAGCACTTGATTATACTGCATAAAAATATTTCTAGAAGAAGAATTTTATTTTATTTCTCCATAATAAGGATTTTGAGGTATTGTTAAGTACCGTTTGCACGAAGCAAAAGGCGCAAAACTTTCCTTATACGACAGTTTTCCATTTTATCTCAATTATTTCTCCATTTCCTTTAAGGACAAAATTTTCATAATTTTAAAATTATTCACACATGACGAATTAATCAAGGGCAAATTGACTGGTGTTAATTTAAGCAATGAGGATAAAGAATGTTAAAAAGGATTTTTTTTCCTAATAAACAATTCTGAAGAATTATAAAGTACAGTTTATACGATGCAGAGGACGCGAAACTTTACTTATATGTCATTTTCCCATTTTATAAAATTCGCAGATTTTCTGCCTCAATCATTATTTTTCCATTTCTTTAAGGAGAAAATTTTCATGAATTTTGAACTATTCACAACTGATGAATTAATAAAGGACGAATTATCTGATGCTAACTTACGCGATGATAATGAAGAATGTTAATAAGTTTTTCTTCGTTGCTTTAAAGGAACAATGGACTGGATCGAAAAAGTTCGTGGATTTTTTTTTCCATCAAAAGAATAAGGAAAGAGCACAATATAATTAAATTTATAATGATGCACTTAATTCTCAGAGACTATCTGTACCCCACATGACTATTAAAGATTTTTTAAAAGTAAAACTCTACTAGTATTACAAAAATTGTATAATTAAGGCATAAAAAATATATAAAGCTACTTACTTTTATCATGACTATTTAATTTTAGAATTTATTTATTTATTTCAGTTCCATGAACACCTTCCTAAAAACATCTTCAGAACAATACTTTTGAATTTGCATTAGCAGCATTAAATTTGTTATAATAAAGGTAAAGGAACATGCTTTTCTTCATTTATAAATCGCTTTAAATCAGTCTCTTTCAAGACATAAATGGTTCTTCACTATGCATGAATACAAATATATTCATTTGATTAACACTTAAATTTCCATTTAAATTATAAAGGAGCAAAACTTTAGGGATTTAGATAATAAATTAATTTAACTAATAAAATTCGATTTTTGTGCCGTTATTTTCCTTTTAATAAAAGCTAATAAAAAAGTGTATCTTGAAATTTGTTTTAAATATTTTTAAGTAGACGCTACTCTTAATATAATAATAGTCGAAAAATAAAAGAAATAAATTACAAATAATCAATATTAAAGTCATAGTAGCTATTGTTACGAAATTTTCTGCCGGGGTACGTTTGGATAGTGGAAGTGATATGGTGTAGAGAACGCTCAATCAGCAGACGGAAGTAGAAAATAAAACAACAATGTTTATTTACACGATGACACACAGGACAGCACAAAGATGACAACTATATACAGCACAGAAGACGATTATCTTCAACCGAGACGTGTAGTATACAACAGCATGCACAGCAACATACAACAAAAATCTACGGCAGACAGTAGCGCACAGCTCAGTTCAGAACTAGCTTGATTCCGTCGCTTCCGACTACAATGTCTTCGACTTCTCCGACTCGGACTACTTCGTCGACTTCGACCTCGGACTCACTTCGCTGCTCTCGACCACTCGACAACACTACTACTCCGTCGTCTACCTTCCTTTGGCAGCTGCGACTGCTTCCTTTTATAGGTCTCGGGAGGCGGGGCTAGAAGCCTCTCAACCAATCAGGAACGTTCGAGGCGTATCTCGGTTCCTACTGGACGGATCGGGAAAATTCTCGAAGTTTCGGGTATAATCTATTTTGGCGCCAATGTCGCCAAATTCGTCGCCAAGTCGCCAAGTTTGTCGATAAACTCTGGGATCTCTGACGCGCCAACCGGACTCCATCCAATATCAATGACTTTAAAACAGTCTTTCTGTTGATGGAACAAACTATGCTGGGAAGCCGAATTACAGGTTTGTAACATTGCTTCCGTCTTCAAAGACAGACGTCCCGGCAGTCCTACTTCAATCCAACAGCTGGCGTAGGCTTCCGAATGATGTGATGACGATGCTTTAGGCGACTTCCGGTCTTTCGAATATGACATCGTTTACTAATTTGGCGGCGACTGAAGATCCATCAAAACCTTCTCAATGCTTTTGATCCGGACCTCTTCGTCGTTTCGGGTTGTACATCCAGACATGATTCCGCTCCTTAAAATGCAGGATGTCCCATGGAGCCAAACGCTGGATCATAGTAGAGACCTCCGGAATGAATTCTTGCCAGACTTTTTGGTTGGTCACTTTAAACTTCTTCCATCGAACCAATCGTATATCAGGATGATCCCATGGTGCCTTCTGAAGTCCACTCGAAAGCCAGATATTCGCCTTCGTCGCCAAAGCTTTCACGGGAATACGTCCACCTCTTCCCGGTCTATTCTCGACACTCGAGAATTGTCCGACGCTCTCCACACTGGATCTTCTGAAGAGTACATCTGCCTTTACTGGAAGGGCTCTTCTGCAACGACACAACATGTCCGGATGCACAGGAGATTCATCGGCTCCGATTTGCATCACACTCCTATGCAGATCCACATCAAAGATGTATTCTTGAAGGAAATTGAGACCGTGACTACAAGGATCAGCGATTCCAGCCACGTAGTCTTCTTCCGTGTCACTATGCCAGGAGATATCAAGAGGCTTACAGAGAGGTAGTTCCTTTAATCTTTGGGACGAATCCAATCCAAACAGGGTCCCATCAATTCTTGCATCCATAGGCATCGAGCACGGGTCACCACCAACAGACCCGTCCGAAGAAAGTCCATCTTCTCCATCCCCAAGCGCCTGCACTTTCGGTTCCACTTCAGGGGACTCATTCGGAGAAGACTGTTTCAGTTCCGCAATTATTTGACATTCTCCCTGTTCGCTCCTCTCCTTATTGAACTTCGGTTCATTCTCCGGATGGCTAAGTTCCTTTTCAGTGACACTTGTCTCCATTCGGTCTTCAGTCTTTTCTTCCACTTGGTTCTCGCTGCTTCCTTCAATTTCTTCTGTGATAACTTGGATGATTTCAGATTTGTTAACTTTATCTTCTAAAATTTCTTTCCACGACGAAAGGCCTTTCTTCAATTCGCTCTTCATGTCTTCAAATCCGGTTTTCATTTCTTCCGTGAAGGCTTCCATTTCTTGCAAAAGTTTCTCTTGTCCGGCTTTCATTTCATCTTGTCTTTTCTTCCTTTCCTGCTCCATTCTTTCTTGTCCTTGCTTCATCTCCTCCATAGATTTCTTCATCTCAGCCAACAGAGTCAGTAACTCACCATTACCGCTATCAACCATTTTTGCTTGGGATCTCGTCAGCACCATGCACTATTAACCACTACCCCACTTCTGACACCAAATGTTACGATTTTTCTGCCGGGGTTCGTTTGGATAGTGGAAGTTATATGGTGTGGCGAACGCGCAATCAGCAGACAGAAGTAGAATAATAAAAACGACGTTTACTTCACAAAGACACACAGGACAGCACAAAAGCGACAACTATATACAGCAGAGAAGGCAACTATCTTCAACCGAGACGTGTAGCATACAACAGCATACAACAAGAATCTACTGCAGACAATAGCACATAGCTTAGTTCAGCACTAGCTTGACTCCGTCGCTTCCGACTACTCTGTCTTCGACTTCTCTGACTCGGACTACTTCGTCGACTTCGACCTCGGACTCACTTCGCTGCTTTCGACCACTCGACAACGCTACGACTCCGTCGTCTACCTTCCTTTGGCAGATGCGATTGCTTCTTTTATAGGTCTCGGGAGGCGTGGCTAGAAGCCTCTCAACCAATCAGGAACGTTCGAGGCGTATCTCGGTTCCTACTGGACGGATCGGGAAAATTCTCGAAGTTTCGGGTATAATCTATTTTGGCGCCAACGTCGCCAAATTCGTCGCCAAGTTTGTCGCCAAGCTCTGGGATTTCTGACGCGCCAACCGGACTCCATCCAATATCGATGACTTTAAAACAGTCTTTCTGTTGATGGAACAAACTATGCTGGGAAGCCTAATTGCAGGTTTGTAACACTATGTATGTTGGTATATTACATATCTCTTCTTATATAACAGGGCCAATTTCACTCAAATTTTGCAAGTTTGTTCTATAAGAAATAAAAAGGAATACTATCAACTTTCCACAAAGTTGACAGTTGAAAGTACAATAATTAATGAATTTTCAGTAAATTTGAAAGTAAAAAATTAACAAAAGTTTTGCCTTTTGTACATTTTGAACTGTTCTACCACTAATTTTTTTAAAGTTTTCTTTAACTTTATACGTCTTTTGGCAATACATTTATAAGTTTTCAAACTTAGTCTTACTGATTTAAAGATAGTTAAGGCCAAGCCTAAGTAGATTAGTCAAACAATTTTGTAATACTAATAAAACATTAGTAACTTATGGGCTTAATATTAACTTAAATATTAATAACTTAAATACTAATGAAACATTAATACTTAGCTTATTATTAATAACTTACTCCATTAATAACTTATGGAAGTTTATAATAACTTACTCCATTAATAACTTATGGAAGTAATATATGTCGAACCATATCACTTTTATAAAGTGATATGGTTGGACAGATGTTCTCATTTTAATTAAAAGCAGACGATAAAAGGAATTTTCCTATTGTAGTATTTCATACAAGATTAGTTTTTACATTAAAAATATTATATATGAAAGGGTTTTAATCCGCTGCAATGCCAGATATATCAACTAGTATTCAAATAAACAACAAGGAGTAGAAGTTCAATGAAAATTAATCAAAAATGATCTTGGCTGTTATTTTTTACTTTATTCAAAATAATCCTTAAACAGTGAAAGCATAAAAAGGAAAAGATATCTGAAGAAGTAATAATGGTTTGGAAACGCAATTATATCTCACATTATAAAGTCAAACAACTATAAACGAAGAACTGGAAATGAAGCAGACTGCTTAAAGTGAATGTACAAAATCAGGAATGAAATTCCTGAATTTCTTTTTAGCTGCAACAAAAAATATGCGGAAAATAAGAAAATTACTCCCATAGTTTCCAATATAAAAACTGTAGAAATCAATGAATCTCTGGAAACAAAATAAAATTGACGAAAATCAAAGAAGAAATTTAAGTAACTGTATATATTCACTGAGTATATGTAACATTCTCTGATACTTTTTTTCTTAACCACAGCTTAGTCAAAATGAAAGTCATCCGATTGGATCCTGGCAAGGAATGCATTTTTAACATCATTGTTATTGGAACTGGAAATTTATAAAGTGAAATCAATAAAATAGTGAAAGAAATCAATTCGGTGGACGAAAATTCTGGAAATATTTCGAAATATAAGAAATATAAACTGATGAGTGACAAAAATTCGATTGCAAGTTATAATCAAAACCGTTAAGATACTAATTTATACTTTTTTAAAAAATGATGAAAAAACTATAAATAACTTACAAAATCCGATTATTTATCAAATCACGTCTAATTTTCTAGTGCCGTATACCTATTTAGGCGTGGCCGTGCGGTTTGAACCAGATTACTTGAACAACTAATATGCTGTATAACAATTTGAAAAACTAAGTCATAACTTTTTTAGCTAAAATATTTAATACTGTGTCTGCATTTTTTTAATTATTTGTAAAGTTTCAACCAGATCACTTGATCAACTAACATGCTCTATTACAACTTTAAAAAAAATTAAGCGTATAACTGTTTTCACTAAAATAATAAAGATAATGGGTCTGCAATTTTTTAATACTTTTACAAAAATGTGTATCAGTAACAAGACGTGGACGTTCAAGTCTGAAACATATTCACAAGTTTATTGGAAACGATCCTGTATTTGTTATATGAAGGAAAAGAATGCTTATGTGGCTTGGAAATTATAAAAAGAAACTTCAAGTATCATTCAAATGGCTCTTTAAAAGACACACCAGGTCAATAACCTTTTATATGAAAGGATTTTCGTATATGCATTAAGAAAACGTCATTACTTGTATAAATAATGTAGCTTTTACATAATAACGTTTGTAAAGTGGAATTTATTGAAGGGGAAAAAAACTGTAATTCTTGAAGACCTTTTAGTTAGCATTAGTTTTAAAAGTAATAAACTTTTTTTTCAAATAACATTTTGGCCATTCGGATTTATTAATGAGACTGAAGTTTAAAACTGCATGAACTCGTTAATTAGATGTTATTTCAGGAACTGCTTTTAAGGGAGAAATTCAACGACTAATGAAGGTTTCAAAGAAAGCCTTTTCCAAAAATGATGACTATGAAATTCGAAGCAGCTAAAAGAATAAAAACCTGCCTAACACACTGAAATGTAGCTCACAAAACAATGGAGACATAGAACTCGGCTTCCAATGGAATTCTTTTGATCTTACCTACATCATAACTACCTTAAAATAAATTGGAATTTAATGGCCATTAGCATCTAGTTGATTACAGACCATTCTTTAGAAAAGTCGTATTTTTTTTTCAGAGACTCTAAATTCCGCTTTTCAGTTTAACTTTTAAATCATCGAGTTTTTAATCGGAATTTAAATTTGTTTTGAGATGAGAGCAAAGGATACACGCCTAAAACAGGAGCTGGTAATGAACTTGTCCTGCACAGCTGCCGTTATCCGGTCTGTTTGATGGGAACGGTGGTTTCGTGGAAAGAAGCTCAATGTTCCGTTTTCAGAAAATTCTCTGGGATCTTTGAAAGTAGCAGGTGCAACTGACAGAAGGCTTGATGATTGCTAGTTTTTTATTAAAAAACGCGCAACAAAGTTTTTGGAAAGGGAACGAGTAACGGTATCTCTTGCGAACACTTTATCATATGGAACAGTTTTAGCTTGTCGGCTGTATTGTTGATTTAATGCTTTTTCGAAATTTCAATTAAAGATTAATTTAAGGATTGCCTTTTTTTCAAATGATAATTCTGGATTTTTTACATTTTTACGTGGAATTCTACCAATTCTATTCTCTGTTGACTACTTCCTAGTGACATTCTCATGGCAAAGACTTTGTTAATATAATGATGCAAATTTTAAGTATTTTATCCATTATATTCATAAAATTTTAGATTTAATATTATACTGGTCATCTACAGTTATCGACTGTTCACCTATCATATTTATATCATACAGAGGGTAAAATAACTCGGACAAAATTATTACATTATAGAATAGAAGTTAATTAGTTTTATTTTAATTTTTGTTCATTTGATTTTGTCTACCACTTCAATTATGACATATTTTATAATGTATCGTTTAGTTTATGCATTGTTTTTTGCCATTTTTACGAAGTTAAGCACAAGATCTGCGGTTTTAGAATTGTTTAAGCAAGAAAACGAGTCGTTCGTTTGCTTAATGAGCCTCGGCAAACAGTGTCTGATATATAATCTGCCGTTTCAAAGAACTTGTTAATGATGGCCCACGTCCAGGAAGTGCACGAAAACGTATGGTGAACACTTCCAATAACCGTAAGGCCATCAAAAAACAAGTTCAACGAAATCCGTGGGTTTCCATGAGAAAGATCGCTCGTGAAATGAAAATAAGGGAGCGATTAATGTGGTGAAATGCAAAACCAGAGCTTGGGCTGAACTTTACAAGTTCTAAAAAGTTCATCTTCTGACTGAAACAAACTCGTGCGGCTCTAAAGATGCCGAAAACTTTTGAGACGGGATGCAAGTTAGCGTTGAGAGAGATTCCTTTTCACTAATGAGAAGTTCTTTACCGTCCAAAAGCTTATTCCTACAACAATAGGAACTAGTCTGTAGACGTTCCAAGCACTTCAGCAATTGTTGAATATCGAAAAAATTCAAAGTCTGTCATGGTCTGGGACGGAATTTGAGAAAGTAGCAAAACATCTCTGGTTTTTGGGGATGAGAGCATTAAAATAAACCAAAAAGTGTACAACGGGACATTCTAGAAGCTGTTGTATTTCCGTGGGCCAAAACGCACTTCGGCAATGTAAAGTGGGAGTTACTACAAGACTCTACACCAGCTCACAAGGCTAAAAAGACAGAAGAGGAAGACAAGGCAAGACAAAGAGAGAAGACAAGGCGCATTTTCCGGATTTGATATCATCTGGAGAATGAGCACAATACTCGCCGAATCTCAATCTCATGATTACAGTACATGGCCCATTTTGAAGTCTATGGCTTACACTAAACGACATAAAAGTTTGCATTCTCTAAGAAAATGGCTTCTGAGGGAATGGGATAGATTAAAGGTAGAAGATTTGCGGCCCTTTGCTGAAAATTTCAATGAGCGTTTGCGCCTCAGCATCGTTACAAAAGCCGGTCACTTTGAAATAAATGAAAATTATTTATTAGTAAAAGTCTTCTCTTATTATTATTTATTATATTTTGTTAATTAATTTATTTCTAATCAAGTTATACTAAAAATTGTTTGCCCGTATTTTTCTGCCGCACCCTGTATCGTATTAAATTAGTCCTACAAATGAGCTACATCTCGTCACAACAAAAAAAAGATACTATTTGTAACTACATTTACATAATAAACGAGTAGTATTATGATTGGTTAATTATGCTTGCAAACTGGGGAAACAGGTCCAGATAACGAATCTGAATTATTTTCTCAAATTTTTATTTTCCAATATCTCTCGAAATAAAGAATAGTATGGGTTAGGCGATCGTTGATGATGCATCTAGATGTCATGAGTAACCATGTAAAATAAAGATGGCGAAATCAATAAAGTGGTTTGGGATAAGGGATAGATTTTTATTGTTTTTTTTTCAATTATTTTAAATATATAGATTGTTGCTCTGAGGTTTTTTCTAGGATTTTCAGTTAAAGAGCAGAGTTCAATTTGAAAAATGCGCCTTTTTCTCAAATATGAATGTCCTGTTTTCTGATCTTCTAAGAGATGAAATCTTGTTCTTTGTTAACAATAACTAGGAAACAAATTGTATAGACAAGCATGACGGTGACTTTTGGGAGACACTTTATATAAAAATTATCATGTAAATTATTGTTAGCTGAGGAAACAAATTGTATCGACAAGCATGACGGTGACTTTTGGGAGACACTTTATATATAAATTATCATGTAAATTATTGTTAGCTGCTGCATTGTTCTGATATATCGTTGACGTATTTCAGAAGTGAATTCATTTTACGAATAATATCTAGTTACCAAATAATCTTTTTTTTTCTTAAAAAAAGCGTCATTTCTATGAATTCAAACATTTATAGAGTTTTATTGATTATCTATTTTTCTATGTTGATTCTAAAGAGGCCGTTTTACTGAAAATATTATTATTTGATAAACGATATCAAGCATTAAAAATATTAAACGAATTCATGTTTAAATGATGCAGCAACAATTAATTAAGGTAATAAATTCCTTATCAATCTTTTTTGAATAAAGTTTCTGAAAATTAAACGAGTGCAGTATTTATTTAAGAAAAAAATTCAGCTTATTCATTAAATATTTTTATGGAAACTTTACTTTAATACAAAATCGAGTTTAAAATGTTATTTTTTAAAATACGAATATACTTTTTCAAATTAAAAGTTATAATTTCTATTAATAATATCACATAATGCATTCTATTTTAATACTGTTCTGCTAATAAAGAATTGCAAGAGCTAAAGTACAATTTGACATTTTTTTAAAAATCTGTTACGTAATCTTGAATTGGTGTGATTAATGAACGTATGAATGGTGAACAAATGAACATATTTACACTAAATTCCAACACAAGATTTTTTTACTCTAAACTATTTATCTTAATCAATTTATACAAATGAGTTATAAATTACAATGAAGAAAAATTAATCTAATGTAAATAGTTTCCTCTATTCTCTTTCAGTAACACATATCTTTTAATGTTTTTTTTTTAAATATGCACGTTTAAGTTATAAAAATATGCATTGTATAAAATTACTGTTGAGTAATAAAATTACAAATAAATAAATAAAGGCTAATTTGAAATAAAAAAACTTTTACTAGCAACAGTCGCGTTTATTTTAGATCATCTTTCACAATTTCAAAGAAACTCACTAGCCATGTTAATAGCTTATTGAACTATATTTTAAATTATATGGTATTGAGCTTACGTTTCAATACCATATAATTTAAAATATGGAAATAATAAAATAAAGAGAAAAGAAACTTGCAAGTTTGGGAACGATGACATGAGTGTTATGAATTGTGGCTCCCAGCCTTTTGCCAGAGATAATTGAAAGTAAAACTTCATTAATATCTAGTTCTAGAAGAATTAAAACTAAAAGACGAGAAGCCACTGTTAACTGAGTTTAAAAATAAAAGTAAAATATAAAGAATTATTCGAGCAGTTAGAGAGATATCTTTTAACTAAAAGTTCACTGCACGAAATTAACTCATGCTCATAAAAAAATATCTTTTTTCCAAACCCGATTAGATGAAAACAAATTTAGAAATCGAAAGCTATTTCTAGCAGATTTATACCAATAGGAATTATTAATTGTTTCATATTTTCAAAGAAAATTGCGAGGCTTAATTTAAAGTCACTATAAAATAAAAAATCTTTGCAATCATTCAATTTAACTGTATTTGTTTCGCTATTTTTTATATTTTTCTTAGCTATCTCCGATTCCAGATAATATCGCATTCGCATTTATATTAATGTATCCTCTCTGCTTTACTGGCAATCATTTGCAATACGTTCAAAACGCTCAAAGAAGCTTCAGAAAAATACCTCGGAGAAAAATATAAATTCTTGAGATTATCACTTCCAAGAGAACGAAATTTGAATTATTTATGTTTTTATAATTATAGGGAAAGAATATATTATGAGACAATTTAATCTTTTTGGAAGTTAAATTTGCCCGGGGTCATTTGAAATAATTCTCGCAGTATTAATTCAAAATTTAATGCAATTTCGATGATATATTAATATTAAATTTAAAAAGAAGGGCAAGGAATTTTTTTAGTGCTGTATTATTTTTCGTTTGCCTAAGAATACAGAATGCCGTGTCCTTTCGAATCTCTAACGAATTCAAGAGCAATAAATCAAACTTTGTTAAGAATCATTTCCATCATTTTATAGAAATAAAAACATATGGTAATAAATTGTATTTAAGTGAAAAAAACAATTTAACACAATTTTGATGCCCCCAGTGAAGTTCTTTTTTAGAGAACTGTTTCTGAGTTACACGTCTTAGAATTTCTATGTTATAGATGTATATTATAAATTCTTTGACGATGTTTCTTTATTGTTTTTAAACGGAATATGTGAATAATGATGGAATAAGGATTTAAAAAATAAGCACACAACGCCAGTGCACATATATTTAAATTCGCATAATTTAACTAAATGTTGGGAAAATAATAAATATACAGGATGCTATTAATATCTTTGAAAGGTATTTTTAATAAAGTATCCTGAAATTATACGACAACCCACAGCAAAGAATAAGTACTAAAAAAGAAAATCGGCAGCGTTTATTGAATGTCCGCGTAGCACAGAATTTTGATCTCTCAAGAAGAATTGGATATTATTCAACGCTCTTTTTCCCAGAACCAAATATTTCACAATGACAGAAAATAACAAAATATTACTTTATCATACATCTGGTCCAAAGAATGGAAATGAATAAAACTGACAAATAAAAAGAACATCAACTCATGATCCGATCAGGGTTACAGATTCCACAGTAGAAATATATTCAAAATCCTCATTTGGATTTCAAGATTAATTTATGCTGTCAGAAAGAATTAAAACAATTAAAATTCCATCAGGAAGAAAAATATTAGCATCGCGTTAGTTCAAAAGTATTTTTCTTCAATTTCGTATTTATCATATGTATGCAGATTTCTTTCCAGCAGTATCTGAATTCGAGCAGTATCTGAATATTTCTAATTCATTGATGAATAATTTTCATCTGATGATAAGAAATATTTTTCGGAATGCGTCACATTGCAGATTTAAATAATTTTTTTAAAAAAATTAATAAGAATATGTACAATTTTAGAGCATATCTCAATCATCTAAAAACATCTGCGCTGAAGCGAAAGAATATTCATTGATAAAAACTAATAATTTGTCGAAATATTTACCTATTAAAGCATTAGGAAAGGACATACTATACGTTTCAGTTTTATTTTCTTTATATTCCTTTCAGTTTCGCTTTTTTATGTGATAAAAACATATCAATTCTGAGCGATAATCCCATTTTCCTTATTTTTTTTCTGAATATGTTTAAGAATCTTTTTCAATGTGACAGTAAATTAAAAGAAAATAGAAATCCCTGAAAACAGATATCTATCTCTAGGCACACTTGGTAAAAAAATTGCTTAAAAGATTCGATTCGCAAGTTTGTAAAGAAAATAAACTTATTAAATGTAATGAAGAATTATGAACTAAGGTATTGATTTGTAATAAGTCCTACTAAGTTATAGAACAAATGATGAAGAACAAAAATAAAGATAAATTATAGTAAATTAACAAGACCTTTCGATAATAGCAAATAATATTTTCATCTTTATTTTAAAATTAACTAAGAAATGAATTTAATAATTTTAAAACACATTTAAATATTTGTACGATATTTGCTGAAAGAGAAGGGATCTTTAATTTTACTGTTAATATGTACACTTTTCTATTCTCTAACATTTCAAGCAAAGTCTTTAGAAACACCATTCTTACCTACTTATCTAAAGTAAATATAAACAAAATATTCCGATATAAATATTAAATTGAAGCAAATTAACATTTTTGAAACTCAATTTATGCAAAACGATATTTTATTATGATTCTGTGAACATTATTTCAATTATTAACTGCGTTTTCTTTCACCGTAATTTTCGCTTCAAACAATACACTTTGAAGCATTGTTATGAAAAGAATGGATTAAATCCAAAAAGTCTAAAGCCGAAATTGTTTATATTTCTTTTAGAAAATTTCCCATCAATTAACAAAATCGATCGGCATTTTGAACATATAGCGGTACTTCAAATAATAGTTAAAAGTGAATCCTATCAAAAGATGAAAACATTTCGGCTTTGGTATTAATAAGATTTCAAGATAAAAATGAATCTTGTGACTTATCTTGATTAATGAATTAATATGTTTATAAAAAGAGCTTATGGCCTTTGACACATTTTCAGTGATAAAATTGACTCAAATAAGATGAGTTATAATGTCTTTTTTAAGCATTTAAAATAATATACTATAAATTCAAACATGATGAGTTACAAAAAGAAAACAACAGAAGATTTTATGTATGATTTTATAACACTAATGTTTGGAAGCACAAATGCTTGTAAGAGAAAACACAAATACTTGGAAAATGAAAGCTATCAGTGTGTATGAGAATATAAATTTACGATACCGTAATTTTTTAACAATTTAGAATTTAAAACATTTTCATAAAGGGTTAAAATTTCCGGATTTTATATAAATACCATGCTTCTTACTTATAATTATTAGATTAATCTGATGATCTACTGTCAAACAAATTTCATGACGATTCGATCCCCAGAAGTAATTTCACACATTACGAAAGAATATACATTACATAACGTAGAACAACGATATCTTAAATCCCTTTTACTACGTCTTGGGCTGATGAGGCACTGAAAAGATGGCTTTAAAAAAAGGTGAGGTGACACCATGATAGTCCGATTCCCAGCAGTAAGATCATACATTACAAGTGGTTATAAACTACAACATTTAGGATAACCTTATTATAAATCCTTTTTATTTTAACATATTATAAATCCTTTTTATTTTAAC
>JAPMOR010027928.1:149681-164520 GCA_026543865.1 Argiope aurantia
ATAAATCCTTTTTATTTTAACATATTATAAATCCTTTTTATTTTAACTTGGGTTGATGAAAAAATAGTTCTGAATTGCTGACTTTCTATTCAATAGCTCATGTAGTTCTCTGCTTAGAGGGAAGTAATTTTAGAGGAATTGTATTTTTAATAAATGTGATTCATATTTGGATGCAAATGAGCACTTTTTGCCAATCACCAACAGCCCATACAATTCTTTATTCACTTAAGTACCAATTAATCATACAATTTTTTAAAACGTTTAACCTCCCTTCGTACGCATTTTTTTTGTAACTTGACTTGTTTGATATTTGTAATTTTTTTTAACTGATATTCTGCTCAATTCTTCAAGCTTTACAGTTTAGAGATTTCCTACACTTAAGTGTTGTCCATGATTATTTACTATTTCATTTTTTTAAAATATTTAATCGGCAGTTAGTCGATAAATTTATTGCATTCCATTCCATATAAATGGCGTTTCCTGGTAGTGAATATCAGAAGGAATTCATTTGGAAATTACATTATATTTATAATGATGAAGGATTAAAGAGTGAAAAATAATTAATATATAAATAATTTTCTTTTTAGTACTTAAATAAAAATGTTTCTTAAAGCTGTTTTTATTTAATTTATTCATAATTTCTCAATTAGAAAAGAATTCATTTTAAAATCTTGAAAATCATAGTTGGAGAATAGGCTATACTATAAAATCGTAAAACTACAGGGAAATTGCTATTTAAGGTACATAAATACTTTCAGTAAGTATTTAATTTCCTGTTACGGATCTTGAGTAATTTTCTTTATGGAGATTGCTCTTGTTTCAAATTTCCTTGCAACTAATAATGAAGATACTTTGATTCCAAAGTGTACTTACTTGAACTATCGGATAATGTTGAAAGCATTTTATGATCCCGAAAGTTAAGATAGTTCAAGATAATTGAATTCGCTGTTAATGAGTTTTTCGTCTGGAACGAATTCTTTGTTTCTTTTACAGTATTGTTCTCAGAAAACAGTTTCTAGACCCAAAATCTTTTCATTCCTTTTTCGTGGGAGCAATTATTTACCTTTTTTCCAATTCTTTCTCTTCAGTGAACATTTTATTGCTCAAGTAAAATTTTTGAACGATTCTTTAGTAAATCTTAAAATAAAATTAGTGTCTATTTCATGTATCGAATTTTGAATAAATTATTCCCATACGTATAATATATGGGAATAACTGCATTAATATGGAACTGTAGTAATATGGAATTGCATAATATGGAGTACATTAATGCATAGAATGAAAAGCATCACGCCATATGTCTATATTTTATATACACATCTATTATGCTGATTTAAATCTTTATATGTAATATAATTACTCATGTAAGGGTGTTGTTTAATATTAAAACTATACTGCTTTTAACTTTATTTTTTTTTGTTGCAGAATTTTCGATTTAAAATTACAATTCTGCATTAAGATTATTCTTTCTTTATTTATTTTTTGCTTTCTTTGGGATAAGTTCAGTTGGATATAAATATATAAGCAATTGATTATCTTTCTTTCCCTCAGCTATATAATTTATAATCGAGGCAATCAATAGATTCGAGATGATTTAGATGATAAATGTAAAATTTTAAATACATTAATAGACATTTCTTATAATGTTGGGGTTTTTAATACTAAATTAATACCATCATAACACCTCAAAAGGAATGGTACTGAATATAAGAACAATTTAAGATGTCACTCTATTATATCAAAAATTATTTTATAAGAAATGTTTTAAAGTTAATAACTATTATTCAATCTCATCCACTTTAATTTCAGCAAAAATATGAAAATATAATTTTGTGTAGAATCAAATAGTTTTTGATGTAAGCAATAATTCAAAGTTCTCATAATTTATTTTACGCTTATAAAACTCAAATTTTGGCCTTTATTTACTAGATCATTTCAACATAATTTGAATGATCTAAGGAAAATAACTTAGCAAATTTACAACATATCTAAGATTATCATCAAATTGTATTTTTTATTTAATAATTTGAAACAGCAATATCCTATATAAACAAATTTAGCCTTCCCTTTATTTCTAATTTGTACAAAGGACATTTAAAGTATAATTACATTTTAATAGACATTTTATTCTTTTGAATTTTTTATTATTTTTATTTATTACAGTAATCAAGTTTGTTAAAAATATTTTCTAGAAAAAAGTTACAAATTTTTTTTGTTTTTATTACCCACATAAAAGGTTTTTGGTAGATACATGTATGAAAACTTTTTCTTAATCAAGTATTTCACATAACTACTTGAAATAAAGATACATAATATAAAAAAATTAGCAAATTAATAGAGACTTAATGTCAAACTTATTTTATTGAACTAATTTATAAAATAGATAAAGTATAATCAACATTTTATAAATGTGAGGTTAGTTCTGTACAGGAAGAGTTTTATCCATTTTTATTGATGAAGTACTAAACCAATAACTTTCTTCGCATAGTTACACTATAACAAAATCTACATTAGCGAATCTATATGAAAATAAAAGAATTAACTTTTTGTAAAAAGTAATAAATTAATAAAATTTATGAGTCGAGTTTTTTTCTGTAATCCAAAAATATTTCCGAATAGCTTCATCAAGAAAAGATTTAAAATTTATGCATCATAATATAAATTTTACCATAGAATCATACATTATATAAAGATGCTAAAAAGAATTGTAGTTCTAAGTAATTATCTAAAATTGATGTTGCTTCGATTGAAAATTATTGATTCTTCTATCCTATGGTTGACTCTGTATTCGATTAGTAAATGCAAAGCTCTAAGTAAGAGTAAAACAGAATTTTATTGATATCCATTTATGCAAGCCTCTTATCAATTTGCAGTTGTTTCCCTTAAAAAAGTAAACACGAAATCAAAATTATCCCCAGTTTTCCTTAAATTCCTCGCCAGACAAGTTAATCGATTAAGTTTATGCGAAGCTGCCAGATAATAGTTTGTAAACATTGTAACATCCTGCAGAGTAAGATGCCTTTACTTGTTTAAAAGTATCCCAGTTTCAGAGCAGGTGTTTTAAGAACTTGTAGCAGACGTGGCAGGTGCGAGGGATAAACCTTACTTTACTAATGTCTTATCAATACGATTATGCATAATCACCAACTCATCAGTTGGTACCTGATTGTATGCTTCTTCCGTTCAATACACTGGAAAAGCCATTACGAATTTATGTCGCAGATGGGAAAGTCAAAGTGATCGATTGGGTCAGACAGCCACCGGACTGTTCAACGACTTTCGCTTTTTTTCTTCTCCTTAACGAATCCAGAGAGACGCCAGGAAACTTGTGACACGTGATCATCAATTTACGAAATTCTTTTCAGAGAGTTTTAATAGGTACTTTTCAAAGAGCGATGTTCAGTTTCCAAGTTTAATTTCAATTCCAGGGAGAAAAAAATCCTATTCTTTAATATAAAAGAAGTTGGGATAAATGTGAGAAATTACTTTTCGTATGAATTTAATTCTAAACATATTTATGTTGGAAATTTAATTTAAGAAATATAATCAACTTTAATTGAAATCAGATTGTTTTATTTATACAGTTTTTAAAATAAGAATACCATAGAATTTGGTACTGATATATGGATTGAATTGGTTATAAGCATATAATGATTAATTTGAAGGATACTATACTTTGATTTTTTAATTTATAAGCAGTTTCATTTTATAGAACGTACTCAAAAGTAAGATGATAAAAAAATAGCGGCAATTTAAGAAGAGGACGTTTTAATCAAGTACATTTTTAAATAAAGCCAAACATTTTATTGAAATAAATGGAAAAAAATTCTCACAGTTCTCTAAATCTATTACAAACTACTTTTCTTTGATGACCAGTTGGTTCACCAGGATGAATGATTGCTAAAGATTTCAATGAAATATTTTGAATAACCATATTTTAATGGTTTGAGCAGAAAAATATTTTTAAAATTCAAATTTTTACAAACATAATACTCATTATATTTTAGAAAGATTTACATAGTTCTTATCATCACTCTCTGCCTATTCATAATTAGTTTTCTGTGGATGTATTTATACATTTAGTTATATCATAGGAAAGAACAGCATTATTTAAAAATGAATAAGTTTAAAAATATTTTCGGCATTACTTGATTAGGAAGCTAAATGTTAATTCTAAGTACAACAAAATTTCAGAAATTTTAAACAAAGCATATATTGGGATCTACTTCTGAAGAAATAAGCTGAATCGTCACATCTAAATCATCAATAATAGAAATATATGTCAGATTCAAATATTAGTCATAATATTTCAATTTGATTTGAGTTCCGTTTTAATAATGAAATATAATGCTGTAAAATACGCTTAAAATATGTTTAAAAATTAACTAAAAATTAAAGAAAAAACATTATATGGCAAAAATTTGCTAACAGCAAAAAGATAATATCTTGAATTTCAAAATAGTGAAAAAATAATTTTTCTGCAGTATTATTTTGAAATTATTGCCAATAAAAAGCCAAAATTTCACTTAATTTTTAATAAAATGAAATTTTATTTAAAATTTTCGGAAACTCTCCCCATAATGAACATTTTTACTCTTCAAAGCAAATATGAGTCAACTTTGGTAGCTTATGGTAAAATAGTCTGACCTGTAGAGCACAAATGTTAACACACAAACATTCGTCTTTTTTATTATTAGAGATATAATATACATAAACAACTCAATTGTTGTCCCTGTTTTTAAAACTTAATTTATGGTAATCCTTCATGCGGTTTATGACAATGTAAAATATAAATAGTAATCTATCTGATGTACCTGGCTAAATAAGATAGTATTTCTACCGCCAAATATTTATCCAGGCAGAGGAATAGTGAGGATATCGCTTTGGGGAGAGATAATATATATTGAATTCGATGCAAATTAAAGATATCTTAAGGCAATAAGTCTAGATACTATTTCCAAATGAATATAATGAATCTTAACTTATCTACTTTTTTTATTCGTATTTTAATTAATAATCGAAAATCAAAATTAATATTTAAAAAAATGATCCGTCAAAAATAATGTTAAAAACTGCTACATGCACTTTATATGGTTTCCTTATAATCATTCTTCACGAAATTTAATTTCTCTCTATTGTCTGAATACATAAGCATAAGTGATCGTTTTTATGCCACTTGGTAAATAAATGGTAAAACTACTGGTAAATAATATTAACGTTAAAATCAATTTTAGATGCTTAGCTGTATTTACCACATGTTAAGTAAAACCATATTTATCTAAGCAGTAGAAAAGAAATGAAGGAATGTAAAATATTTTGCTAATGTAACAACTGATTGCTTTTCTGGTGTTAGTAATATCACTTAAAATCTAATAAGGGAAGCATATGAATCGTCCCGAAATCTGCATTTGAAGCAATCTCCGTGAGGAAATGTAATATCCTAGAAACTGATGAATATTGTTTTTTCACTATTCTTCTTAACTTTGTTACTAAGATTTGATTATATTAAGATAGAACGACAAAAATACATTCTGGAATATGGTTCCTTATTTGTTTTATTCATATTTTTTACTTTTATTTAAATTTATTCATTTCACATTTCTAAAGACAGAACTTTGAAATCAAATTTCTCTCTCTCTCTCTCTCTTTTTTTTTACACAACTTTACATTTGTGTTGTTCTAAATGGTGATATATTGTTTTAATATTTTTTTAGCTCAGTTGTCTTCTATTCAATTAATTAAATTACATTTTGATTTCATAAGAGCGATGCTACCTGACGGCAAATTGAGAATAAAATTAATCACTGGATTCTGATATTAATTGCAAGAAATTGCAAAGTAAAATCTAAAATATAGAAAATGGTGAAACTAAAGAAATAAATGTTTTAATGCACTAAGAAAATGTAATTTGAAAAATGCTTTTTATTTCACACTAAGGGTGAACCAATAATCGACACACTTTTTAAAGTATTCTGAACCTAGAATAAATCACATTTCTTTACTGCGTTAATTTATCTGTAAAGATAACAAATATATAGAACTTCAGTTTTCACAGATTCAAAACACCATTCACTATTGATTTCACAGATTCAAAACACCATTCATTCCTTCCTTAAGAGGAGACATAGGGTTGGTATAATTCTATGGATAGAATGATTAGAAGCCTAAAATTTAACTTCATGCCTAGGTGGTAATTTACGATTCCAGGTTGATTTATAATTTTTGTACTTTGTCTTTTCATGAAACAAAAATTTACTTCTTCTGAATGTTCAGCATGGTATTTGTCAACTTATAATCATTCGAAAGTGAAAATAAATTGTCTGAAAAAGAAATATTTAAAAATCCAAATACAAGTTTTATCTAGGAAGGAATGATAAGATATTGTTTTATGTAATTTTTAAAATTAACTTTGGAAACAAAGCAGTAAAATGGCTGAAGTCTAGCCAGTTCTAAAATGCGTAATGAGAATAAAAATGTTTGAAATGAATTAAGCTGGTACCTTTAATATCAGCAAACAATAATCAGAATTATTGAGGTAAAACAATATTTGTTTTAACGCTGAATACATTTCTGTATACAGCTAAATTTCTTTGATCAGAAAAATGTTTTTTATTTAGATTGTTTGTACTATGAGTAAGAGGATTTATTTTCATCATGATTCATTTATAAGTTTGGTTAGCTTATCTTCAAAAAGCGAGTAACTAGCAGTTTATCATATTTCTTATTTCATACCGAACGCAATCTATCTAATGATTAGTATAAGTCATCGCACAAACCAACATTTACTTTCTGTTTATCTCAATTTAAATTAATAATGTCTTTGGCTAGCTCAAATCAGTACCTGGGCAGTAAAGAGACAATCTGCCGACAACCGGCTTTTCTGCCGACAACCGGTCAGCTTTTCTGGAACCAGTTCAATCCATTTTAGGTAGTTGAAATAATTTAATCTTCTAAAACTTGAATTTGTTGTCTATAGCTGGAATTTTATGAAAACAAAAATAATGACAAAGTTGTATTTATTCCTCGTTGATGAAAGAATTGCTGATGATCATAACAAGAGTATTTTATTTTACTGATATCTCTGACATGATTATTCACTTTATATTATTGCAGTCAATAAATTACATTAATTGCTGATGCAAAAAATCTAATTCCAGTTGTTTTATAGCTTTTGCAATTGTGAATTCATGATTATAATGAATACTTAATGAGATTTAATGAATGACGCGAAGATTTAATGTGATTGAAAATTTAATAACAGTATCCTTCTTTTGAATCTGCGTAAAATCTGGGAATCTAGTTTATTGATTTTATTCTATTGTTTGCTCTTCAATTTAAAAAAAGTATTTGCATTTTCTGCTTTCAATAAAACTTTATTCGCTAAATCAACATTTCATGCGCTTCTTAATACATTCGACATTTTTTAGATGTATATATTCTATGAAGAAAAAGGATCGAAGTTTTCTAATACGCTTTGTAAACAAATAATACGTACTAAACATCTTGAAACGCAACTTAGTGTTTAGAACTTCACAAATTTTTAGATATCGTAAGACTTTCATAAGTTGCTCTACTTCTTTGAACGTGATTCATAACTTGAAGTTACGTTTCATGGTTCTTTGACTCAACAGAAATAAATAACATAGAAAGCTTCTGCAAGAAAGTAATTACGTTAAAATGAACACGAGGGGCGTAACATCGCAATATCATTGATCAATATATCGGCAAACAAACAAAACAATAAGGAAGTCACGAATCTTGGATACATAGATAAAAAGCCACATAGATAAAAATGATAATATCAAGAGTTAATAAATGTTAGAATTGAGGGAGAAGGTCGATCCTCAAAGCTTGTAATCATCGATCCTTTCAACAGCTTTATTAGATTTGTGTTGTTCAAATGAAAAAGCTCTCAGCAAAAATTCAACCAGAAATGCCTGATAACGGTTATTCATTTTTTTTTAGAATCACTTGAATTCATTGCTGTTCCATATAATTTGCTCTTGTCAATTCCTTAACTCCTAAATACTTGATTGTTCTATATTTGATTAAAAAAATATTTTCAGTTAGTTTAGACATTAACGATAGGGGAGAAGAATGAAGTTTATTTCTGCTTTGAAATTTAATCATTTAATATCGCTATTTAGCATGATTAACAGAAAAAAAAACAAAAGAAATTCATTGTTCTATTTTAAGGTATCTCTTTTGGAAAAAATAACGATGGTATTAGGGACGGGTATTTAAAGGCATGACATATATTTTTGCAACAATTTATATTTTAGAGCTAGCAAAGAAATTATTACTCCTACTTATGTATTAAGGATGATTAATGGCTGAGAAATAACTTTCTTTTCAAAATGCTCAAATCGCAACGCGTTTCCTGGTAAATTTAATGCCACAAATCTCAATTCTAAATTATTAACTTCAATTTTATTTATTTAATATATTATTAAAATGTATAGGGCCTTTCAAAAATTTGCTAATTTAAAAATCAATTATCATGAAAGAAAAAAGAAAGATTATGTTTTCGCAATGAATGAAAATGAAACCAAAATTTTTATAACGAAATCAGAATTTACTGGCTGTAAAATTTATAGTTCAGGTTACCAGATGATTTTTCATTTTTTAGAATGAAGACGATGAGCACAGACATGACTTATAAATGTTCAATGTTTAGTTCTCTGTTTAGAAACCATAATTGTCATAACAGTAAGTATTTTCTCATTTCTTCTATTTCTCATATTCTGTCACATCATCCAAAATTGTGCATTAAGTTGCAAGAAGGAATTTTCTAATAATTGTTATTCCCATTGATTAATAACTGTATTCTTAATTGAAGAAAAATGCATAGGGTAAGTTAGGTTATAGGTTATTCTACTTATCTTCGTTGAAACATATCTTTAGCAATAATGTAAGCCATTAGTTAATTATATAACAATTAAATTCCGGTTTCATGACAATGTGAATAATCCGGATTCATACCCAATTTTTTATGAGAATGGCGCATTTCTGTCTTCATTTTTTTCTGATTTATTGATTTACAAAGTTTGTCTTAATTTTTGAAATATCTGAAACGTTTAAATTTCAAGTGGCAGTCCATGATAGAACGTTCAATATTTTATAGAATCCTTTCTACAGTAATATAAACGAAATTGCATGGTATTTTTGCCATTTGCATAGTAAAAATGGCATATTCACAAAATGGCGTCCAATTCAGCTGTTCTGATTAACTTCGAAGAAACACTGAGATAAAAGAAAATCTATGCAAAGTAAGAACATTCTGCTACCTGATCAATATCCATTTATAAGAATTCAGATCGTGCAACAAAAAATGAAATAAGACTATACCCAATTCAGAAATGAGATTAAATTCAATAAAAACCAAAGAGCATTCTAAGAATCGAAATTTGTTTTCGATTTTCCTGGAGTTAACCAGGCTGAAAGAACAGTAGAGCAGTTTTTGATATAGAAACCCCAGATTATTCCCAGAATTCGATATTCTAATAGCATGCGTGATCGATTGATATTGTGCAGCATTAGATGACTCTAGAAAGATTGAAATCATACCTAACACTGAAACTCCTTTTGCTATATAAGGAATTCACTAAACGAGAAAAAGAGAAATGACTGAAGAAGTCTAATTTCAAATTATTACATACAGACGACCCATTTTTAATAGAATTCCAGCGAATAAAGAGAAGAATGAAATCAAGTTCGAAAAAGAGGAAAGAGGAACAGATATTCGTTACTTTATTCCATGAAATGGGGATTAAAATGAAACTTATTTTCAAAAGTAAAAATTTGCTCTCAATATGTTTACTATATTTTATCAAACATTTTTTTAAATGGTGGTGTCGGTTTACAATGCATGACAGTCACGGAGCTAAATTAAATTTGAATGCTTTAATATTTCTCTGAGCTTTTCTTTACTCTTTTCGTCCTACGAAATGCACAGTTAAGTCAAAATTAAATTGGTAAAGTGGATTTGACACATTTCAAGGAAAATGAAACTGAATTTATTTCAATATTAAACATCATGAATTTTTCCAATTAATATATAAAATTTGACCAATAAATAAGGCTAATTTATGCAGGTTTTCATAAATATTTTCATTTGAAATTCGCTTTTGCGCTACATAAGTTAAAATGAATCGTGAAGCATTTAATTTTTAAGAAATCTATCCGATCCTATGTGCACAACATTTTGTGACAAACTATGATTTTTTTCAAATTTTTAATTATAATACATAATTTAAAATTAAGATACTTTTAATTATAATACATAATTAAAAATATTTTAATGGTTAAAGATTCAATTTTAAATAAGATGATTTTATCAGTATAATAATGTCTTGTCTTATCATTTGTTTCTTAATTCTCGGTTTGTTGAGGCCCATTTTGTAATTCTTAGTATTATTCATAAATATTTCGATCAAACTTTTTACTTTTGATTCCCAGCAATGAAATTTCTCATAAATTGAGATGATCTTATCTTCTCATGCTAAAATGTATCTAACGGGAATTTAACTTGAAACTGACTTTTATTTGTAGTAGCAGTTTTATTTGTCCTATGAAACCGTTAATGAACGCAGTGATTGGGATTAAAAACAATAATGAAGCTAGAAATTCACGATCTCATTATCCCAGACAAGTGAAGGGACTCATTTCCAAATTGACCGTCAATATGAAAAACAGGTCAGAATTGGCTTGGCAACGATTTGAAAATTAAATATCCAAATCATCCAAATTTCTTATCACTCCCTTAGAAACAGGCGTTCAACGAATGCGTGGATGGGGAGGATGTGTAATGTATTACAACAAGGCGTTCATTGATGGAGTTGTAGTGAAACTCGAGTCGATTCTTGTGAATGCCTGTCTTAAATGGAAGGGCGTAAAAAGAGATTAGTGTAGAAAGACACCACTCCATTTTTTTGGGGGGGGAGGTAGGTTGATGTTTGATGACAGGCTTGAGAAAGCATAACAACTGAAGCAGCGGTAGTGATTTTTCAATTTTTGTATATTCCCTATAATGGGTTTCACTCATCTTTATGAAAATTACGAGATCTGTGGTAATCAGAATTTTATTGCTCTAGAAATCTTAGTTCTGGGTAGGGTGGAAAGAGGACGAAGGAACTCCCCCACCCACCCATCCCTTGCAAATTTCGAGGATAATGTCACAGTAATGTACGCTTTGTTGCTCGTAATGTCGAGTATCATTTGGCACATTTTCCTTTAGACCAATCAAGACAAACATTTGCCACATATCTACAATCTTATTTACAAGACTACTTACCAAATTTCATTTGTTTAAATAATAGTATTTTTGAATTATTATATTGATGTGTACGTAAATATACAGACGAAAGGCGGCCATCTCGTGGGCAAACTGGTCCCAGAATTTGAGATATATCTGCACTTTTGGATACAAAATAATGAATCAATATTATACAATAAGCTATTTCGTATTTAGCTCCTTTGTTGACATATACGCGGACAGAATAAATGCAGATTTCCGGCAAATGAATTTTATCGAAATTCTGATAGAAATTTAAAAATGCATAGTTAAATTTATGTTCTAAATTTCATTAGTCTAGATCAGTATGTTTTTGAATAATCGTTTTCATAGCCAAATAAAATTTAAAAAAAAAGGTTTTTTCGGATTCTGGAACTCTAAAACGTGGATTCAGGAACTATAACAATACATTTTAATCTGGAGATAAAAAAAAGTTTTCGATGATTAGTACACTCATATTTTTATATCAGAAAATAAGAGAAAATTCGTTTATAAAATATGATGAAAGAATAAATAAAATTAGGACACATGTTTCACAACTAGCAATCTAATTTATATAATATGTTTACTAAGAAAGAAGGGGGAAGAATAGCTACAACTTTCAGATATGACAAAAAGATTGAAAACTGTCTTTTAATAGAGAGTTTGCAGCTGTCATGTTATAAATACAATCTAAAAAATCTAGAAAACTTTCATGGAATGGGATAAGGCATTACGTTGAAATTTCAAATTTTATAGAAAATTGCTAAAATTTCAACAAATTTATCATGAAATTCATAACAATACTCATAAATACTTATTTAAACGCAGTGTTTAAACAAACTTCAATCAAATTAGCAATAACTTAAGGTAATTTATTGCAGCTAATCCAAAGCAAACAGCAATTTAAGACAAAAGAAATAATATTTAAAACATAACTTGATAAAAGAAATATATTCATAACATATAAAGCATAGCCATAGAAAAAATATGGCATATGATTATTTTTTACAACTTACATTTTGATATGCAGCTACAATTTATCTTCTGAAATCCCAAACACTTGAGTACAAAGTAAAATAAATCTCTTTCTCTCAAAAAACACTTTTTTTGGGGAAAAATTAATACTTTTCGTTTGATCTACTCATTGTGCTGCCAAATACCTTTTCGTGATGTTGATAAGAATTTCTTTGAATATTTGAAATTCGTGTAATTATCCAGATCAATTTCTTTCTGAATGAAAAGAATGAAACAGAGCTACAAGTTCTTCAGGTCTATAATTATTCCTCAGACAGGATTTCAAAATAAAAAAAGAACTGAGTGATATATGCCAGAAAAAAGAAGAGCGTTTAAGTAGCTATTACTTAGGAAAGAAAGTTGCGGAAAGTATGCGAACACATAATGTTGGTAATTACGGATCTTACACTTCGCTAAAAGTGTTTTCGCGGCCAAAATATGAGAAAAACAGAAACACGCGAATTCAGTTTGCGTTACAAATGGAAATTATAAATCTTAAATCGAAAAGAAGACCGAAGGATAAAAGCTTGGATGCTTTTCAAGCATAAAAACCATTTGATCAACAAAAACAAGTTTTGATATTCGATAAAAAAAATTGGTAACATGGCAAAGCTTTGATAGGCTTTTAATATCCTTTGTATAAGTAGATCTTTATATTTGTTTATGTTTTATGACTGTTATTTAAGTAATACGCTTGAATTCATATATAATGTTTTTGCAACTCCTTCCTATTCATTTTTCGTCAAAGTCAAATATATTTTGTAGACACTTTCAAGTATTTTGATAAATATTTTTAAAAAAAAAAATGAAAGATCAAAATGAAGCAAACTACAAAAATATCTATTTAAAATATATATAACATAACATAACGCCATCCTGTTTCCCCGGTGCATATAACACTAAGTTATCTAACCAGTTGGATGAGCACAAGATGGAAGGGGAAAGAAAGAAAGAAAGAAAGAAAGAAAGAAATTGTTGGTAGAAAGAAAGAGACGACAGACCATCTAGGGTTCTCAAGAGAGAATCCCATCGGTGTCAAATCCTACGCAACTGTATTTAATTTTTTGGTGAAGTAATAACTGGATGGAGGAGACAAGAATACTTAAACAAATGGTCACTATGGGTTAAACTTACAGGGAAATGAGATTATTAACTGAAAAAAGTGATAAATTACCTTAAGAACATCTGTATGACATGTCTAAGCATATAAATAATAACTTAAAAGTCAGAAATCTGTAATGTCCGTCTGAGTCCTGTGGTTTTGATTTCCTTCGTGAGAACTGCTCTTTTGAGGGACTTTTGAAGTTATAATTTCGGCTGATTTTGACAAGTGGCTTTATATAATTAGATGATGCGTTATTCACACTGTTTGATTCAGATATTTTCCGTAGCTTCAATATTCTATAATTGTAAGTAGCATCTATGCGTCATGCATGATTTCTTATTTCTAGAAGAAAATAAATCGACCGTGAGCAAGTTATGATTTTATCATTGAATTTATATTTTTACGCTTGTTATACGTAGAATTTGGTCTTATTTTTGTTTTTTATAGTTTTTATATTTTTATTTAATAATTATTTTAATAATATTAATTTTCATTTAATAGATTTATATTTATTCTTAATGCAGCTATTTTTTTCGTAATTATAAAAACAATATGAAATTCGTGCAATTATTAATTTATATAAACAAAATTTTGAAGCTTTTTTTTATAATTCTATTAATGATGGACGAATATAATTTTTCAAAAATGATATACACGGATAGTAACGTTATTTCGTACAATTCGATCTGAAAATATACAACATATATTGAAAACCTAAGAATTATATTTGTTTTTTATTCTCAATCCTCTCAGCATTTTTTTGTCTTAATTGATTTTTTGTACATGAAACAATCATGCTTTGTTAAACATTTCAATATTTCATTGCACTAAAAGTGATCGAATATTATGCGCTGAACTGTGAATTGCCATAGGATAGCATTATCTGAATTTTCAAGTGAAATTCATTTAAGAGAGCATAAAATGCCCGATAAAAGAGTATAAAATACCGACTGTTAAAACTGCTCAATATCTTTTGAATGCCTCCAAAAATTCTTAAAAACGTGATAAAGGTACCCCGACGAAAATAGCCGTGTTTGAATATTGGAAGAATACCTATAGTTCATCCGTGAGACACAGTATATAGGAATTTTCCAATACTTTTTATGCTCTAAGTGTAAAATTATCTTAATCTGATTATATTCAACTCAAAGCATAGAGCTTTTGAAGTGCGTGAAAATTTTCTGCCTTAGCTGCTTTGGACCTAACCACGGAGGAAAAATTCCTCCAGAATTTGATCCTGAAATATTGTAACAGAGACCAAATCCATTGCATTAATTCATACCGAATCTCATTGCTGCACCTTAACTCGAAAATTTACGTATTAAAACAAAGCAATCAATTATTTCAAAACTTTTATCATTACAATATTCTTTAGAATATTGTAATGATAAAAGTGTTAGTAATATAGTAAGTGATAAAAGTGATAAGTAATATAGTAAGTGATA
>JAPMOR010027928.1:164530-239796 GCA_026543865.1 Argiope aurantia
AGTAATATAGTAAGTGATAAAAGTGATAAGTAATATAGTAAGTGATAAAAGTGATAAGTGATATAGTAATGATAATGATTTTTTCTTGATGAAATTTAAATATCTTAGGCAATTTAAATTTATAAAAATGAATGTGTTAATCGCATCTTATGGCAGGGAATTTGTTTTGGGAAATTACAGGGTTAGCAAGAAAGAAGTTAATCACTTCAGAGGGCTCTAAATATGTGTTCTATTGATCCAAATGATATAAAATTTGAACTACAGATTATTGAGATGATGCGCTTTACATTTATTAAATTAAAAAATATTATAAAATTTACCATTATGTGGCGTTGTAATACATATAAAATCATTTAATATGGTATATAATTGTTAAGTAAAGTAAAATTAAAATTGCTCACTGTGTCCTCCTTCATTTTTAACAATATGCTCTAATTCGGAGAACCATATTTTCTATAGATGACCGGAGTGAGTCTGCCGGAATATTAAGAATATAGCACTGAATGTTGTCCTTCAGATCTGGTAGAGATGATGGCCTTTGACGACATTGTCCTTCAAATAACACCACAAGCAAAAATCGCGCGGTGTGCTGTCTAGCGAGGGAGGAGGCCATGCTATTGGGAAATGACGGCTGATAACTCATTCTTCTGGGAAATGCTGTATCAACAATCGCTTTACACGACGATCAATATGAGTTGCTGTACCATCCTACATGAAAATAATGTCTTGAAGGCATCCACTCTGTAGAAGACTTGGCATTACAAAATCCCTCAGCATATCATGGTACCGTTGAAACATGTTTGGATTCCATTTGAAGTTATATCTTCAAAGAAATACGATCCTTTGATAAAGGTAGCTGTAGAACCACAGCAAGGGCTGTTCCTGGATAACGTGAGGGTTTTCCTCTGCCCAAATTCGACAATTGGGGGTGTTAACCTGCCCATTGAGGCAAAAATGGGCTTCATAACTCCACAGAATGTTCCATGGCCAAGTTGTGTCAACTACCATTCAAGCAAAGAACTGAAGTGTAAAAGTTTTACGGACCTCTAAGACCCCTTCCTGCAACAGGTGCAAAGACTTGATTTTGTATGGATAAAAATGCAAAATCTGCCGTACGATTTTTCGTACAATTGAATACGGCATATACAAAACACGGGAAATAATTGGCAAACTCACACTATTTTGTGGCGACTGACTGCTGGCTTCAACGAGCGCGGTCGCAATATTTTCGACGCTGGGAGACGGGTTTTTTTTCGTCCTCTACCTGGAAGAATGCCAAGATGTCCAGTGTTTTCAAATTTCTGCTTAATCTTGCGTAGGGCACCTGGAGACATTGGGCCTCTTCGTATCTGCTCAATACGACGAAATTCCTTCAGAGCTGCAACGGAGTTTTGTTGATTCCGGAAGAACAATTTCAACAGTAGCGCTTTTTCTTGCAACGAAGGCATGACGAACATAGAAGAAACTAATGTTCTTGCAGAATCTGTCTTCTTTTGATCCAAAGAAAAATGGTAATAGATATATGCTGTATCGCAAATTATGTTTCACATTTTCATAATATGCAAATAAATGCCATTTGTGTTACAGTGCCATATATTGGTGAATATAGTACTAAATTTTTTTAAAATTAATAAATGTAAAGTGAATTTTCTGAATAATCTGTAGTTCAAATTTTATCTTATTTGGACCAATAGAACGCATTTTACAGTCCTAAGTGGATAACTTATTTCTTGCTAACCCTGTATATTTTCAATTCTTGTCATCTGAAATCATGGCGAAGGAGCCTTTAGAGCTATTTTCTATGTAGTTCGATAGGTACTATTCTAGTATTGTGTGCATGTCTAAATTATGTACAAATAAAGAAAAAGGGCCTTTTGGTTAAAGATTTGTAAGTTAAGAGGGGAATTTCAATATTTTATAGACGTTTCAGCTACGTGAATCTCCAGTAAACATCAAATCATAGAAAAAGAAATTAGTAGATTTTGTCACGTAGATACTTTAGTATAGAACTTAATGACACACACAGAGCTAAACCAATTTATTAACTGAACTCAGAACTGAGAATATAGAAACTGACAAATCTTCTGCTTTTATTCAAGCAGAGAAAGTTCCAGAATACTCTTCTGGAGACAGTAAGAAAAGTCCAGAACAATTATCTGGTAAACTAAAGAAATGTCCAGTATCTTCCGGAACATGAAATAAAGGAAACATAAAATCAAGGAATTAAGTATTTACATATACTATTAATCGCATTGCCTCTAGCGGGATTCAAACCCAGGTCTCTTGATCACGAGGCCAATGCCATGACCATTCGGCCATGGAGATTCGACTGCCTTTCTTCAATGCGGCAATATAGCAAATCACATTATAATTCAAAATAAATAATATCTTAATTTTGAATGTAATATACGTGAAATTAATATTTCAGTAATGTGAAATGAGGTACGAAATTTTTGGTAACAGGAGATAAAAATGAAACAATGGACATTGAAGTAATTTAACTGCCAAAGACTCCGCCAATCTTACATACGTATACAATACTTCTCGAGAATAAGGGAGCGAAATAGATATTAATGTGATGAACTCCACAAAAAGATTAAAAACGTATTGAACGTTTACTGGCATGTCTGTTTTCACATCTTTTTTTTTTTGGCCAAAGAGTTAGAATATGTCACTCAATGCACTAGAGGCAAAAAGAGATACCATTACCGATGGGGAAAAAATCTTGTAGAAAGTTAGCGAAGGAATTATCTCTTAATCGGACTTTTTGTGAAGAAAGAGGAAAACTTTTGCATCTTTTGCCAAACCACGTTTTGCCAGCTGAGCTTAATTATTCAATCGTAGACACCGGTTGATAACAGCTAATGTAAACAATCACTTACGCCAATAAAATGATAAAAACGAAGGACAGAGACTTGGGGGCTGTGGGACCATGTGAAGACAAGGAGCTGGAAAAAAAAAGTCGAGTGTAAAAGGAAAGAAAACTGAAAAGAGAAAAACTCACTTAACGAACTCAGCTTGCGTTACGTAAAAGTACAAAAAAAAAGTAAGAATCTTAGGATGGAGTTAATGTGTTGAGAGGGAATACTAAATGGCCAGAGGGAAATTACACCAGAATTAAGTCACAATAAATTCTATTCCGTATCCTTCACTTCCATTGCCGAAATAGCTGAAAAGACTAAGTATAATCGGTCTGCCAGCTCTTTTTGTCTGAGTGAATCAATGCTAAATTTCTTGTGACAATCAAATGTTTCAATATAAGTTTCGAGTATTGTATACATTCCTACAATTATAAATAATTTCCTGCTCATATTAATCATGAAATAGAAGGAGCAGTTTTACTTATTTACTGTAAAAAATGCTTTTCATTAACTATTTGAAAGCAATGTTTGCAAATAAGTCCAAATACCTTTGCCATGAAGATAATTGCTATTTATTCGCAACCATGTACGAATAGAATGCCAAATGGCTTAGAATAATTTAGACGCAATTTCTACTTCACCTGAGGCTAGAATGTCAATTTAAGAGATATTGGGAAAGTGAATCATTATTAAACTTCGTTATTCTTCTGCTGGTGTTTCACGTGATAGCTTGATGTTTGATTTAGAAATTCTCAAAAATAACTATTCTTGCTTATTTGACCCAAATGTAAAATCCCTTCAAAACATCCTTCATTCCATTTTTAATTTTCGATACCTGATTTTCATATTTTCAATATCATAATAGATATTGCAAAAAATAAATATAAAAACGAAAATTTCTTTAATGCAAAAATATTAGCCTTGATAAACAAAATATCCGTTGTTAAAAGACAAAATATTGAAAGGATATTATATTTAAAATGTATTTCTGTCATGTTTAAAATCCAATAGCAAAGGACTGAAAAATGATTCAATTAGTTTATCTGTGAATATAAAAACATTGATACTCATCAATAAAAAACAATCAACAAATTATATCAGATCAGTTATCGCATTTTTTTCTAGATTTGACATGACAGCAATGAATTTATTGCTTATAATTATTTATTTTGTTTTCCATCAAATTTATAAATTGTGTTAATCGTTTAATAATTGTTCAGTAAGCTGCAATCATTTATATGCGCAAACCTTAGTATATTCTAAATATGCAATATTCCTGTGTCAGCATACTTCGAATAAAATCAATATAAAATTCATCAAGATCTCGAACTGATTGGGAATTTTTAACATGACTATGCGAGTAGGAAAGGGTTAGTTTTTAAAACAGATGCACAAATACATATCAGAGTAACTTGAAGAATGCGCCAAACAGTGCATTTGTTTTTAGCCAATACACTAAGAAACATAACTATGTTTTTGCCTTGTAACTGAATTTTTTTCTTTTACGGACTATTAATTTTCTTTAAACATGTAAACATTTTAAGGGTGAGTTCCCATTTACTCACCAAAATCGAAGAATATTTCTTATGGCATAAATACTAGCAAAATCTTCCATAATAAACCACTTAACTTTACGGGTATTAACTGAATTAGTCTTTACACATACAAATTTAGAACATTACAACAGTTTTATATCCTTAATTTGTAGTTTAGGCAAAGGTAATAAAATGTGGAATGGTATATTGTACACGAATATATCTTTATTTATTCTTGCAACAATGGTTAATATCATTGTTGCAAAAATAAAGCAACAATGTCGTGCTAAAGAAAGAAGGCAACTGTTAAATATGATTATACTAATTTTATACCTTACGTATATTTTTACTTATTTATATATTTATTTACGTTGCTGTTGTCGAAACTGATCCATTCCAATTACGTTGTGTTTAAGGAGTAAGTGATACAGAATAAATAATTATGGACTAAATAAGATTCTGATGGTTTCAAATAAGTATGGCGAGGTAAACAGATAATATAGAATAATATCAATAATAGAAGGATTCATTGCACGGCACTTTTATCCATTCACATTTTATTTTCGTTAAGTGGTGGTGGTGGGGGGAAGTAAAGAGCATTACACGTAATTTTAATCTTCTTTTAGCATTTAACTATTATTGATATAAACTAAAAATCCCGCATGAATTTATTTTCTGCATATTCGAAATTATTCATCTGAAATTTCTTATGAGTGGGTCTTGCTGTAAATAAACAAATGGAAAATTAAAAAGAAATATAAATTTATTCAATATCTTCATCTACGTGAATTCATTCCAAAGGACAATTAGGATATTTTAACGTCAACGAAAGTTTTATTCTATTTTGAATGCATGTAATATGAAACAAAAACAAAAAATCCGAAGCATCACGTGAGAAATAATGTAATATACGTATTTTTGTCAAATGCTTGTTTTTTATACATGAATAGAAAAATGATACATGAAAGTTAGACATTTATGTAGATTTACATTTAAAACATCTGTTTTCCAATAAATAAAATGTTAAAAATAGTGGTTTTGTATGCTGAAGAGTTCTCAAGAAATACAAATTCAATAGAAAGATTTCTTTAACCTATTCTTCTACATCTTATTTTGAATATTCTATATTATCTTTTTATTATTAAATGTTTGTCTTGAAAGGAACATTTTGAGACGAACCAAATCAAAGTAAACAATTGATAAAAGAATTATGTATATCATTTCTTCGCATTATTTATATTTAGTACTTTTCTCACAGACTTCAGAGTAAAACATATTTTTTTACGTATTAAGAAATAAATATTTTATCTTAAAAGCTGTGTTTTGATATAGCTGACGAAAGCTCAATACATAAAGCTTCTATGCAATAATTTTTCTATATACCTTTAATAAATAATCATAAGATAATGCTTAATAAAATTGGGTTAATGCAATTTAATAAAATGTTAAATATTTTTAGCCACGCCTTTGATTTATATCTTCTATCCAATTCGATGACATTTCTTTACTATCTCTAATTATAATGAAGTGTGTGTCCTTAAATTAGATAATATGTGTGAATCACAGGTATGAGTCAAATGACATTAGTGTTAATATAATATTTACAAAATAATAACATATGATGAAAATCTCTCTTAATTCTTTTACTCTTTCATTACAATATTTCCCAATCAAAACATGCGAATAAAAATATATCCCTATTTACTTGTAGTAAATCATAAAACTTAATTACAGAAATCATTCAGTTCCTTTGGGTAGTCAACGTATCGGGGCAATAATTCTCCAATGCTTTATTGCCGTGCATTAATTAACTACGTACTGACAACTGAAACAAACCTTTCTCATGTTCTACATCAACCAAAACGAGGAGTTCCCGGCAATGGCGTAAGTAATAATTGATAAGATGATAATAACAAATGATGAAGGGTGTTAACGCCATACGCCAGGTATATAAGATCTCCAAACGGAATAATGTTAATGATTTTTAAGTTTTATGAGCATCCAGAGACAAACTCATTCTCTGTAGTTAATAATTAAATAATCCACTTCGAAAAGACTCGTTTCTATTGTTTTGAGGAATAATTCATGAATGGTTGATTTAACCTTTTAAAAACGTACACAAACATAAAATTCGTTGGCTACATGTTTGCTTTACAATATGGTGTGTATCACTTCATTATAACATTTTGTTGATTTTCTTGTGTTTTAAGATCTTTAAAATTCACTCGTGACAATGTATTTGTATTTAATTGAAATGTTAAATTCGCCACTGCTGTGTATGAAGAAAAAGCAATAACTCAAAAAAAATGTCCAGCATTATTTATCGAGCTTCAGAAATATGACTTTAAGAATGGATCACACACTGGTTCATCAATTAAGTGAAATGAAAAGTTATTGTAGTAATCTCCTCATGAAAATCTTCATCCAACTATCAGATAATTTTTAAAAAAATTTAAAATTTGAAAATAAATTTTTCAAAAAACTCTTAGAATTATCCTGAATCCAATATTTATTTAGAATTTTGGAAAGTTTGAAAAAATGCTCTTGTCATTTCAAGACAAAAAAAAAGTAAATAACATTTGTATATAAAAAGAAAGGAATAATATTTCAACAGCGATATATCTTGGAAAATATGGACACAGGAATCAAATGTCCTTAATGGACTTCGAATTATTTTTAAAAACAGACTTACAATGAATTCAATATAAAAAGTTCTTAAAAAAGGTTTTTCAAGTTTATCCTTAATGGTAGCAAGGACAGCTTCGTAAATAGTAATAAGGATACTCCTTGTGTAATTTATTCTGTATCATGATTTGCTAAAAAGGTTGCTACAATTTCTTTAGGAATGGATACTAAAATGGGATTTTTGGATTTCATTTATGATTTTCACCATTTAAGTAAACATTCACTCTAAAAAATGTATGAAATTAGATTATGGTGATAAAAATGGATGAAATAGAAATAACCAAAGCGAATCGACTAACGCTGTCGTTCGAGTTGCTTCATTCTAAACTTGAGTATTAAATGAAGTGATTAGTATGGAAGTAAAAACGAAATTAATTTTTAATTTCTAGTCTTTTATAATGACTGATACATAGTATCGAAATTATTTAATCTGCAATAGTTGAAATATTTTATTTCCTTTATTTTTTTTCTTTCTAAATGGTATTTTTTTTTTTACTTGGCATTTCATTTTGGTGAAAACTGCTAACAGAATTACTTTCGGGAAATAAGAAAATCAGTTGAAAGAGGAATGTCACGGTATTCGTCAAAAATAAGTGTAAAAGATTCCACATGCAATTAAATTTACTTCAGACTGCCATTCATTCACTTTCATTTTGAATTTTCGTTCAATAGAATAGGAGTATTATTGAATCTAAGATAAAACATAATGCTTGTATTTTGCTTAGACGGATGTATCCTTAATAATGTGCTTTTGAAAACATATAAATCTGCATAATTTATAAAAAAAATATATTCACTTTAGCACTATAAGTTCTCAGGAATACTAATTGAAGTATTAAATAAATTTCAAAAAATAAATATTACATAATAAAATTGTGTAAAAAGCATTCAAACTCCATTGTGATTTATATTTTTGTGTTTTATATCTTCTAAATGCCTCATATTTGTGTTTCTACATTTGCTATTTTTTTTTTAGATTGTGTTTAAAAACATCATCTTTGCGTTTTATCTCTTCTGAATGCATCATATTTGGATTTTTAAAGTGGTTTCCTTTCACGTCACTTTATTCATGTTTGTTATAGAGGAATTTCGGTAATCGAGTTTCTGTTCTAGTCCAAACACATTCAGATTTTAACTACCAGGTAATTGATAATTGCTTTAATTAAATTTTGATTTTATATGAAAAGAGTAATCGAAAGGAATTTGAAAAAAAAAATACATTGTAAAATTCCATTAGCATTAAATTTAAATTTAAAATAAATCATGAAATTTATTAAACATTAAAGTTTAAGAAATTAATTACTCGTAAAAAATAAGAAACAGTTTATAAAAAACTTTTTTCAAAAATCACTTTTTAAAATTTGGTTTTAAATCAAAAATTTGGAAATCAAAACAAAGACCGTAAAAGCATTAAGTATTGAAAACAATACGAATCGGGAAAGTAAGCTAAATAAATATCACAAGAAGGAAATTCTTCGCGCAAATATTAGAAACTGAAATACAATACATTTTAATTTAGTATACGAATGCAATAAATATTTCAATTTATTTAGAGTGCCTCTAACCCAAAGAATATTCTAATTTACTAAGAGTATTTTTAACTCAATAAATATTCCAATTTCTTTAGAGTATTTCTGACACTATAAATATTTCAATTTCTTTAGAATATTTCTATCAGTACCTTGAGAGGTTGAGATTTTCTTTGGCTTGCAGACTTTTGACTAAAAATATCTTCCTTCTTTTTAGTATAACAATAAAAGAATTTTTACTGAAAACGTTTTTTTTTTCATTTTATTATTAAGATCCAACTTTGGATTTGTATAATGGAATATTTGCTTTATATTGAATCTGTGTATGAATTATTTTTAATTTTCCTACACTTAATCTAAGAATTAAAACTCTTCATAAGAAAATACAATTTCTGAAAAAATTAGAGGATAAAACATAACAATATACATAGTTAAGAATTGTTTTAATCTTTGCCCTCTGCTAGAAGTTTTAACTAAGATATTAGTTGATAATTGTATTCAGGAAAACAGATTTGTAACTTGATATAAAAGATTTAGACAATCGAAAGGCATTAAAATTTGAAAAGAGTGATCAATTGTAACTTTAGAAGATCTCTGTTCTTTTTAATCTTTGCTTTGAGTGATTTAGATAGAAAGTTCAAGTCGGTTTCGAAAGCTCTCAGTAATTCAGTCCTAATGATATCATTAAACACAATGTACGCATTGTAAAATGGTATCGACTTCAATTAAAAGGACCCATTTCCGTTTGCTCAATAAATCAGCAGCACTTAACTTTACTGAATAAGTCACTCTCTAATTTACTATCAGGAGTTTAGTTTCAATTCGAACTTTCCATTTGTCGTTTTTCGTAATCCTAATAAGGCTATTTTAATTTCTCGGATGGTAATTTTATAGTTTTAACTACATAATCATTGATTTATTTTAAGCAGATTGTTGCCACTAATAGTAGTTTAAGAGGTTGTTTGAAATAATCGTATTGCGCTTTGAGAAACCTGAAACTACATTAAGTACATTCTGTAAGCATCATTTAAAAATAATTGTCTTTTGAAGAAGCTATTGTAATGGCAAAACGTTAACAAACATATTTATTTTAGAACTGAGTATTTTAAAATCTAGGAGAAATAGAAGGTAAGTATCAGGAAAGTGATAAAGACATTGATTGCATATTTGGAATATTCCAAGATATAAGTATGACATATGGAGGTATTTCAAGTGGTGAAGATGGCGCAGTTCAAAATCTTCAGTCACACATTTATATGTATGATTTAATATGAATTACGATCCAAAATATTTGCTTCTAATTATCAAACACTCTTTTCAAGATTCGAATGACGTAATAAATCTTATTTTGTATCAAAATATTCTATCGAAACTGTTTCTTGGAAAATTATTATTACTAATAATAGAAATTAGTATTATTATCAAAGAGATTTGTTATCCTTATCGTTATAAAATTACTTTATTATTGAAATTAAAAATAATAGTTATTATTATCAGAAATAAAAATTGTTGTTAGCATTTCTATTAAAAAGAATTTCTATTATTCATAAATAATTTATCATTTATAAAAAATTTTTTTATTATTATTAAGATGAACTATTAGTAACAGAAAAATATTTTCAAATCTAATGGAAAACATTATCATCATGAAAGTGGTAAAGTATTCTGTGAAAATAATAAAAAATAGGAATTCTACTTTGTGCTTCGTAGAATTTCATTAAGATGACGCAGTTGAAAAATTTCATCCAAGAACATACACATTTTTATAAAATATTTTTTTTAAATATCCATTGCGAAATATTATACTAATTTACTAAGTTTAAATTAAGCTTAATAAATTTCAATTTAAATTATTGTGTATCAACTAAATAGTTGTTTAACATAAATATAAAAATATTTACAAAATGAAACTTAAAAGTAACGTTTTAAAAATGATTGATAAAACTTAAATATCGTATATAAAAATGAGTGACAGCAAACATAAAATTATTTAGATATTTCAGGATTTTCAATTATGTTAAGTTAATTTGAATTGAGTTTCAGGATTCTGCACATTTTTATGGTTGATTTTTGACTTTTTCCAATGGGCTTTTATCAGTTGAACCTATTTCTAAAATTTGCAAGTTACTTATCTCTTGTAAAAGAATATTATATTTAGTTGTTCTACTAATGGGTTGTAATTGCTTTCTATATTTTCAGAAATGAAAGCGCATTCTATAAATATGCACTAAAATATCTTATTTTATATCTCTACTTAATTTCAGGTTTAATTTTAATTTTAATTTTCTTATTATCAGATAAACCAATGCAGCGGTCGGGAGTTTAATATACTGCAAGTATTGCATCAAACCCCCATGCTGTTATGACACTTTATTACTACGCAGAACATTAGACAGAAATTTAATAATGGTAACCATATACTTATAGCCTGCCAAACATTAATATTAGCTAGAAGAATTTATAGTCGTCAACATTATATGTAACGTTATACCAGCGATGTGAAGGTTATAGAATACTTTATGTAGTGTCAGTTATATTGATAGATTTAATGCAACAGTATATTGCTTTAAAAATATCTTTAACATTTTTATTGCGAATGCCACGAAGTAGTTCCTTCTTGTTTGTAATCAAATTTTAATTAACGTTGTTAGAATCTGGAAAAGCAACACCTAGGCCCTCAAGAAAAAAAATTAGTTATTGGTTGCTGCTGATTTGTTTTCAGCGATTCTGAAGGCGATAGGCAGCTTCCCTTTTATGAAAAATATTGATTATATCGGTGGTGGTTAATATCATGATCTTGGCCCATGCTCAGTCCACTAAAGAATGTAAATAGTCCCTAAGTATTAAACAAATATTAAAGCGATTTTTAATTTTCATTATAATCCTTTAACTTAGGTATTGATGATTCTTGAACTGGAAATCAAGAATCATAAATATGAATTTTGACCTAAATTGAGCGCATGAAAACAAGCAGACAAGGATCAATTAAATCGAAGAGAATATAATGGAGACCAAAAGTTAAATCACATTGAAATTAGAAACAGCCATTCCTGTTTTAAGCGCCTTTATTTAACTTGACTTGTTTCAAGTTTAGGAAAATGAAATTTTATTCATAGATTTTCCACTTATTTCTTAATGGACTAGAGTTTTAAAATTCTTCCCAAATGCGTGCACTATGATGATGAAATAACTTAATAATTTTAGGAATTAATTATGAAATAATGGTTTAGTTCCACATAGTTTCAGTTCAATACTCGGTATTAACTAGTAGAGAATTTCAGAAAGAACTGATTGCAATTTCAGAGAGAACAGATTGCAATTTCAGAAAATATTGATTATAATTATTATAATAATAAAAATAATTAATTATGAAATGTAATGAATACCGTAAAGCGGAAGATAATACAAATATTTTTTTGAAAAACAAATTTTTATCAGTGCTCCGAACTACAAAAATTTAAATTTTATCAAAAATCTAGAGGTCAAAGAAAATTCAGTAAGGAATCAGATGATGAAAATAGGAAGATCAGGAATTGGATATCAAAGAAAATAAAATTTTTAGTTCAATCATAAGAAACATCAAGATTAAAATAATGTGTCAATATTTCAGTTTACTTACTCCGCCTCACATTCTTACGATTTTCCATCAAATTCCAGATTTTTTTGGATAAAAGATTATTTTCGTACCATATTAAAAATACAGTTCTTAACAAATTAAAATATTTTCTTATCTAATTTTCTGTTTAAATTAAATTAACCATTCACACTAGAGCTCATGATTTAATTTTAATATTAAGACCAATTTTTTTGTTAGATTAAGTTAAATAAAATGATTTTTCGAGAATACGATAAATCTTATTTGACTCTTGAAATATCTTAAGGAGTTAACAGAGTTGATAGACCCATTCAGCTATTTAGTAGCGTAATTTGAGTTTCAAGGCGATTTTTCTTTCATTAAAATATTTTTGATAGATAAGTTTACTAATTAAATACGAAAAGAAAATTGATTTAATGAATAAAAATAAGGTGATAGTCATTATCTTCTTACAATTTATGAAAGGCTATTCAAATTAGATTTGAAGAAGAGAAAATGCGTGAGCAAATAAAAATATAAGTTTTTACAAAAATTTAATGTACAAAATTGATGATATTCATTCGATATATTATTATTAGAAAATAAAAGAAAAAATTGTTTACTAACACATTCATTACAGCTCATTATAATATTATTTTTTAATACGATATATTTGAAACCCATTCTTGAAATTTTAATATGCATAGAATGGGGTATTAGTTTCTTTCTTTTTTCAGATGATACAGTATATTTATGGAAATCATTTTTTCTTTAATTGGAAATTTGAAATTTCCATTCATACAAAAATTATTTTTCATTTAGAAGTATAAATTAATAACATAAATTTTGATTTAAGATAAATGGGATACATTTTCAGAAACCTATTCTTAGTTCATTAAAAATGAAATAAGCACCGTAAAAAAATCTTTTTGGAAACAAAACCAATAAAGCACACAATCAAGGCTAAGGTGCTAAATATAATCAAAGTAATAATGCATATGAATAATTTAATTCGAGTATCAGATGGAAATCAGATATGCAGTTAACAATCTTCAATAAAGAAAAGGTATTTTATTATTTATTAATAGCATTATTTACTAGTAAAATTATGAAAGTGATAATGAATAAATTATTTCTTTTTGGTCTTCTCAGAAGTTGTATTTGTTAACGAGGTAACAAAGGTTTCGTTAGATTAAATAAGGTGAAATAATAGTCATTTTTGCTTTTAAAATAACTTTAGTATAGCCCAGATTTGAGCAAAAAATTTGAGGGAATAAAAGATTCATCTGATTGTCTTTAATTCATATTTTAATTTTTATCCTATGCTATCACTTTGAAGAACTGACAGAATATATTAACGCTTTTCTCTAGTAGTATTTATAGTTGTAGTAATACTACTTTTAATCGTTTATGGGGGAAAAGATTGTTTTGTCTTTTTCATTATTTCCCATCGATAATTCTGTTTTTTTTTCAGTGACTGAGTTGAATGAAAAGAACCATGCTATTTAATTCATGCCCAAACGTAATTCTTTGGACTAACTGAACCATTGTTTTCAAATCACTGATAATATTCAAAAATACGTTTTCGTTTCCAAAATAAGAAGTTAAATGGGCTTAGTTAAGGACCATTCGCTTCGTTTCTTTTGTGGTCTGTTAAATACCATTGTAAACAAATTCTTTAACCATACTCCACTTGAATAGGAAATTAAGAATGACAAACACATGAAAGCATTAAATTAAGAAAAAATACTTAAAATTTTGTGATAAAATTGCCTGCGAATCGAATGAAGAGGTTGAAAACAATTAGAATTTTTCAAGTTCTATATAAACATTTACATTTTTACTTATTTATTAATTATCCGTGAATGCTTCTATCTTTTGATTATTCATTTGATACATATTTTAAAATATTTATTTAAAAAGGAAATTACACATGCTATTTACATCGCAAAGGGATTTCTGTAAAGATTCTTTACAAAAATTCATTTAGGTTTGAAAGTAAAAAAAAAAAAAAAAAAAAAAAGGCCAGCTGATATTTTAATGGCTTATAGTGCATTTTCTAAAGTTAATTCATTTATTTTTTTCTATTATGAACAATAATTGCTGTGCTAAAAAGTCTCCTAATTGTTGCAATATATGAATATTTGCAATATACAGGCAAAATAAATTATAACTTTCGAACTTCTGCATCAGAATGTAAAAATTTATTAAGAAATTATCCATCATTCTTAAAGCCTTTTAATGATTCACTTATTCGTTAGTTTGGCACACTATAAAGAAAGAAATGAAAGCCTTTAACCATTATTGAGTGATAATTTACTTCAGGCTATGAAGTATAAGGATGAAAATTTAGTAATTGTTATTATAATTAGCTACATTCGGAAAATGAAGCTTTAATTAGATTTTGCTATTTATTAGTTATTTTAGCTGCTGTTATGATTAAACGAGCAGAAATGTATTAATCATTTATATTTGATTTTGTTAGATGTAGTTTTCACTAATGCCGATATGATCTAGTGACTGATATAACTATGCAAGTGTAGATGCGTTATGTATAAACTGACATAGTTGGAAGCAGCTGATGTAAAGAAAATAATATATCTTCTGTTCATTTACAAATAATATATCTTCTGTTCATTTACAACATCTTGGGTTTTCTTATAAAACTTTATAAAATAATAGTTACAAAATTGATTCAAATAATATTTGCAATTAAAAGGAGGTTTACAAAAAAGTTTTTTGTAAACCTGGAAAATTGGAAAAATTTTAAAATTGCAAAAAAAGTTTTAAATAAAATTATCTTCGAAAATTAAATTAATATATTTTTCCAACACTTTAAGATGCGTTTTTAAAGCTTTTAGTGTTTACAAAGATTGAATTATGTAATCGGTCCTTCATTCGCTTTCTGATGTCCTAGAGATTTAAATTGTATACATTCGTGTTATTTCATTTACACTACATTGTTTTCATATTTTCAAAACTCAATAAACAGTTTTTCAAATTAATTTGATTTCAGCGCATCTGGTAGCCTTAGTTGATGAATTTTTGAAGAAACTGATAGCAAATTTGTATGTTCTTTACAATTTATTATAAAATAAAAACTAAAGGCAGGGAATAAATAAAGTAATGAATTATGCTTGCCAAAAAGTGTTCCTTTAAAACTGTTGTTATTAAATTTATTATTATTATATGATATCCATACTGCTGTGATTTATTTGGGGAATAGTACACATAATTTTAAAAGTATTCACAGAATATTTTTAGCATTAATATTGAAATGAATAAAAAGATAAATAAGGTTTAAAACGCCTGAAAAGTAATTATTTATTTATTTGTTTCGGAATTGTGCTACTGAAAATAAATCCAGTTGCAGTGACGCATGTCATTGAGAACGTAAAGGACTGAAAATACATGAAATATTCATAAATAAAGAAGATACGCAAAATAAAGAACAAAGAATCACAAAATAAATAGAGTAATATCGGCATGAAATGAAGGAACACAGCACTCAGTTATGAATTCCCTCATTCAGCGTTAGGAATATTAAAACACACGAACAAAGTCAAAATAATAAGAGTTTTAATTAAAGAGTTCATAAAATTGAAATTAAAAATTTGCCAATGTAATTAATTTTAAATAAAATCAATTTGAAATAATTCTTTTTTCTGAAAATCCTGGCTGAAAAAAGCTAAATAATTTAGGAGAATTAATTATGTTATTAATCATTTTAAAGAAAAATGGAAAGCAAGTCTACAGGATTTTAAGCTATAAATATTATAAGTTTTACGCATATAAAAAGGATATATATCCAGAGAAAAAATATGATCGTTCCTATAAAACAAGAAAAAAAAAGAATATATTTAGCATCTGCTCAAGAATTCTACAGTTATTTTTATAGTAATAATCCAATTATGGCTATAGTATTCCAGATTAAAATGCATAGAACAAAAATGTAAAACTTTTATAATTTTCTCATTAGAAAAAACTATTTACTTTATGCTATATAATATATAATTGAAATCGATAACATCTTTTCTTATGAAAAGTAATTGCAAAATGAATTGTCCTATATCTCAGTGATGATATGCCTCCTATGATATTGAGCAGAAGAAATGCAGCTTTCAACGCTGAAATCTACGACGTCGTTTTGTGGACTCTCTGAAAGCGTAGAAAGCGTTGAGACAGAAAGAAAACGTTACATCCATCATAATCCATTTTTCTCCTAGCAATAACCCGTCCACCAAATCTAACCTTTATTACCTTGTACTCACTGGTTATCAGATTTCTTCACCTTAAAAAATGTCTTGGGAGAATTTGAGAAAAAAATCATCTCTGAATCTGTCAGTCAGAATTTTATTTTTGGTGATATATCATTCAAAAAACTTTTATCCCACAAAAAAAAAAAAAAAATATCAGCAAATTTCTCGGACATTTTTAAGAATTGAAAATAATCGCATAAAAATTATTTCAGAAAAATTTTTCCTCTATAAAATCATATATGATTTACGTCCAGATAAAATAAAAAGAATTTTAAATTAAGGAGAGAATTTTATGCGCTTTTTTATTTCAGAACTTTTATTTTAAGTTCCCGAAACACGAAAATGCGGATGAGATTGATAAATATCTTTCCTCAGAATTTTTTTTGAACGATTATAAACTGCGTATCAACTATTTTAAGGAAAGAAATAAAAGAAATGGAGAAATAAGAAATAGGAGCATTTTTCATTAAATATGGAATAAAAAATAAGATTCTGGGAAACATTGAACCAATTATTTTTAAAGGAAATTGTTTTATGATACAAAGACAAAAGGCTTTATTTTAAAATGGTTTTGGATTTGAATTAATTTGACTTTTAAAGTACAGAGAGTTGTTACAATACATTTTCATTTTGTAAAAAAAAAAAAAAAAAAAAAAAAAAAACCTTAAAAACCTTGTTAATTTTTCTAGTATAACAAAATTCTACTTAAAATTGAGATTTCCTGTTTTGGTAGGTATATTAGCTCATATGTTAAGGAAATATAGCTATTTTTTAAAGGTATTTGACTAAATTTCTTCCGTAATTGGTAAATATAACTTCTTATTTTTCATTGAATTTCATCTAAAGTTTGAAAAATTTAAGGACTTCTTTTTAACTGTTTGGGAATAGGTGGGTTAGTAATTATCCTATCTTTTTCTTAGTATTTTATGCATGGTGAGATGTATTTTAACCCACCTCGAAAAGTTGAAGTTATTCTTAGTCATATAGTTTAATATTTTATATAAAGTTTTTCATTCAGTTCGCAATACTATTCACCAAATGTAAATGGATAAATAAATGAAAAACATGTACAAATCAAAATGCATCAGTAAGTTGTACAAGCTAATGGAATTCAAGTTGGCACATCGTGTAATGTAATACATTTTTGTCATTCATAATGATATGCGTTTATTGTGAATAAATGAATTGTTTCATAATAAAAAAAAAACATGTTATTTGATGTTTTATGCTAATTTTGAAGCTATGAACGGTTGGAATTATACAAGTTCGACTTTATAAAAAGAACTTATTGAAATGGTTTATTTTTCTTATTTTGAGTAATATTTTATGGTAGGTAATCACAATGAATGTTTATTTTTCCATTTTTTTTAATAAAGAAAATTTTGCACACCTAAGGTTTTCATTTTCTTTAAAATCCTATACCTCAAAGAGTTAAACCGTGTAGATTATGATTCAAATGTTTTCATAACACTATCAGTTTGTCATACTTTTTCTACCAGTGTCAAATTCTAAAATGTATAATGAATTATATGATTTATGATGGCAACATATTATTCAAAACTACTTCTTATATGCACAATAGTATTGGAAAACTGTTGTATATGGTGTTAGAATGGATTTCGCTTTTTGAAAATAAGTTGGGTACTTTTGTCAATGTTTGAAAACATTTCTTTATCTCATCTTGTTTGTGCGTAAAATCAGAACACTGCAACCGGCTTTCCTCCCACTTTTTAATAAGTAGATGTTTTGAAACTTTATACACTTATGTTTTCTTAATAATATGCTATTTAAATATTTTCAAAACTCAATCATTTATAAATCAATAATTTTTATTAAATTTTGTTATTCTATGGAAGTGTGGTATATGGTAGTGAATTTGAGAAAAATTTATTTCAAGATTCCATAATATTTATAATAATACATTAAAAATTAAAAACTAAAATAATTTTCAAAAGGGCCGAAAATAAGTCGAATAAAAATATTCTTCTTTTAACTACACTAATAAAAATGTGTTTTTGATAATTGTACCAATAATTTTCTTAAAAAAAATTTGTCAAGTATAATCAATAAATTTCTAACAGAAATTTTAGTTTATTATTAAAGTGTGACAAATTTGGTATTTTGTATTCATTTCTTTTTCTTCAGTATCCGTTCTACCTGTTGCAGGTTTAAAATCAACATTTGTCTTCAAAAACTATACTGTTAATGGAAGTTTTCAATGGAATCCACTGAAATAATTTCAATGGAAGACACAGTGGAAACCAGTACGTATGCCTTAAGGCTTCAGTTCTACATCCTGGTTTCTCAAACCTTCAAATCCGATTCTTAGCCTACGGGAAAACACAATTTTTCACGTAGCTTTGAAGATTTACAGTCTCATTTTCAGTTGCTTTTAAAAAATGGCATAGTGAAGATTTACGATTATTTATTTATTAATTTTTTTGGTGGAGGAAATGTTATTCAATGTTAAATGTAGGCGAAACAAAGAAGAGAAATTTTAAGAATGGAATTCCAAAGCAAACCTTTCTTTTGAAAAAAGTTTCGAAACCGAAAAAAAAATCGTAAGACTAGGCCATTCTGTTTAAAACATGAGATTTACTTGTTTCTTTCAAGGCATTAATGAGATGAATGATTTTTCTTTAACAATTGCTAAAACTTTTAAAGAAATAAATCACATATACTCTAAGAAATAAATCACATAACTCTAAAGAAATAAATCACATATAAACCAAGGATTAATAATTCAGTAAGTAATGCTTATGATTTAAACAAGGCAGTAGTTTCCCTTCCCTTATGTGTTGATATGGAATGAACTCAAAGCTTTATTGTTGCAAAACTGTATAGAAACAACCCCCTTTTTTTTCTGTTTTTCTTCTATAGAAAATGAATAAGTATAATCACAGTATTTAACAGTTAAACAACCTTTTATTAGTGTACAGTGCATTTTTAATTGCTATTCAAATTTTTATGTTAATATATTATTTATAAACCTCACTACCCGGTGGCGCTACTTGAAAAAATTCTGAATTTAATTTAATTGATGAGAAACTTAAAACCATATTCTGAAAATATTAAAATAATGTGCTGTTATAGAGAAAACACATTGTACAAAAATTCAAAGCTCTCAAAAATTATGAAGTGAGTAAAAAATAGATTAATTGTTTAAAAAAACAATCTGGGTCTACTTGTATGACCTGAAAAATTCATATGCTGTCATTCTATGAGTTCATTCGAAATAAAAATTTTCATTAACATTCCTCTGAAATTATGATTTTATTAAATTATATTCAAAAACATTCAATTAAAGAATGATTATTGAAGTTAAACTTCTATAGTCTTGAATTTTTCTAGTAGTATTGGTGACAAAATTCAGTTGTTATAGAACTCAACACCTCTTTCGTTGGGTTGCATAAATATGGATTTGATTTTTCCGTTAAATATTTTATATTCCTATTTATATCGAATATCGTGCAAAAACCCCAATCATTTTTGAACAAATGAATGGATGTTGATATACAATGACAAAATCGAACGGCATGCCAAAATGTGAAATAATTGGAATTCTACTTCTTTATTCTTCTTGAAAGAGGTTTAATAATAAATAGGTTTGTGAAGTGAAATTCTGTATTCACTAAATTTGACATATATCACAAAACAATACTAGCAACCATATTTATTGAAATAAACTAAGTCTTTTTGTGCCGGTCAAATATATGTAAGAAACATTTTTCGAAACTATGTAGTAAAGTAAACTTTTTGTACCTGTCAAAAACTGTGTGCAAGGTACACTATACAGACATATCATAGTGAAATAAGACTTTTTAGCGCCAATCAAAAAATATGTGCCGAGACGCATTTCACAAAAATTTAGTAGGGAAGCAGAATTTTTCGCATCACTCAAAAAATATATGCAAGACGCATTTTTCAAATCTAAAATAATTTTGTAAGAAAGAAAGCAGACAAATCTATTTAAAATGAAATTTAAATATCTTTACTTTATAGTTTTAAAGAAAGTTAAAAAGAATTCAAATTAAATACGTTTGAATACACTTATACTGTTTTACTAATCAATCCCAATATATAACAAAGCTCAGTTTGTTATTTTATAACATTCTCAAAAACTCTCAAAATGTTTTGAAATTCAAGGGCAGTCAAAAACATTTTCTTCTAAACAAACATTTTATGGATTAAAAGAAAATGAAACCCTCTAGTTTTATAAGGTTTCGTTCTTTGTTTCACAAACCATCTTACTGCTATGCCTAGAGGAGGTTATCCGAAATTTCTGTATTGGTTCGCACTTTCAGTGCCTAGAGACAGCAGCAAAGATGAGAAAGTGAGCACTAGGTTGAAAGAATATCGGGTATCGTCAGATTTCCAATAACCGTGACCGGTTCCCATCTGCCAAGTTCAGAGCTTAAAGAACTCCACAAGTAGCCCTATTAGGAGTCATGTGGAAGCAAAGCGCTAAGAAACGCATATGGGATCGTTAGGGCAGAGTACGGGATTAATGATATCTATCTCAGATACCATTCTTCTTTTTTCTTTGTTTAGCTTTTTTCTTGAAGAAGATGGGAGCTCAACTTACCTTCTTTATGAAGACCCTCATCGATTTCTTGGTAGAAGCACTTGCGTTTTTTGACATCCTTAACGCTGTCTCGACTCGCGAGAATGGTTGCTAATCTCTGCTTTAAGTATTTACCAGAAAGATACTTGTTCGATAAATTGGGTTTTGTGTGCAGTTTTAATAAGATAAAACTACATGTGTTTGGTATGAAGTTCATAATAAAAACTATTTCATTTAAAGAATTTTGTTGAATACATGTTTTTTTCTCGAATCTGATCATTATTTTTCTTGTATCTAGTTACCTATATTCTTTTTATATTTGTTATATCCTTTTAAATAGTTTTTTATTTTGAATTTTTTAACATTCATTTTTATATTTCAAAGATATATATAAAAATGCCTTTCAAATGAGGATAAAATCAGATGTAGTTTTAAAAAACAGTAAAAAAAATTAATTCAATTTTTACAATATTATATACATATTTTCGAGTAAAACTATTTGCCTTAAAATGAAAAGAAGCTTATTTACATAAAATTCATTGTATATGGAATATCACTAATTTCATTTGCATAACTGGAGGAGTCATATTAAACATTTCATTGTTATAATTTATTCAAATACCTGAGCAAATATTTAAAAGCCCATTCACAGTTTTCAACAATAAAAAGACATATTTCAATAATTTTCAATTTGATTTTAGTTTTATGCTCCTATTATTAATTTTTATATTTATCTTATAATTTTTATATTTCTTCTACAATACTTCATAAATTGTATATCATTGTTTTAACATATGCTTGAACTGTGTATCTCTTTAGGTATAGGTTGATGTATAATTTTCCTTTTTTCCTAAACGTATATTCGAATACGTAATAAAAAATGCTGCTTCATTAGTTTTCAAATTTTCGTTCTTTTATCAAAATATTACATCAGCAATCTCAAGCCATTATATTAGATTAAAACAAATGTGGTTGCAATTCGAAAATAAAATGTTTGAACGAAATAAAGAATGCATGCAAAAGACAAAATAAAGTCACATATTTAATTTAAATATTACCTGCAAGAGATATTCGTTGAATTTTAAAACATTTTTCATAAAAAATATTATTATAGAATCGATGTTCTGAATGCCTTTGATAGATTCGATATGGTTCGAAATCCAAAGTCATAAATTCATTTCAGTCATCAAATATTCATTTATATAAACAGCTGAACTTCACGCATTGTAAAATACAGATGTGAAATTGAGTTTCTCTTGATAAGTTTACGACAACTAAATGTCTCTCACTGATTACTTTAGTAAAATCAGTCGAGTTTCCGGTCATATAGTTTTTGATGTGTTGTGATTCTGATTGCATCTCTAAGTTTGCAAATGAAATTTTCAGTCACGTTGTTTTATTCTCATTTTAAAAGAGAAAATTGTGTTCCCTGATTCTATTCTTTATTTACAAATAAAATTAACGTATATTATAATGTTGTGTTTATTTCAAAAGGAATAGTTTCAATATTTAGTATTTTGTTCATATATTCAACGGCACTGGAATACAATTCAACTGAATTGATAACATATGAATATTTTTTTTGTTTCGAATAATTAATTCTATTTGGTCTGCTTTATTCAAAGTATAAAGCATTTTTTTTCTCTATCAGCTCAATTTTCTGAGATTTAGAATAGCTAAATTGTAAGAAAGAACAACAAGTTAATCCTAGGGAAAAAGTTTTTCTAAAGAAAAGTTTTAAAAAATAATGTTAAAAGGGACATTAAGTCCCACGAGGAATAAAAAACTACATGATACCATAGATCTGGTCATGAAGAAAATTACGAATATCTATGAGGAATTCGGATGACCTTATAAAATGATTAATTGTTTCCATGATCTACGAAGGGGCTACATAAAAACTCCTTACTTACTTTGACTATGGAATAGCACAGCCAATGAAAATTATTGAATATGAAAATTGTGAATTATCAGAGAAAACATGATCGGTTGAGAATGTCATCTATGAACTAGTAGTCTGACCAAATGGAATCATCTTCCCAACGCTGCATATTGAAATAGAGTTAATGAAAAAGTTTATGACAGCTGCTGGTCAGAATAGCTTCTGTTTTACATACATGGAGTGAAACATAACATGAAATAAGCATAGGAAAAACTTATGTGTAGTTATGGTCATAAAAGATTCCAGATAATTTATTATGATCCCCAAACCATAAAATTCATAAATGATTCGCATATAGTTGATGCCATGAATCGTGCATCTCTTTTGTCTTTGCGGTCAAGAACTCTCGGGTCACCACAAGACTGAAAATTATATTGCTTTACTTACAAGCTTCAGAAACATTGTGGTAATATGTGTAAAAAGTTCATTAATTTCCTAAAACTCTTATAAGTATTTGTGAAGAAGATGGTGAGTAATTTCCCAAGTATACAATACAATGAATGTGGTTGAAATACTTATATGATGGTAAATTATTTTTGAAATTAGTAAAAGAACTATATAAACAATGTTCATTCATGAGTGTTAAAGAAAAAAAACTTTGGGAGCTAGGCAAAATAACTGTTCCATTTGCTTCCATTTTATTCTTTTTGTTTATAATTTTTAGTTAAACTTTGTTCGTTGCTTTGTTGTTCCTTAATTAGTTAATATTTTTACATAATTTATTCAGGGAAAAGCTTTTATGTCAACTCTTCTAACTCAAGCATAGTTATTTGGACTGTTTCTTCGAAACTATTGACGATGCTAGAGGAAAACAATGAGAAGGATTTCATCGGGTTATAAAAGCGATGGAGGACCAGTACCAAGGCTGATGGGATATTATGACAGATTATTGTATATGTATGGGATAATATGGCAGATGGGATATGGTGACAGATTATCATTTTTGTAATTTGTAAAGGGATTCATCCATGAATATCAAATGAAAGAAATTTTGAGAGTGGAATAATATATTTTTATTTCGTTTTTATTTAATTTTTTCTCATTTTTAATTAAGCTATTGTATAATTAGAGGAGCGTTACTCTCATTTTTTTCAGTCTGTTAAATTGCAATTCATAGTTTATTAAGGAGCTGATTGGAAAAGAACTAAAGCTACATGTCGTTCAGAAGACTAAATATAATTAGTTAAAAAATCGCCGTGATCGGTACACTGATGCTTGTTGTCCTGTCTAATAGAGCTACATTTTAGTTTTAACAATTATGGATTTTATTTAACAATATTATACTTACAACTCTGTGTGGAATATAAATTATACTATATTTGTAATATATAAGAATTAAAATAGTTTCAAATTATTTTTGTACTGAAAAGTGTTTTTAGATATCTCTAATTTCCTCCCCCTCTAGTATAAAGTAGTTTTGTACTTCTCTGTCAACTACTATTGGTTGCTATTGTGCATGCGTGAAATTATATTCAAAACATTGTTGATAACTACGCCTCTTCTGAGTGATTTCATTGCTGATGTAAGCAAGAAAGGGAATATGTAATATCTTTGATAACCATTTGTAATTTTTAATGTGTATTTGTGCGTATTTTTACAAATAAAGGCTTTCGTAATAAAGTTAATCTGAATATTTACCGGTCTAATAAAAAATTACGTTAATTTATAAACATAGCTCTGAATAAGGAACAACATAATATAAATAAATGAATATCTGGAATTATCTGAAGACGAAAAAATCAACGTTTCAAAAATTTTATAAATTACCGCTCATTGTTTATGAGCATTAAGGGATATTAGTAAACCGAAAATTTTTCTCATGTTAACATATGTCATTTCTACTAGCCTTGAACATAGTAACATGCATTTCGTAACCGCAACCGAACTATAACGAAAATACTAAATGTACTCAAAAGAGGACATATTTTTCTTCCTATAACTAGTATTTTTATCACAATTTCGGCAGAGCTTTCCCTGGACTTTTTTCATTGTACGTAGTTCACATTTTTTTTTCTTGCTACAAAAGCAATGTCTAGCAGAGTATTACAATCTAAAAAAATGAAAAGAAAAAAAGAATTCTATTGCCGGTGAATTTGACAACCCCCTACTTGCCTTTAAGAATGAAATTTTTCAATGTTCAATTTTCTCTTGAGGAATGTTATTTTCTCTTATGGAATAGAACTGGAAAATAAGTTTCATTTCTTGTAAAGAAAGGAATGCTCTGAACTTTCAAGGTTAAAGTGCAAAGTTTCCATTTCAAAGTTTTCTAATGTCGAATCCGTAATAATCTAGCTCTATTTTTTATTTTGAATGCTAAGCAAAAATAATTAGGTCCGCACGCTGAAGATATCCAATAGTATATTTTGAAACCTTAAAAATATGTACGTTTTAGATAATATATAAATCTTTTTTTTAATGTAGCAGGTAATTTATATATTAGTGCTCTTACTTTCTTTTCAGTTCTTTGAAGTTTGGAATTTTATTTAATTAACCAATGAATTATTTTGAATTCTATATTTTATTTTATAAAGTGTATTAATAATTTATGAATTATTAATATCATGAATATTCTATATATCTAATTTCTGTTAATTAATTTTATTATACATTATTATTTTACCAGACTTGTTTCATGATTTTTAAAAGTGGAAATCTGTAAACTAATGTCGATAAATTCCTTTATTAATTTTTTATTACCAATTTTTGACGCACTAAATTATTTTAATTTTGTTTATTGTTTGTTCTTTGCTTATTTGTTTATATTCAGTTTATTAACAAATGGTTTTTCGTATCATTTTATTTTATTGGCTAACACAACTTATGGGATTATAAAGATAAATATGTCACAAAAAAGTTTTTATACATTACTAAAACCCACATCATATATAATATGATGAATACTAAAATCTTTCAAAGTACAGTCAGTGCTTTTATGCAAATTGGTATCTTTTTCTTATTCGTAAAATTTTCAGAACTGTTAGAGGTTTATAGAGTAAAGTGAGTGACTGTTGGTTGTTCATTTGAAACTTTAAAAAATAAAAGGAAAAAAATATAAAAATAAATAAATATTGAAAAGATTGGATGAAAGAAGCTCTGAATGTATTTATTAAAAATTAAGCAATAAACTGAAGATAAAGGAATCTGCTTTCTATTTCACTTTTGTTAGTTAACTATTATGTGTTTCAACAGATACTAAAAAAACTATTAATTTTAAAAATCTCACATAGTTCTATAACATGTTTTAAATTAGTATGTTATTTTTAGAACGAGCAATTAATTATGAAACAGGAAGCCGTTTGTTAATGAAAGGCATTTTTTTAATCTTATGAAGTAAGAAAACTGTTTTAAAAGAATTATTTTCATTGAATAAATTAATTAAGCATATTCCTAGAAAACTTCAATAATTAAATATGATAATGTTTTTTCGAATTCCATTTTTCTTGAACTGTTTCGGATTTAGCTAAATATGAATAAAATATTACATTAATTATAAATATTTCATAACATATTATATCATTTCAAAATTAAATTGAGTAATGAAGATGGATATTTATATGTTATTTAGAAGCAGAATGTTTGTAGAGTGTGTACTTTTTATGGTTTCGCATTTTACATTATAATGCATTTAGATTATTGCTTTCGATAGTTATTCCTCTGCTCAGGCAAGACTAATCTATCTTGATATTATCTTGAAATATAGTATTAGTATTTAAGTCGGTAAGAATATTGAAAAAAGCTATTTGCTACAACTCCATTGTTCATTTTGCGTGATTATGTCTTTGTATTTAAATACAGACACATTTTAGGATAAATATTACATAACCACTATTTTTTTATTTTAAGTATTTTTGAAAATACTTTAATAGTATGGTAACTTAACATTCACATAAAATCCTCTTGAAAAGAAAAATTATATTAATCTGGCCCTTAAGTTGAATTTTTAAAAATTTCCTTCTATTTTTTTTTTCAATATCCATATTTCTTGCTACAAACTGTATTTATAAGATGACAAAATTATATCATAAGATCTTGTGATAGGATTTGAATACAAATCTGGCAATAAAATTAATACACTTTATTACTATCATGTATAGTTAAAAATGAGAACATTTATTACCATCTCATTTTACATCTTGAATATTATATTTTACTAGCCGCCTTTGGCGACCAGCCGGTTCGCCAGTATTACCGCTCGCTACAATTTTCAATTAAATATTTTAAGTAACTGGTCTCTTAATAGATTCTCAAACAAAACATTTATAATCTTCAAATTTTGATAGTCATACCAAACTTATACTTTTGTTTAGATCGTTTCGTTCAATTTACTCTATATATTTTGCTAATTTGTTGTCATTTCCGGTAAAACGTCAACTTTAATTTAAAGTGAAAATGATGAAATTGCAATTAATATAAAGATATTTTTTAATAAAACCAACCGTTTTATTTTATTTATCATCTTTATTGCTATTTATTTATTACTATTATTATTGAATATGAGTATTGCAAACAGAATATCTCGGTATTTAAGTCTTATGTGAACTACAAAATATTTTTGATAATTTATGTAATATCTCAAAGAATAATTCAACAAAAATTTCTCAGATTTAGCATAAAATTCAGTTTTTAGTTTTGCTTTCAAAAGGATTGAAATGAAATCAATAATAATATTTTGTTCCAGCCTATAAATATATTTCAAAAATTATGAAATCTAAATTTAATGCAGTAAGGTATCATATTCTGAGAAATATTCTAGACACGCCAAATTTTAAATAAATGAATGAATGTTTCTATTTTCCACAACCAACTAAGACTTATTTATGAAGTTTTGAATGTTAAAAATTTAGAAAAACTCAACATTTTCATAATCTTAGTCCAATTAATCTTGAGAAACCTGCGCGCTGATTGGCGTATTTTCTTTGAAACGATCGATGGAAAATCTAAAATTATCTTTTTTTAAAGAATAGTAATATTCAAATTTTCATTAATCAGTCAGTTTAAGTGACTGATTTAGTTGATTGGAAATTAACTCTTTTTATTTAAAATATTTGTGTTTCAAGAACATTTTGTTATTTGCAATTTCCACAGCAGAAGCTTTATGTAAAATCAAAAATTCGTTATTTATTAGAGCATTTATTGAATTAAGTTACATAAAATATAATCATTTTTCTATTTAAACCAATTTAGTAAATCTGTTTTGTTCGTGCGTCAACAAAAATAGAATACAGACAAACTTATTATGAAACTAAATCTTATTACATTATAGATAATATTATCAAATTTACATCAAATTATTTTCATTCAAAATTCTAGCATCGTTTTTAAACAACAAATTAAAAGTTCCAAAAATATCACTGTTGCCAATCTGAATTTCACAACTATTTACAAAATAAAAATAATCGTTTGTTACTTTTAAATAAAATATTTACGATTTATGTCGCAACAGATCTGTGTCTTACTAAAGGTTTACAAATTAGCTGTGAGGCCCTGATTTCATTGGATATCCTGTTCATATTAAACAAAACTTGCCTTAAAATAAAACTGATTTATTGGATTAATAATATAGAGAGGGTAAAAGATCATAAAATAATTTTTCTTGAATTTATTTTTTAGAAATAAATAGTACTTCTTATTTGTTTCATTTCCTACAGACGATTTCATTTCCAAAGAGATTTAATTTATTTTTAATTGGAGCTTTAATCAATGTGATGGCAACACTTTGAAAAAAGCTATTTTTTTCCCAGGAATGCGAAACTTTTATTTTTATTTTGTACGAAAGAAATTGTTGAAAAATAGAGTTAAAATATTTATTTAAAAATTCATTAAAAACAGAAATTTAATTTTGATGTTAAAGCATTGGTAGCATTTAAAAGATAAATTTTTGATCTTTAACTTGATGTAAAAATCTTTTTTGTGCGGTAATATTTTCAGAAGTTATAGCAGAAACACGCCAAAATTTCGCTTAATTTTTAAATAAATACAATTCTAATTAAAAATTCGAAAAAATAACCCCCAGGTGCACATTCCCGGCCTCCAAGGTATACACGTGCCAAATTTGGTAGCTGTAGGTTGAATGGTCTGGCCTGTAGAGCGCCAACACACACACACACACACATTGAGCTTTATTATAAGTATAGATATAGATTATATTATTATTACATTTTTATTAAAAAAAACTAAGATGAACTGAATACTTATGGCATACAGAATTTTGCGTATGCATAAGAATATAGAAATACTGCTCTATATTCAGAAACTAATTAACGCAATAAAGAACTTTAATCTCTCGTCGCTATAGAAATATGTCTCTATGAATGTATGAAATATTTCTCCATATAAGGATTCGTCTCCCTATTTATATTTACACAAACTCCATTTTTCCCAAATAGCAACACCCAATTTCGAATACAGAGGCGAATTTTTCAGATTACAATAATTTAAATGCATATAAGTAATTGGTTAATGAGTTATAAGCAATTTAAAATTTGGATTCTTAATGTTAAATGAGAGTCCCCTTTCTTTCAATATATTACAAGTTATAATGAATTTTTGAAAAGGATTCTTAGTATGAATTAAAATACTCAGTAAGCAAGCAAAAAGTTAAGAATTTTCAAACATATGCTAGCATATTTTAAATTAAGAAGTTAAAACTTTTTGTCCAGAAACTCATAAAAATTTTGATTTCAATCGAAGGAACAAGACTACAACATCACTATTCCAAATTGTATATATTTCCACCAAATAATTTTTAAGATATATAGCAATAACCAAACGCTTTCAGAAAAGCATGATTTTCGCATTTTTGGGGATGAATCTCTACTTCATAAAAGGATTGCCTGTTAAAAATAAAAATTCGTCAACTTAAAACCAGAAACAAAGCATGTTTTTTAACGTTGCTTTAGAAAAGAATAATATTTTTTTTTCTTTTTAAAATAAATACTAAGGTGAAGAAGAAAATCGATTCTTGCAACAGATTCTACACCACTTACTTTTCAGGCGAACTTTCATTTTGGGTTAATAAGAGCCAGTGGAAGAAATGTTTTTTGAGTTCTTTAATTAATTAAAAAAACACAGATGCCAAATTTTGTATAAAGATCAAAATTTATATATCGGGAAATATATGAATAATTAAAACGTTATTGGACAAAATACAAAAATAATTCCTTGAAGGTGGATAATTCTCTGTCAATAGACTTTCACTGTGTAACTTACTGGACTGTGAAACTTAAACATTATGTTAATTGTCCAAGAACTATTCTGTCTTGATCTTCAAAAATTGATGCAATCAAGTTTTATTTATCAAAAAAAGGAAAAAAAGTAATATAATGATTTAATGCATTTCCAAGAATCATCAAACTTGAAGTAACATAACTTTTGCTATGCAACATACATTAATCAACATCCCTCTAATACCTTTATCAAGAACTGTACAAGTCAAATCATGACCTTGAATTGTTGTAAATAAAAGTACTGTAATAATAACTACATAGATTTTTTTTCCAACAAAATCATTTATCATATTAACTAAGAAGTTTTATAAAAAATTAAGTACTCATGAATTGATAAATGATAAAAAATTACTCATCCCTCTAATATCCTAGGCAAGAATTAATTCATAACTTTAATTTAATTGATTAACATAAATGAACTAATTTTTAATAAACTTTTGCTTAATTTAATTAACATAAAAATTCATTCTTAAGTCACGGTAAACAATTACTTCGACACTTACTATCAAGAAACACATTAATCACAACCTATTTATAATTAGATTTATTCCTTTAAATCATTTAATTTACTAAGAAAGTTTTAGAAATTAAGTAATAAAATAATTACAAAGCATCCCAACATTTAATTCAGATGTGAATCAGACATTCCTCTAATGTCTTCGACACGAAGCGTCGCAGGTTAATAATGACATGGATGTCCCAAAAACAAGAACCGCAGTAATCAGACCCGAAGCATCCGATTCGGAAGACATTTTTTTCCAGAAGATCGTTTTCAGAAGCGTAACAAAGATATAAATCGTCCGAGGAATAGCAATGAAATATGACAAGTTATTCTGGACAATTGCCACGGTCTCTTTTCTTTCTCTCTTGAGGTCAGAACCTGCTGACCGGTGGGAAAGAAACCCCAAAGAAGGAAAATTAAAACGATGTGGTCGATGCTCCTTGACATAAACACAACCGTATTGTTCTTGCTGGGTTAGTGGTTATGGATCGAACACATCCCGTGATTGTACTTTTATTAAACAGTTTTTTACTTTTATATTTTGAGGTTAGATATTTTATCTTTGCTGATGACTTGATCAATATATTTATCTTCTTGCCGGAAGTTACTATTCAGTTTACAATTGGAATAATATACTAGTTCCTTTTAGTAACAACTAGCTTATAAATGTTTGTTGCTAACATAACGAAAACGTATTTCAAACTAGCGTGGGATTGTATAAATATAAATTCATGTAATAATGTATATTATAATGTAATAATGTATGCACATTGTGTAAATATGTATTTAGTAATATTAATCAAAAAATCAAGTGATTTCATCAGATATATGATTTTTAAAAAATTAAAATTGCATTTATCATGAAATGTTTTAGAATTTTTGCCCACAGCTATAATCTACAACTATATACGTTACATTTCATCTTATCTAATAAATTAACTAGGTCTCATTTCTCAGTATTCGAAATATCTGATATTATTATAAATGTTAATCTCTTTAATTTTAAAAGATTCAATGGAAAAATATAAAACGGTATAAAATTAATCATTCTTAATAGAATAAGTAAAACCTTAGTATTAATTATAAAAGAATTAATAAATGCATTTATAAACATTTTATTTATACCCGATAAGAAAATCACTAATTTACATTTTACATTTTATTATAATTCTCCCTTATTAAAGATTGCAACATGCTATTCTAAAACATAAAACATTAAGCTAATGTGGAACTAAATTGAAATAGAATAGCAAAGCACTTAAAATGTTCATTTCGTGTTTTGTTCACAATGTGTCTTTCTTAACTTGAAATGAAATCACTTTGAATCTCAGCTAAGAAATAGTGTCAATGTTTTTACATAAATACAATTGTTTCACTTAAAGAGTGCAATTGAGATTGATTTTTGCTCATTAAAATGTTTTCAAATGTTCCATCGCATTAAATTAATTAATTTACACTGCTTTCTTTGGTAGTTTTCTTTAGAAAAACACAAATTTTCTGAGACATAGAGAGAGAGAAAAAAATTATAGCTAAGCACTTGTTTACAAACAACTTCAAAGATAAACATTTTTTTACAGTATGCAATAAATATTTAGTACTTTTAACTAAACTGTGAATTCTTAACGTAATTTGTCTGTTGTACATTTTAGAATTATATCCCTTTATGGGTGTCTAATAAACAAATAAAATGTTCTTGGGATTTTTTTTCCCTTAAAACAAAGTATCATACTCAAGCTGAAAGCAAAAGAAGTTCGAAATGTTGTTTGTCATAAATCTTTCCTCCTAAAAATACCCCGTCAAACCTGACAAATAAGCCATCGTTATACTTTATAGCTTAAGGCGATATCAAAGAATCGAACATCCTTAATGTTTTTCAAAACAGTTATTCTAGAATTTTAGGTCTTATCTCAAGTTAGGCGTGTATTTACGATGTATAGAAACAATATAAAGAGGGTAAAAGAATTATTTTCCACTCCTCCTTTCGCCTTCTTTGTCCTCGAAAACCTTATAAATTAGTGGATAGAGTTTTATTGCTTCCGTTTCACTCTCCATTCACTTTCGAAGCTGAAGAGTAGATATTATCATATACACATCACAAGTTCTGATTGACTGGGATTACTTTCGTAAAAGAATTATTTGTTTTCAAAATAAACGCATACTGTTGTAGTTTATTAAGGAGAATTGATCTTATAGAAGTAAGTATAAGAAAAGAAGTAAATAAGAAGAAAGTATAAGATAAGGATATATATAAGGTAAAGAAAGTATAGATTCTTGGAGGTATTTTTTCAACAATAAATTGAATTTATTGAAATAAATATTTTAAGAAAGAGTGTTCTAGAAGTATGTGCATATAAATACTTTTTGCCGAGAAACTTAAATGCGATAGGTTTATATATAATACTTATTAAAACTCCATAAACATATTTTCAATTAATTGAAAAATTTAAAGGTAAAGCATACATTGTGCTCTTGGTATTATTATCTTTATTTTAAATTTACTTCATGTATTTTGCTGAAAATTCTTTATTATTATTTTATATTTAATTTATTTTCTATAATAATTATTTTTCATTTAAAAATCATTCATCTATTAAACAAACGTATACCACTACTGAAAATCATTTCATGTCCTGTTTTCAAAAGTTTGCATTTTCTCAAACAGAGTTATTGAGTTAAAACTTTTTCTTTAAATTTTGTAGATGTGGCAGAGTTCTTTTGTTCAAAGATTAAAAAAATAATTTTCTTTCAAATTTTTTGATATTCCTGGTATAATTGAAAAATTATAGAGTGGTAAAAATAACAGATTTTGTTTACTGCATCTGTTTTGATGAAATTTATTTGTTATCATTCTATATTTCATTTCATCTCTTTAATTTTTTTCATTGAAAAATTATACATCGATTAAACAAATACATACCACTACTGGAAATCATTTCATGTCCTGTTAATAAAAAGTTTGCATTTTCTCAAATAGAGTTATTGAGTTAAAGCGAGTTGTTTTAATTTTCTGGGTAAGACAGAGTATTTTTGTGCAAAGGTAAAAAAAAAAAATATTTTTATAATTTTTACCCCCATTTCTTGAAATTTTTGTTATATTTGCAGAAATTACAAAAAGTAGTAAAAATAACAGAGGCTGTACATGTTTTTTGTTTATTGCTATAACAAAAATGTTTTTGTTTTGATCAAAGCTCTTTGTTTTTTATCTATATTTCATTTCTTCACATTAATTTTTTTTTATTGAAAAATTATGCATCGATTAAACAAGTTCATACCTCTACTTGGAAGTATTTCATTTCATGTTAATGAAAATTTTGAATTTTCTTAAACAGAGTTACTCAGTTAAAACAAATTATTTTAATTTTCCGGATAAGGCAGAGCATTTTTGCACAAAAGTAAAAAAAAAAATGTACATTTTGTTTTTTGTTTACTGCATCTCTTTTGATCAAAGTTCTTTGTTATTATTCTAGATTTCATTTCTTCCCTTTAAATTTTTTCATAGAAAAATCATACAGCGATTAAACAAGCACATATCACTACAGGGAATTAAATAAAAAAATTGGAATTTTCTCAAACACATTTATTGAGTTGAAGCCTATTCTTTTAATTTTTTAAATAAATTTCAAAGAGTGGTAAAAATATCAGATACTGTACTTTTTTCCGTTGCCAGGTCATTTATTTATTATTATTATTTTTCTGATAATATATTACGATATTTATAATTTTGTCGCTCACTGTTTTTTTTTATTAGTATTACTTAGGAACAATAAATTCCATTTTTTACATTATATCTAAATATCTGTAATAGATTTCGTAAAAGTGCTTTGCTAAAATTTTGCGTGTTCAAAATTGAGGCAGGAATTGGTTTCGAAACTCATTCTTTCTGCACAGTTATGTTTTCTTTTTTAATTATATGTGTATGATAAATTTATATTTAATAAAAAATTCAATATATTCATAAAAATACATATCTGGAGATGTATGAATTTATTATAAAAAATATATATCGGAACTCAATTTTGTATGGCCTGAATGATTAATAATTTTATTGATTCAGATGCAACAGGACATATTTTGGTTTGATAACTGTCATTTGAAGTCGTGATTCAAATGTGAGAAGACATGTTTTGGTTAGAAGGCTGATAATTGAAGTATTGACTCAAATGTGTAAAATATATTTTGATCTCATCTTAGATCCAAATTCAAAAATAAAGCGAGTCATAGATTTATATAGCTTAACTATATCATTGTGTGAAGTTACCGTTGATTTTATGTATAGTATTGGTACAAGCATGGTCCATGAAGGAAAAAATACCTCATCCTTCATATGCCAAGCAGACTTGGGACAAGGTAGTGATAAGTAGTTACAACTTTTCATCTTCACATGGCCACAATTTAGATGCTAAGATGCTCATTTGCATTTTTGACAAACAAGAATTGGAGTACTTTCCAAAGCATTTCAAACTTTAAAAAAAATATGTATCTTAGGTATGGGTCCATTTTTAAAAAAATGGCTATTATGAATGGAAATCGGTCCAAATAAAAATAGATGATGTGATTTCAGCATTTACTGATTATATTAGCTTTATCTGTTTTGCAATTATTATAAGAGCATGTTTATGTCTTTGCTACTTTATATAATTGTTACGTATTTGTAAATCTTTTTCATATCCAGCAAATCTGAACCATTTTGAGGCACTTAAAATATTTTTAACTATCCTTCCAATTTAATTTCTTTAACCTTATGTTTGGCGCAGTATGGTCAGGTATGGCTTTTGCGCCACTAAACCTCACAAACCTCCAATTTAATTTCGATGTTTTTCCAGTTAGCTTAACGATTATGTTAGTCTGATCTAGAGACTCTTAATGTTTGGTACAACTGAATTTACATAATTTTACATTCTTTTAAGAACAAATTTTAAATAAAAAATAGAAAAAAATCTAGTTAAAAATGTTGTTTCACATTGAATATTTTCAAAAGAAATAAATATTTCATATCTGTAACATTCCTGAAGGAAGATACATATGGAAAATCCTCCATTTATATATACATTTCGCAGCATTAAAAAATTCATTTAATACATTTTCAAAGAAAATAATGTTGAATTATAATTGAAACGATCCAATATATCTATGGATAATGAAAGTAATTATCTAATCAATAGCACTTTCTCAAATACAAACAGGAAATACAATTTATTTTTTAAAGTAATTATCCGATGGACAAAGTCTAATTTAATATCCTTTTATATGACTTGTTTTCTTTAATATATGTCTAAAATTTACTAAAAGGGGTACTCACCTTTTATTTAATCGATAAACTCTATTCAGAGGATGTTTATCAGATAGTAGAATTGACGTCAATCTGAAAGAGATATTAAAATCAATTAATAACCATTTCTTGTTTGCCAATAACACTTTTTTATGTTAATGCAAATGTTTTGTACAAATTAATATTCAAATTCGGCTTAAGATATAAATATATGCTAAGCCGTTTTGATGAATATGAATTTCAATCATAAACAGCCCGAGGAATTTGTTTCAAAGAGTCAGAAAGAGCATCGCACTTTCAAAGAGCTAGTTAATGTTGTTGTTTTTTTCGAAGACTTGCTAGATAAATGAAATATCATAAATAAACATCATCATCATCCACTTCTAAAAGATTTCATTTCTGAATGCGTTCTGAGAGATTATGATTCAAAGATTTAATATTTCAAAATAACCTATTTGCTTTTATATCATATAAATGTGTGAACCAATAAGATAATTCATAATATTCAGAACTATATAGATTTTTGAAGAGAGTACTTTTGGTATTTTCAGAGTGGCGTGTGGAAAACAGATCACTGTATGCCAGTATCATTGACCTTCGGGGGAATTGAACAATAGGTTACTGCTAGTATTTTGAGTTATATTCAGAAATATTTATTATATATGTATACAACTTTTTTTTTATCAAATTTTGTATATTTCCTATACGTAATAGCTTTTGTTATAAAATTCATTTTTTTTAAATGAAATCAACACAAATCTGGGTCTAATGCTAATATGGCTGCTTTCTAGTAAGAAATATGCCAAATTATTTAGAGACTACTGCAAACTATTAAGACGATCTAAATAAAAATTTGAGTGTTCATCTTTGTCCTTATAGCATATCTCTATAAATTTATAGTTAAGTATATTAGATTGAGAATGAGTGTTGGAAAAGCATCTTTTTCTTTGATGAATTCTGATGCTGGATATGACACACATCTACAATATTAGTACGGATATCACAGGCAAAATTTCATTTATCCAGCTTGTTGCTATTTTGAATTATTTCTTTCATATACAACGAACAAAATACCGAACCAACCAATTATGGGCATTGTTCAAAATTGGAGACGTATCTATAAGTCCTCTGGTTGGAAAAGACCACGTACTGAATTTCAACCCATTTAACTTCCGTTAACAATCCATTAATACTACAAAAATCAAATACTTAGATTACAAATTTCTGGTAAAGAAAGTATTGATAATGTATGAAACAAAGAAAAAATATTTTAATATATTACAAACTCTTAAGTTACTTATGAAGAGTCAATTTTAAATTTTAACAACATCAAGATTAAATTAAATTAAACCTGGCTAAAGTGAAAAAAATTGCGGCTGTTTAGAAAACTAAATTAAAACAATTCCTTAACACAACTAATTTTCGAAAATTCAGTGAATTAAATGTAAAGACTTGTTTTAAAATATTTCATTAGTTTTAATCGAAAATCTTAACTTTAAATGATATTTGACTAAATTGTTTACCATTCCACACAAGTATAACGTGTTTAAAAGAAACAAATAAATAACTTAATTTAATTTGTATATATATATATATATATATATATATATATATATAAATCATGTAATATTTAAACAGCAACAAATACTACCAAATCTCATGAGTAATAAATAATAGATGGACAATCCTTTTTTTTATATTCGTGTGATAGTTTACTTGGAAAATAACCATATTCTATCTACATGAATATTTTACCAGAATTATTTCAGACTGTTACTATTTCTCGGTTCCTTTAGACAGAATCTAATCATTACATAGAATAATATAAGGAAGAGACACAGAATGTTATCGTGAATATTTAAAATTCGTGACAAAACTCTTACGAGATGCGATATCATTAGGATGAGAATACTGAATGTAGAATTGCCCCAGAAATGCATAAGAAATTATTTGGTACTTGTTCACTCAGTAGATAGAAAGAAATTGTTATTTGCAACACAAATTTATTTATTGCAATAGTTGCGAAACTTTTTTGGTTTCTTTCTGTGTTCTTATAGGACGAAGCTTTGATGGGCACCAGAAGCGTGATGATATAATTTTGGCTTTTTAATCAAATAATTGAGAAAAAAAAGTCTATGTCAATTACATTAAGTGGATGAAATCCTATCAGAGGTCAGATATGCTATTATTTAAAAAAATTCTTCTCCATTCATTTTTATTTGCTACAAATAACTTAGAACATCCTGGCCTAGATAACCAGGAGTTAGGTGGTAGCACCATGGCTTCTGGTCTTAAAATTATGTTCCAAGAATGGATTTTAAAATATTGTACAGGGCAATATTGTATTGCTCTTGTTAAATCTATTGGAGGTAAAATGTCCAGCTTATTTAAAATAAATGCTCCTAAATTTCTTCACTGATTTTCGAGCATATGCCTACTGGAGGACATCCTGTCTCGTGATAAAATCTTAATTTTTGGATTGTAAAATTTTTGTTGAAGACCAGGATTTATCCCAATAGGGAGTAAAATTTCATTTTTATTACAAGTTTTTCTTAACTTTTTTATTGCGTCTCACGCTTGAGGACTATATACTATCTAGAAAATCGAAAGGTGCAATTTTGGATTATAGGTTGGAAGACTGTGACTCAAGATCGGAGCAAATGCATATTGCTGTTTATGGGCTTGGTGTATGTTAATTGTTTTAGGGATCAAATGCAGTCATTATGGATAGATGTGGATAGTTAGAGATAAGTTTAGATGATACTTTTGTCTGCTGACTGCTGCCGAATAAAGGTGGTCCAATATTAACGGCAATAATGTAACTCAAAAACGGGACTTTATCTAATAAAATCACTTGCAAAACATGCCTTTAGTGAAGATTTTACGTGTTTATGTTATGAGATAGTGAACTACTAATACGTCAACTTTATATATTTTTATTATTTAGAGTGCCTCAAGTGAAAGGACATTGCTCGAAAACTACTTCAAGAAGAGTAAACTTTTGAGAGTTTGAAAATTTTATGAGACTCTAATGACCGTCAATCGGGTTAACGGCTTGTGAGAAGTTTTGAGACTGGAAGTATGCCTTATTTGAAATTCTCTAGTTGTGCATGGTGGATGGCCACTTAAACGGAAGAATTTTTATAAGTGTAAAAGTAGTTGTTATAAAATTTATTTGAAATCACTGGAATACTATTCATTGCTTCATTTGATAAGAAATGATACTACTAAAATATTATGTAATCACTGTCAGCATGCTAACGTTAAGTACTTAAATAGTTTATCTTAGAGATTATATGTTTTTGTTTAGTATTTTGCTTTTAACTTAAAACATAGTTTTAGTTGTACTGCTCATGACCGAAACATTTACCTTTTATGCGTTTTACAGCTCGTAATTGCCAAATTTCATAAATTTATTTATATGGCATAATAGAAAAGACTACGATAAAAAATAATAAAATTAAATTACATGTGTTTTTTTATATCTCATAGGCATAAGACGTCCAGCAATTTTTATTTAATTTCATCTATTTTTTTCTATTTGCAGGAACTTTCTTTTAAAATCTTTTATAAGTGTTGAATTTCTAGGATTAAAACAAATAGTGAATTGTACAAAGAAAACAGTCTTATAGTTCATGTACATACAAAGCGTATTTCTATTAAATTTCACAAAAAGTTATTTTTTCTATTTTTCTACTGTACATGATTTCATTAGTAAATAAATTTTATTAATTATTTAAGCAACTATTGATTATCATTTTTGTTCTTTGGAATTAACAATTTTCTAGATGAATATTTCTAGCTTCTGAAACATTCTAAAATCTGAAAAGAACGCATAGATATCTGCTTCATTATATTTCTGATAAACATAAAATAAAGTAATTTTAAAAACTATGAAATTTTAATGCAACTTCGCAGTAAACTTTTGATTGATTTAAATAATTTGAATAGTAAATGAAACGTAACGAGTCTCTCATCATACTTATTCATGAAAAATAGTTTTCTAAGATATTACAAATTCATGAACTGAAACTCTTTGATTCATATATGCTAGACAATGGTTAACAAAAATGCAGAAATTTGATTTTTAATTGAATTTATTAATCAATAATTTCTTAAGAGAAAAGCTACATATTATTTAAGTTTAAATCATCTACACACATAAAGCAGTTTTTAATTTTTTATAAATGACTTTTTAATTTTTTATAAATAAAATTGATTGATTCATTTCTACATAGACGACAGGAATGGTACAGTTTCTTTGTGACATGAAATCAAAAATTATTGGCATTATAGCTAACAAATTTATTGCACGAGAATTCTTAGCAGAAGGCGAAGTGTTCTGTTACATAGGATGAGAAATTGATAGATGCAATAATTCATTGACATTCAATTTACCTCCTCCATCCCGGAGCTTAGAAGCCAAACAAAGTCAAAAAACTTTCGTATCATTATGTTGTTAAAAATTTTGAATCCGAGGATAAGACAATATATAAGGAGCAAAATGAGTGACACAAAAATAAAATGACATCTCCATTCTATCTGTGCAAATGGCATCGTTCTATCTTCATTCGCTTTAGAATTATTTAATTTTAAATTTTTTGAAGTCTTCTGAATCACCCTGTAGAAATATGCTTCAATGAGTAATTTGTAATATGTATATAATTTTTGTTAAACGGTCTTATAAAAATAAAAAATGAAGCTAAAAAGTAGAGTTTATACAGGAAATCATGTTGAATATTGTGAGCTTAAATAATTAATCACCAACAAGCAACCTTGGATTTTCGAATGCTATTTTTAAGTGTAGGGAAAACATATGACCTCATCAACTGGCATGATTTGTCTCATAATTACTAACTCTTTTATAATTTTCATTGGTAAAGCGGAAGTGAATATTTTCTTCCATTAAAGATTTAACTATCATTTGTTATTTGAAATTAGAGTTTCTTATAAGGTTGCCTTTCCTTCTTCTTAAGCCGCCATCTTTCAGAAAATTCTCGGTAAATGAAATAAAAATAACCAGAAAAGAAATTCCAGGTTCACAGACGATTCTGAGAACGAAGTCGCATGAGGGTAAAAAATTAAATACTTATCAGGATTATCCTCATATTATTCCCTGTAACTTAAATAAAAAAAGAAGAAAAAACTTTAACATTTCTTATTTTTTTCCAAAATTAATTTTTTCTTCAAATAAATAACAAAGGAAAGAATAATAATACATCTTAAAATAAGAATTTTCACTATATAGAAGTCTTTAATTATTTCTAGCCCTTTTCAAAGACAGATGATTCTAAGAAAAATTATTACTGATTTTGAATTATGCGAAAGAAGAATTGCTAATTATTTTGAAAGTGTCAAATAATTGAATTTAGGAAAAAATATATCCCAGTACTTTCATAATTGATTTAAAAGAAAAAGAAAATGTAATTTTCTCGCACATGTAACAACATATACATCCATTATAACTTATTTACGTTACTACATAAATCCTCTAAAGGATAAAAAAACTCATCTAATTGATGTTGTGTGAATTATAATCCCATTATTTACATATATTTATTTCCAAAAGAGTAATTATAATCTATGTTTAAAATAATTCAACACATATTATTGAGTGTTACTTTTTTTTTCAACTACGTTTAGACTAATGTTTCATTAAATATTAACTAAAATTGCTGACAGAATAAATTTGTGCTGTTTAATCTACTAGAAGCTAATATTCGAAGAAATTACTAATGGAGTAACCATTAAAATTTTTATTTGATAATTCAAAATACATATAAATAATTTACTTTGCAAAATTTTCTAGCTGATATAACAAGTTTTAAATAGTTTGTCCGATTTCAAAGTATCTTAAATATTTTGGACAAGAAATGCATTCGATCAGTTTCTACGCATTTTTCATTTGTATGAAAAGTACTTATAAGAATTATTCTTAATGTGTTGTATCCATTCATTTAACTCAATTTTGTGAAGATGAAATTTTGAAATCAATTTCTTGTTTCTTTCTGAGTCTACTCAAGTTCTAAAATTAGAGGTGTGGTATTATTGTTTTCCCGATGATAATAAAACGTTATGATATCTTGAGAGTTTATTATCAACTTATCCCACAATTTCAGTTTAAGCTTCTTCTTCTTGAGTACAGCCGACCACCCCGCCACCACTGAATGTAGCAGTATCGACAGGATTTCAGTTTAAGCTAAAATCTATATGGGTGATGCCTCTGATATTGAATTAGCGAAAGAACTGACTTTAAAATACTTAATTTTTTAATGTTTTATAATAATGTTTACAATAATTAATTATAAAATATAAAAAAATTAATACAATAGAAAATTCTTAAAACTATGATTTTGCTTACCAACTTAAATGAATAAATAATTTTTATCAAAAATGGAACCCCTAATTTTAATTTTTAGCAATATCAATTAATTCATCGCTATGATCTTATTGGCTTTACCCGCAGAGCCAAGGAGTTAGAATCATCCCAATATTAAAATTTCAATATCCACCCTTTAAAATATACGGAATAATTTTATAAATATTTTTTTTTTTCGAAATTAATCAGTAGATGTTCAGGCCATTTATAATAGAAAAGTTTTAACAATAGACAATAAAATGATTTTGCGAAAACATTTTCTATAATATTAAGCTGAAAACAAAGAATGAGGTTAAAAATTAACTAGCTAATGATCATAAAGCTCCGCACACACACACACACAAAAAAAAATAATGTGTTTAAATAAATTAATTGCTTTATTAGAAACATAGTTTAAAAAACAGATCATATTTTTATTTTTAAATGGCAATTAATTTCTCATAATAAACATACAAATAATTAATAAGATGCATTATCTCTTATTTAACATGCCTTGCATACAAAACTACAACCACCCAAGAAAAATAAGAGAAAAATTCGAAGACAAATAATGATTGCGGAAACAATGATATGACGATCCCTGACGATAAATCATCCAGTCATTTCTCTATTAGCTCATGACTTGAGCAAACGTTTCTAATTTCTAAAGCAAAGCTCATTTAGTGATTCGATAAAAGATCTGAGCTTCTGACTAACCAACCATACACCTTGTCCCTAGATGCAAGTCAAACGTTCTCTGAAACCCAAATACAGCCCGGAGCACTATCTAACGATATCTTTTGAAGGCTATTTATTCCCCAATTCCTTCTGGACGGTGACCAGTAACCACGTGAGGGATGAAAATTGTCAGTCCAACTTAAACGTCATTAAATAGTCAGCTCCGTTTATATATAACTAGCGACGTTAGTCTAAATGTGATAAAATGAGATATGGGCCTATTCCCTCTGAATTGGTTGAATAAACTCAATATAGCTTTGCTTTAACTGAAGCAAAATTTAATGAACCATTCGACCTAAACTGCATTAAGTCGACCGGTAACTAGAGGAAACTGGGACCAAGGGAGCAAACTATTATACGAAATGCGCTTTAACTATTTCGACTGTACGATCATCTGCGTTCTTGAATGAGTCTTAGCCATTCCTCCTTATCTGATTGGCTGTCAAAGAGACCCGGAGGAATTAAGCGATATTTTTGTCTGTTTTATTTTAGGAAACAAAAATCCCTGAAAAGCATTTGAAGGACCAATGAGAATCAGTACATTAAAATAATTGTGAAGGGATGAACTAAGATGTTTTAAATAGACAGTGTTTGAAATCGCTTATCTTAAAAGTGAGAGACATTTCAATAAGATGATTTTTCTTTTTTTAAATATATGAATATTTAGTCAGCGAATAACTTGGTCTTAACACATTTTAAATATTTTTACTAATAAATAAATTTAATAAGAACATTAATTAAGACATTATTTTAATGGCTTACAATAATTATAGTTTAACTGCTTTCTACTTTTTGATTTATAGTGATTTTTTTTAACTACTGCAGAATTTTGATAACCTTTTCTTTCTCAATTTCATTATTTAGTGGCCCCATAGTGAAGTAAAAATTAAATGAAATTTAACAATTAACTGTTAATTATATTCGCAAAATATTAGAATGTTTTATTGTCATCAAAAACATATTTGCGCAAAATTTCGATATTCAAGGGGGAAAAAATATGATAATTTTTACATTCCAATTTATAGTATAAATTTATTTTTATTGCTAATTTATAAATAAACATGTAAACGTTGAAGATGTAATGTAATATAAATGCACATTCAGGGAGAGAATCTGATAATTAAAAGGACACGACACATCACTTGCTATATGCGTAAAGTATTAGCGAACTTCTTGATAATTGTTTGAAACTGGATTAAAACATTTATATTTAATTTAATTGATTTACCTTTTAAAAGGTAATTTTTTTCTAATCATGGTATATTAAAGTATTTTTAGAATTGAGATTGAAGTGATTCATTTAGTTTGATAGATAAATTTAATTTGATTATAAATTAATTTGGTTAATTAATAACTAAATAAAAAAATCAGTTGGTAAGTAAAAAATCTAATCCATCTAAATCATACTATTTTTTGTGAGATAAAGAAATGAAGCATTTAAGTTTTTGTGTTATTGAAATATTTATCTGAACTTATGCCAGCCTGTTAACTTAATTCGAAGATAGATGAATTTGGTGGTAAGCTTACTTCCCATGGCCCTAGAAAGGGTTAATAAAATTTATGATTCGTTTATTCAAGTTTAAGCATCAAATTGTGTTAAGACACTTATGATATATTGTATTAATTTATTTCGAAACAAATGATTAACGTATAATGAAAAACAAGCTTACTGGAATCGCTTGGTATATATCAATAAAATTAATACCCATATATATTGTATCGTCTTCCATTTCCACTTTTTCTACTCTATATCAAACAGGATGCCTAACGATCGTATTTAATCAACAATATGTAATTAAATACGAAATAAATTAATTTCTGAAAACAAATCAGCTACAATAATGCAACTTTACGGAGAAGCACATTAAAAATGCTCCTCTTCTTAATAAAAATTAAATAATTTGTTTAAAACGCGTATTTCGGACTTTTCGGATGGAGATTCATCAAATTCTGGAGATCGAATTTTTTTGACGATATTTTTTCTCCTCATATTCTTTATATGAGAGAAAGTAAAAAAAAAATGTTTAGCACAACATAGGGTTTTTCTGATTTACAACCATATTTTGGTTAATAGAAATAGTACTTAGGTGCTTTCTCTTTTGCCCTGTTGATAGCATAAAACGTTTCTTTTTAAGAAGAGGATAAAATTCTGACTATAGTAAGGTATAAATAATTTTTTGGGAAAACTGTAATGCAAAATAAATGCTAAATATTGCCTAAATTTTTTAATAAAATTTTCAAAGAGGATAAAACATGAAAAATATATAAGAAAATATTTAAAAATTCAACAGTTCGGATTCTCAGAGCACATTTTAGAATACTGATTTTTTTTAATGCTGAAAACAAAGTTAAGGAAGGCACTGGCATAGGAACAGTTAAGGCTAGCATACTTACATCTAAATTAAAAGATAATATCTAATTCTAAATAGACGTGTTTAGAGAGCTAGGCTTTGCTGCAAAAATGTAATGCAAAACAACTTTTTTTTTTGCTTCAAATAACATCGAAAATTTTTATTTCCAATTTCAGTCTTGACTTTCCCAAGGTTTATAATTTAGAAACAAGATACGCATTTTGCGAGTAATTTTAAGGAGCAACGACCGAAAACTCTTCACACATTTTTAAAAGTGTTACTCTGGAACTTTGCCTAATGTATGCATCCATAAACCAGTTCACGTTTCCTTACGAAAAATTGTACAAGTGATAAACATAAAAATATGTTCCTGAAAACTTTTTGTTCTTTTTTTATCCTTTCGGTGGAAGTACTTCACAGAGTAAGTAAGCATCTACTTAGATATGTTTGCAGCTCATATAAAAAAATATGGTTTTTTTTTTTTCAGAAACCTATAAAAATGTCGCTATGAAAGCCACTTTGGTAATACATTTAATAAAAAGGGAGATATTTTCAGTGACATTTGTTCCCTACAGATACGTAGAATTCTTCTAAATAGTTTATGTTTTTTCTTTTAATTTTGAGCAGTTTTCATTGATTTTTTTAATTGAGAAAAAATATTTTTGGACTAAATATTTATTGTTGTTGATAACAAAATATCTATCACAGAGTACAAGGTAAGTTATAAACACTGTTTGGAGAAGAGACGTGACAGGTTTTTTGATATGATGCTAAAAAGCGGACTACTTTGGAACCTGAGAATATGACCTAGAATCCTTGGAGATGTATTATTAAATGAAACAAAATTTCCAGTACCATTTATAAGCATTTATTTAACATCCAATAAAAAAGATCTATATGATCTTCATCAATTTATTTTGTGTAATTTTTTTCAATGAGCTAACAATTTACATGAAATCAATTCATTTATAATAACCAGTTTTTCTTTCAAAATTTCAAAGATGAATAATTTCAAGTAATTTTCAAATTATCTATATAGTTAACTGATAAATAGATATTATTTTTATTAAGAAGAATTTGAAAATAAACACCCTAAAATCTTGTTAATTTAACTGTTTCAATTTTTCCATTATTTTAAGACATCAAAATTTTATTTTTAATACAAAAAATATAAAAAACAATACTAATTAATATGCATTTAAAAAAACTTGATATTTTTATTTCTCCATTCTTCAATAGTAAATTTATATTATACTTTATGAATATCATTAAATGGGATTTGACGCAATTTATTTTCAATTTGCTTCATTTTTATTCTCAGAAGAAATTGTTTTAGTATTTTTGTCTACTTCTGTAATATTTGAAGTAAAGAAACTCTGCCTAAGCAAACTGTATAAGAAAGTATGCAGAATGTTCGTAATAAACGCGACACTTTCTAAATACTCTTTCTATTTTTTGTGTTTCAGTGGAAAAAAAAACTATGTCGCTTACTATGTAAGAACAGAAATGTTTTAAATTCTTCAGTATCTTCTTACGCACAATGGATTTTGATTAAAATTTTTATTGAAAAACCGTTCTTTATTAAAAAGAACCATTTGAATATTCTTATTACAAATTATGAAAAACAGAAGTGAATTTATAAATGAATACTATCTTGCGCAACAGTTGAAAGAAAGTTACTAAGTAAATTCAGAGTGCGACATTAAAATAAAGCGATAAATTATTTATGCATACGTTATAAAATCCGTTTCAATGCAATTTTGACAAATTGACTTCCATTTACTATTGTAATACACATATATATATACAGACAGTGAGATCATTGAATATTTAGATTGAATATTTAGATATCCCCGCATTTAAAAATGTGAGTGTCGTCTTAAAAAATTCGACGAATATCTACAGACTGTCTGGAAATATTAGTTTTATTTAAAGTGGGAAAGATTTAAAATATTAAACTTGGAATTTTTTGAAAGTTTTTATTCGATCATAATGATATGTTCTCTATAAGAATTTTTACACGTTTTCTCTTTCAAAAATGACGCAATCCCTTCATTGCGTGCTGAACAATAGACAATGAAAAAAAAGTTGTTAGTTCTTATTTGAACATGGAAAAAAAGTTGATTTTATAATATATAAAGCAATATTATTAATTGTTTAAATTTTTTTCAATTTAAAGATCTTTCATTATATTTCTTTAAAATGACAAAGCATTTTTTTTCTGTTGTTAGGGAAACTTTAAACGTAACGTAGTATTTACTTTAAGTTAAAAAACTTTGCAGTTTACTAGATAAAGCTTATTAATTTTTATTAGTTAATATATATTTATTAACTATACAAACTTCAAAAAGTTTGTTTAGTATGAATTTTTTTTATTTGAGAAAAATTAACTCTGAAAAGGGAATAATATAGTATATGGTATTTATTATATATCTTCCAAAAATGATTGGTGGGCTCACATATAGGTTTAACATATTTTTTTTTTGCTAAGGTTATATTTTTAAGATATTACTTCATTTTCAGAGCATTTTTTTTCTTTACTTTTTTTTATTTTTCAGATGTCATCTTTTTTCCTTCATTCTCAATGTCTTGATCTGTAATGCTTATCTATTTATTTAATAAGCCCGATCTTTACGTTTTAATCGTTCTTTCTGATAAGAATTTGAAGAAGCAAATATTATTTATTTGTGAAAAGAGCCAAATTAAGGTTATAATAAGTAAATTCTTAGAACGATATTGCATGAAGTTCAAAGTCAACCCTCATGTAATGGCTACATGTTCACATTTATTTTAAAACTACACATTCTTTCAAATTTTAACTAATCATCAAAAAAATGATTGAAATAGAATAAACATTTATGATTATTAAAATTTTTAAGAATTTCACTCTTTGTAAGCGGAGATTTGTATGATAACTTGTGCAGAGCATGTGATAGTAAATGTTTTTGAATTTATAAACTAGAAACAATTTATTTCCTAGCAAGAAAGTCTGTTCATCTACACATTTTTCTGATTCATTTGTAAATTAAAATATGTTTTGTCACTAAAGTGTAAACGATAAAAGCATTCCGAATTATTTTGAGATCAAAAAGATTTTTCTTATTAAAAATGAGCTTATGAAAATGATATAAAAGTATTTTTGAGTAGGTAGATCTAAAATTTGACATTAGCTAACACTAACACTAATGTTGTTATCAATTGCTATCCAAAAGAATTAAGTAGAATTGAAAGTAACGAAAATCAACTCAAAGCTACCTATTTGGATTTAAAAATAGAAATTTCTTATTAAAAACGTTGGTCGGTATTTATGATACAAAGGATGAATTTAACTTCAAAGTAATTAAACTTTGTAATTGCCATTCTAATTTAACTCGAAAGTTTCCAAAAATTTGATTTTTTCACAATTTAACATGATTAAAAAAATTGTAATTATAATATTTTTTTATATTGAAGCAAAAAATAATTTCATTAAAAGCTTCTAAAGATTTTACCCAATACTATTGCAATATAGAAGTTCTAATAACAGAAGGTTAATCTATTTTTCAACCTATTTTCTGTTTTCTATATTTACTAGAGATATCAAATATTATACTAAAGATATGCTTTCTAGTTTATTTTCTTTGGTTTTTTAACTCAATAGATGGCGCTGAGATCATTCAAATTATTTCATATGATGACGAAGCAACTTGACCAAGCGTTGTAGGCGTATTCAGCTTTAAGCGCGAGAAAGCTGATTTTAGTTTAATATAATTGTCTACAGTAATAAGTTTAATCTTTAATCAGAAAATGTTTTAGAGTATATTATCATATATACTCCTTTTATTTCTTATTGATGTTTTATGGTTTGATTACGATCTTATAGTGGTTTGCTTTGATTCAAATTTGCTGTGGTGTTGCTTAAATTTGAATTTTTAAATAATATTTAGCTTATTATTATTGAGTAATTGTAAAGTCATTGGTTTATCGATATTGATTTTATCTCCAAAAACCTCAATTTCTTGGATTTTCGGGACAAGAGGGATCAATATTTGAACGAAAGTCAGACCCCTCACAGAAAAAAAAATCCCTTCCTGAGGTTGATCCTTGATAAAGTCTTCAGATTCATCTTTTTTATTACGTTTAATTCATTTTTTACATTTAAATTTAATACTTATTTCTAATTTGATCGATATTAATAATGTTATCTAGGCATTCTTCTGCATTTACAAGTTAAATAATTTTTTAAATATGTTATGTCATGAAGGGCGAATTTAAAAATTTTATCAAACGTTAAACGCATATTCGGCATACCGAAATAATGATTTGGAAGTAAATTCCAATCTCAAACGGCTTAAAAATTAATCTACTTAGTCCTGATTAGAGATATTTCTATCCCTGGTAGCACACAAATACTGTACAATATTGTATGACATTAATCTATATTTGCAATATTGATTAATATTGTAAAATATTATTTAAAACCATACAAAATTGAACAATATTGTGTGACAGGCTACGCTGTCTGGGATGTATGAAAAATACTAGTTTACGGCAATTATTTTATGGAAATCAATTATTGACTCAAGCGACATCAAATATGATTCATTTTGTCATATAAAACTTTTTTTTATTTTAAAGCATTTCTGTATCTGTAATGCTAGTTCCTGGGCTACGATTAGAATTAGCATGCTGTATTAAAGACGATGCATTTACGTTTACATGATTTTAGAACTTCCAGCTTTGTTTCCATATAACACGAAGCACATTTTCCTGATATGTATGGTAGGTTCCTTACAACATGATACTCCTATGTAAATTTGTATACAATATGGCCCCTCTGTGACACGTTTTTTCTATAAGATGAAATACATTCACCTTTCTCATATTTTGTTTCTTGGCTTTAGTAAAACGAGTTATGAATTAGCTGTGTTGTGGGATTAAAGGAACACCATTTCAGAACAAGTGTCTTATCAGCCCTTGAATGATGGCAAAACATGCATTGATATATGTATTATTATCATGTTGCCTTATTCACATCATCTCCATGAAAGTGTTGGAATAAACAACCAAAGACTTAATCTCCCCTTTTGAGTAACCACTGTTAAAATAATAACATTCGTCAATTTAATTGCTCACGTTTCTCTATTATTCCTCGTTTAGTGCACACTCAGCTCTTTATCTAAAGTCTTTATACTTATAATGAGGATCAGATTGTGTGGAGAGTATGTTATATGAACGTGCTCACTAAGACAACACTTCGTGCTTTCTTGGGATTATGAATCATTAGAAGTAGAAAAGTACAATATTACCCCATTATGAACATCACGTAGAAACCATCTCATTTACTGCAAATGTGTTAGAGGGATTAGAGTTAGCACTAAATAACTTAGTATTTCATATCATGCATTTCTATCTTATTCAGAAGTGAAAAAAGGGCTTAGTATTTCTTTAAAATTCAATTATGAATCATCATAAATTGTTTTAGGAATTTTAATAATATGGAATGAATTGTAGCTGATATTTTATTTGGATTAATTTTACACTTTTCTGTCCCATTCAGAAATGAAAAGATACAAAATTCAATTCGGCACACTTTTTCTTTTAAATTCTGAGACGAATCTTTATCTCATGAATCGTCTTAATGATTTAGTATTTTTTTTAATATGGAATCATTTAAGTTAATTATTTTTTTCACATTTTATTTTATTTAATTTTTTTCATTCAGAAGTGAGAAATACCAAAAAAATAGTAACCTTAAATTATTAAATAAAGGGTTTTTTTATTAAAAAAAAATTCACTCTAGAGAATCATGAAAAATTTTCGAAATTATATTAGCATAACATAAATAAAGTCTCCTATTTTATCATATAACCAGAAAGGCGAAATTTCTTAAAAGAATTCCAGCTATTATACAATTCAAATAAAATTATGGAATAATGATTTTTATTAATGAATTTAATTAGTTGAGATTATGCAGTCGTTTCAATAAGATGAAATTAATCAATATTCCTTTTCAATTAAAATAATTTTGCCTTTTCTTATTAAAACTTATTGATTAAATGAAAGAAAAAAATAGGAGTCATTAAGGTCACATTAATTGCGGTAATTCATTATTAAAATTGGCAATTGAATCACTAATAGGTTTCTTAATCATTAAGCGAATATGTGATTGATTTACCTAACACAACATTTTTCTAAGAAATAGATGAAGTTAAGATTAAAGTAGAGTAAAAGTATTTTTTCATTATATCTGAGCGGAAAATCTTTCAAAAATCTTTTTTTTACCACTATAGTAGGAAAAAAATGAATTTTTTTATAGTAGCAAATAAATATTAAATAATTTCAGCTAAATGTATAGAAAAGTAAGGATGCGAGTTTCGGCCGCGAATTTTTCCTTATTAAAACCATATTTTAGTATTTAAGATCAAATCTACATACTTCTTTGTTCCATGGATTGTAAAATATACTTCGTTAAAAATATTTGGTGCATGCAAGCATCAACATACTTTTTCATGTCATTGACAAAATATCTACAGTCTATGAATTATTTCATATTACAGTAGAGTTATTGCAAAATTACTGCTATCGTAGCAGGTAAAAATTGTATTATTTATCATATGCACATATTTAAAATGATATTTTGGATTTCAGTGGATACTGAGCAAAATGTTTTGTCACTTCTGTGCTCTCCTTTTTGTGGCTCTCATTTTGATTGAAATAAATATATTCGTAATAATTGATAATTAAATATTCTTTTTCAGTTTGCTTTTAAACAAGTTCACATTCCTTTTTTTCCTGAAACAATAAAAGTATCATGATATAGATACATTTCAAAACTTTGGAAAAAAAGTTCTGAATTTTCTGAATCTTTTTCAAATAGATCTTATTTAAAATTCAGATTTTGTAAGGAAATGATATGGGAATATAATTGACTTTCTCGTTGACATACATTAATAATTTGCAATAAATATTTCAATATTTTGCTGATTCATTAGAGTTTAAAAATTTAGTAAACTTGTGCATTCTCGATATGAACTGTCAGTAAATCAATTGACTTAATTGAATTATGGTTCCATACCTCTGGTGACACCAGATGTTGAATTATAAAAAAAAAATGATTTCAATATTCCATAATGTTTTCATAATATATCATTAATAAAAAAAGATAGAAAAAACTTAAAATAAAAATTATAAATTATACTTTTTAATTATCTAATAAATTATGTTTTAATAGTTTAAATTTATTCACATTATGTTCAATAGTTACTATATATAGCGAGAGACTAAATTGTTGTATCTTAAGTAGAAATTAACTTTTAGTGTGAAAGCAGTGCTAAAATTTATAAATCCTACTTAAGATTTGTTCGATTTGAGACTTGTCAATCGGAATGACTCTCGCAACACTTTAATGAAACTTAATTATCAACCCTTTCTTAGCAAGCGATACAAATGCTGTGTTAGTAAAATTATTTCCTCTACAGGTGGTTTAATGCGAATACAGCACATCTAAGGTATTAGGATTACATCACCTTCCAGTAAATAATATTTTGATCTTTAATCACCCTTAGAAGATTCTAAACTTTAAGATAAGATATTCTAAATATTCCGAATTTGTTTCAGAGAGATTTAAATTAAAATGCAAAGTTATAATGATACATCAGGGGAATGCAATACTAAAAATAAAACATTAATCCTTTCTTCACGTATTGCTGCCACAGATGAAAGTTTTGCGCTTCGTGCTTTCTTGTGCATACATTGCGTCTCTAATCTATAAGAATTTCGTTTCCTTAAAACAACTAATATTGAATTAGAAAATTGGTATTTCTCATCTCAATATAAAGAAATATATCGGTCTAACTGATAGTAATCCAAGGTAATACCTAACTCAAGGTAATAGGATAATACAACCCAAAATAATGGATAAATTAATTATATAACAGGAAAGACAAAAAGAGTCTGTTAAAAAGAACCGCAGATAGTTCCATGGTTACCTTACAAATAAGAGAGGAAAGTTAAAAATCCGTTTCTCAACCAGAAATATGTTTCAAAAAATTATTTTAAGATTTAATTCGTATTTTAATAGGTAACATTAATGCAATAAAGAAAGCATTTACAGAATTGCGTTTGCCTGTGGGTATGCGAACACTATCACTCAAAAACGTAAGAAGATACAGGAATAAAATTTGGTACGTGATCTTATCACCAATAGGCAGACCTCTGTCAAATTTTGAACGAACTTCACCAAAACGAATTCAATATCTTTAACGTACACATTCAGGTGAATACGTTAATTTAAAAACACTAACAGTTAACTGGATGAAATTAAACGTATACATTTATCGTTAAGATTTTAAGTCTGTAACAAACGTTATATACAATCTGCCAAAGGATTGACCGCCTGTCGGTTAGCATAATTTAGAGTAAGAAAAAGAGATGCCTTAATAATGTAAGGATTAAGGCAAATGAGATTCAATATGTAATCTTATTATTAACATTATAAAACGATAAATTTTTGGTTCCAATCATGTAAAGGAAGAGTTCAAATCTGTATATTAAGTCTACTTCATTGAAATACGAATAAAACTCTTCATATTGTGTTATAACGCAAAAGTCGAAAGTAGAATTCTCTTGCTGGTTTTAATATACCGGGTAGACAAAAAAATTGCGAAGAATTGTATAAAATCTACATTCCTCTGTATCCGAATCAAAGCATCCTTATGATGATAAATACTGTGCATAAATCAGTCATTCCAAAAATTATCGTAATACCAAATTATTTATCAAGAAGTTCAAACTGCACAGATATTTGACTGATGACTGCTCAGACCATTTTATTTAAGCGTCGAGAAATGGAAAATTATAGCCATCATAAGTTTCTCAGATAATCCCTGTTATCTTCAGATTTCTCCGAAGGCTTTGAAATGGCTACCACAGATGCGTTACCATTGTAATAGATGCAACTGAATGCTAAATTAACGACAATTAGCTTAGGTATTCCATCGCAGCTTAATCAATCATAAATTTTCAGAGAATGGCGGAGTGCATGACTGAATGCGCTACACGCAAACAGCTTAGAGTCCGGTTTATCATAATGTTAGATATAGGACACAAACTAGTTCAGCATATGATTAGTTCCTTATTCTCGAATAGGGTATTAATCATCAGGCCTATTGAACATTTATGCTCATTTTCAGGGTGTGTTTCAAAATCGTTGCATGAAAGAGTGCTTTAATATTATTATCGGTGTTTTCTAAGAGAAGGTTACAACGTATCAGATATAGACGAACATTTTAGACTGCATTTAAGAATATATAAAGCAAAATACTTTATATGAAAAATTTAATAATATTTGTGATTAAGCAAAGTACCAGATGCAAGATCGAAAATTTATGTTATGGACACTTTATTTTAAAATCAAGGATTGTATTTTAATAAATTCTGATTAAATCAAATCTCTAATCTCAAACTTACTTTAAACTAGGGCCAGTTCGAAAATTATGTGTTGTTATGAAATTAAATCCCCCCAAAAAATATTAAAGGATTAATTTACTGAATTATTAACTATTTAGGAAGGAGTTGAGTTTTTAATGAACAAAAGGATCGTTATGAGCACCAATTGGATAATTACTGATAACTTACCATAAGTTATTTGTATTAATATAAGATATGAAATAGTCCACCTTGGTTCGGCAGATAAATTAAACTGTATAGACTACATTCATAGATAAACGTTATGCCAAAATAAGTAAAAGTTCAATAAAAAAGGACATTATCTTGAATGAAAGGAGTAATTAAGTAGGTAGTTGAAAATTCGTCTATTAATTAAAGATTGTCTTACAGTGAGACAAATACAAAAAGACACGAAAACAATTAAATAGTTTATAATATAATTTGGAAAATTTCAGGGATTCATATATTTATTTCTAAATATCTGGGCATAGGAGGGGATGTAAAACTTCGAAATTGCTTCAGTAACATTTTGTTTTTTGAATAATTTTTTCCAATAGATAGTTTCCAGATGGAGGCAAATTTATTTCCATAGATCAGTCATGCAGTTTATATAAATATCTCTGATTTAAACATCCTGTATAGAAGCTTCAAAAATAATATTTCTCAAAGACCTTTGAAAATCTTATATGTTATTGATGAAAATATGATAAGACAAATAAATACTAAGACGTCAGTGTTTAATATGATCCTAATAATTTTAAAAATTAACAAATTTCCAAAAAATAAAAAAATAAAACAAGGATTGTAAAGCTCTGTTAATTGAAAACTGTAGTATATTTTTCCCCTGAATATTTATTCTGATTCTAATTTGTCCCAATTTAAAAAAAGGTATTACATGTTTTGCATCCCCAAACTTATTCATTATTTTTATTTTATATCTTTAAGAAATAAAGGTTCATCTTAAGAACGTAAAGGGTAGCACCCCGTAATTGAGGATGAGACGCTTCCGGCATAGTAGTTGGTTCTCTCCACCCTTGTGGGCACACTCAAAGGTGGGGTCAGATTCCTCCCATCGATGACGGGACGTACTTCCTTAGGGAAGGGTTGTACCGTGGCCGGTGATGGCCCTTATGACTCAACCACAATTATCGCCAGTGTTGCTGTATGTGATTTAAGAAAATAAGCCGATGATAATTGGAAGCTTAAAGAAAAAAATTAAAATCCCTAAATAGTCTTTTTAATGCATCAAAATTAATAATTTTCAAAAATGCACCATTCTAATTTTTTAAATATAAGAAAATGATGTATTTTAATCCTTTCTGGGGCCGTGGGAAGTATGCTTCCCACCAAATTTATCAATCTTTGTATGAAATTTTGTAGGTTGGCGTAAGTTCTCATAAATTTTTTTTTATAAAGACAGAAATTTAGATGCTTCAGTTCTTTATCTCCATCAAAATGATGTGTCTTGATTTGTTACTTAATTATTAATTAACCAAATTAATTAATTAATCAAATAAAAATTTATCTAACAAGCTAAATGAATCCCTTTACTTATTCTAATTTCAAGCCTAAAAATATTTTAACATAATATGATTAGAAAAAAATGGCCCTTTAAAGGATTAAAACATATTAATTAATTTATAAAATTCCGAGCTTCGAACATTTTAAGGAGCTCCTCTGAATTTTCAGCATTTTCATATAAAATCAGAAGTCATACTTCACCATTAAATGTAAGCAAATGAAAAAAAAATCTATGAAAGCATAATAAATTATGAATTGTTGATCTTAAACAAGGCATTACATTCTCAAGGAAAAAAAAATTGCAACATTCCATTTAACATTTAAAAAGAAATTCGTAAAACATTGTTTTTATCGTGAGGTTATGACAATAAAAATAAATTATTTGAACACAAATAACACTTGACAGAAGAAATATTACTTCTGAAATCTTTTCTTATTCAAAGAATAAAATTCTTCAGTGGCATTAAGAAATAAAATATCCCCATCATTTGATAGTTTAAGCATGAATTGCCTTTATGTCTGAGAAAATGGGATATAACATTATTATAACCGTAATCAGCGGATTTCAGTATAATAGACTAGCCATTAGAGAGGAAATAGTTGTGTGTCAAGTACTTTTTTGCAAAGATTCGAATAAATTATAAGTTGTTTTATGACAATGTGTTTGGTTTTACAAGCACTATCACAACACGATAAAGGGGGTTTTCTCGACCTTATTTGACATAAATATGAAAAGAATTAATAAATTCGTTTCAAAAAGAAATTTAAAGAGCTTTATCTTGATATATTTCAATTAGACATTTAAATTCTGTGGTGGAAATGTTTTGTTTGGGTAATTTAATATAATATTGTTCCGTTAGGGCACTTTAAATATTTGTTAATCATATTGTTTTTAGAAACAACATATATAAAATATCAAATACTTTAATTTATTGCGAGAAAAACCGAAGATCTTGTCTGTTAATGTTTGTTAAAAGACTAGGGATAAGGAATTAAATACATTTTTTAAATATAAATTGGATCTTTAGATCGAAGCAAATCTAAATATTATATCTTAACGTTTTTTTATGTCCTAATATTCCATCAACATAATATAAATTGAATAACAAAGATAATTATTTCATTGAATATTTTTATATATATCAAAACAATATGTGTATAAAAATATTTACAGATACCGTTGTTATAGACACTGTCCAATATATTCATTGGAGGAAGCTATATTGCTAGGATTGTTTAGCCATCTAAGTCACAAACTGCAACTCCGAATGGGTATTGATCAATAATCCGATTGCCATCAAGTAACTGTCTTGGAACTGTCTTATGCATTCGTATGTGATATTTCCGTTGTGTTGTCTGTGAAGTCGATTTTATCCCTTTAGAATTATAGTATTCTTGTAGATACAAAATAAAGCGCAATATATGTATAAAAAGGAATATAGAGTGTTGAGATGTATAAGAAATAAAATAGATTCATTTCTAGATAATTTTCAATTTCATTCAAAACCCTATAGAATTTTGTTGGACGTACATAACAAAACTTGATTCAATTTCTTTGCTTATTGTGAGATATATATTTGCCAGAATTGCATAAGTGAGCAGATATGCATTCTTAATTTTTTTTTCAGTTTTTATGCCGTTTAAGTCATTGTTTAATTTTAATAAATAAAATTAATCATTTTTAAATAAGAATATACAACGTTCGAGAAATAACAAACTCTTCTAATGCTCGAAATTTAAATATTTATACAAATTCTTCAAATTCTCCAGAAGCATTTTTTTAAATTTGAATCTTTCCTCGAAATTCAAAAGATAAATTGTAAAAAACAGATATTGTAGAGTTTCATATTTTAAGAAAAATGAATTGACCAACTCATCATTTAGCGATGAATAAAATGCTAACTTTTACTTATCAAATACTAAAAATGATTTTCCATTTTATGCATCATTATAGATGAAACAAATACCTAATTTATATGATGTTTTAATGCTTGTTAATAAACTAAATTTTAAGATTATTTCTTATTTATCTGCAAAATATTTTGACGATTACTTTTTGTCTCTTAAATTTATTTTGTGTTTAATTGCAAAATATTTTGAATAACTGAGCCTTAGAGAGAAATGTATAATTTTGTGGGTTGTTTTTTTAAAAAATATCTTGCGAGACATAACAATTGAAACGAAAAAAAAAATATTATCGACTAAATTCTAACTTCCTTTGTTGAGGCAAATAAATTATAACTTCCCCACCTCTTTCTGGTAATTTTTATAAACAATTTAAAAGAAAATGGTGACAGTACTATCGATCAACTATTTTTATCTAGAGTAAAATTTCAGAAAATCATTTCCTCTGATAAGTCAAGATTTTTTAAAGAGTATCTAGCGGGAATAAAGTCTTAAAAAATATCGAGATTCCGAACTGAGACTTCAATGAAAATTTTTACCTCTTTAGAGAAAAAATAATTTTCAATCATAAATCCATTTTAAAAGACCTAAAAAATTTCTCAAAGAGGAAAAAATTTGGATATTCAGTCATTTATTCTTACTTAGGTTTATAACTCAAAGTCTCTTAAAATTAAAGCAAAAATTAGTTCAAAACATATTAAGAAGAAACTCGCGTTTTTATGAGATAATTACAAAGTAATTTCTGACAAACAATTTGTCTCGTTAGATGTGACAAGAAGATCAAAAACATGTTCAATTAAATTGTCAGTTGGAGATTTTATCTGAACTGTCTATGATTTGCACATTTGGGAGAAATAGGAAGATCATTAATTACAATTAAAATTAATCGTTGAACATAGTATCGAAATAAAGTAAAATTTTTCATATTGAATTTTTATTTTGGGAAAAGTTATTTGCCAATAATTGAAAAATAGCAAACCAGTTGTAAAACGCTTCTATATAAACAACAAGTGCAGATAATCTTATCGTATTGTTTTTCTTACCATATTGTTATCGTATTATTTATTAGAAACTTTTTAAAATCAAACAAATACACAATTCGTGTTGATTTGTGTAATATTTTTATAGCAGACACTGCTTATGAATTTCAATTGAGAATATTAAATTTTATTCGGAAATTATTTTGATGTATTGTCAAAATTCTACAAAGTATTTAACTGGCTCAAATCGATTTTTTTTGTTGTGAATGTATAAAATGAGGACTATTTGGACTATAAATAACAATATTTTGTTTCAAATAATTTTTGCATGTTCTGACGATTATCGCAAGAGCGTGATTTTTGTTTGTTAATTACGCTTTTTATGTGTATAAAAAGAAGAAGATTTAGTTAAAAGAGCTTAAATGTAAATTATTTCTGAAAAATTAAAATTATATTTTCATAAAAACCAAGAAAATATTGGCAAATAAAACATTTTTCTATTCGCCATAGTGCAAATGACATTATTAATGAAATGTAAAAAAAAATATTGTTCCTTATTTTACACTAACTTTTAAATTTATTTTATACATTTAAAGAGTATTTATTTTTGAATGAATTATTATTCATTATATAAGATTTCGTAAGAAAATCATTCGTAAAAAAAAATTAACCCTTTAAAGTTTTTTTTTCCTAGTGATAGTATATTAAATTATCTTTAGACAGAAACTAATTTTAAAAAGAGATTAATCAAAACTATTAGATATAATTCATTTGATTTCTCAGCAAATCAAGACATTTCATTATGGCGTAAAATATGCAAATAAATCATCTAGAATTCTGTTTATTAATATTTGATGAGAACAAAAGAAAACCTACATAACTGCATACAAAAGCTGATAAATGTGGTGGTAAATATTCTTACCACGGCCTTAGTAAGGCTTAAAATGCCAAATTCAGTTTTATTATTAAAAATTTCACACTTATTAAATAATCAAGTATATTTTTGAAAAAAAAAGATTTGAGCTGATGAAGATTTTAAAGAAGATATCACGATAAATTTTTACTCTTTATTCATCTATTCTTATTTTATTTTCCAAACTTTGCTCTTAATTATATAACAACGGTAAAGTGTTCGCAAAAAGATATCGTCTAGACACACATGAGTCTAAATTTAGTACATAACAAAAGAACTAAAAAAAACCTTCTTCTAGCCGCGAATGACCATCACAGGGAGTCCCTTCATTGTTAAAAACTGGTCACGAATTTCATTGATATCTCAATAGGTGTCATGCCTTATAATTAATCTGAATAAAAAAAAGGGAATTCCTTTTTTTTTTTTTTTTTTTTTTTTTTTTGTAAACTAAAAATTATATCAGGTTTTGGGGCATTGGGATTTTCACGCTAGTCAAGCCCGTAGAATTAAATCAAGAAATTTCTTGACAAACAACAGAATAAAGTTACCAGAAATTCCTAGAGTACATCTTTTATCAGAAAATCTTTCAATTAGAATTCTTTTTAAAAATATTTATTACTTTTTTTAAAAAAAAGAAAACTTGCGTAACAAATAATCTTCTTCATAAAATAAGCAGTCAAAGTAATTCGATATCACAGACTAATATTAAAATAATAATAATATGGATCTTAAATTAATCTTTTTTCATTATTTTTGAAATAAAATATTTGTGTAGTATACTTTGCTTCTTTTATTATGAGTGCTAGAAAAATTTTTTAGAAAATGTTTTTATGAGTGCTAGAAAAAATAAACAAACAAAGCCTAACTAACAGAGTGTAAAAAGACCAAGTAAAACGAAAATAAACATATTAAAATTATTAAAATATTGAATATAGAAAGAAAATTTCTCTCTTTTGAAGTTTACTCTAAGCTTTTAATTTTATCAAAATTTAAATTTGTGATTTAAAAAAAGAATCATTTTTTTAATGTGGAAGAATTTCTAGCTTTACACATAAACACACAAAGCGAGTTGGTTGCAATTAATTCACAGCTGTAATAAATAATATACTTTTTTAGCTTACTTCAGTTCGTAAATACATTTAAAATTTGAAAAAAAGTGTAAAACTCAGTATTCAAATATTAATTATTTAAGCAAAATTGCTGTATTTCATAAAACATATATTTTGAAACCATTCTTTTTACCCACGTATGCTAATTTAAATGCATTATTTATCTTAAATATACCACATAAATTTGTCAGTAATGAAAATTATTGATAATTGATCTAAGAAATCGATATCAAAAGTGAAAAAAATAAATTTAATTGGATCAAGGTTCTTTTACAAAACGATTTACACTGTTATAGTACAAAATTTCGAAAGGGTAAATATAATGAGAGATGTGATATAAACAAATTCCTACACATTTCTTTATTCGTTTTGTTATATTATAATCTCGAAGCATATATATATTAGGAATATGAAATTTCATCTCAAATCCTTGAAATGACGATTCTTATGTAAAGATATGCACTCTAACTACAAACTCACATTATGACTCGGATAAAATGAGGCATATGTGGCGAAAACCGTAGGTAAATTGGATCAACTTATAAAATTTCTACTCTTCAAAGAGGTGAAATTTCTTAGACAATATATGTGAGAGAAAATGAAGGTTTTATCAGAAAAGTATCAACACAAAATATATTAAAATGAGATAGGAAAATCACCCTTATATTTCAGTAACCATTTTAGCATAACATGAAGTAACATGCTCAGAGAATATGTTATGCAGATTAGGTTGGTATTCTCAACTGTAAAGGTACGGAAAATCTCCTCTAGTTATGATACGCTTAAGAATTTGTAAGAATCCATCTTTTAAATATTTATGATCTTATTTCACATATTCTTTTCTGAAAAGGCAGAAGCATAATATGCTTTGAGGTTTTAATATTTATATTTGGCTGTTTGATAAGAAGGCATTCTTTGAAGATTTTACATAAATGGAAAAAAAGAGAATAATAGAAAATTGACAACGTTTTTAAAATAAAGGAACTAATTTGTTATAAAGCATTAATTGGCAGTTTAAATTTAAATTAAATGTACTGTAAATTTTTTCGCTATTTTTACTTCTTTTGAAGCTCACCTCAATGAATTTTAAATATAAATCATTATAATTCATGAAAAAAACGAGAAAATTACTCTCAGCGTTAATTGTTTTATGGATTGAAGATAAACAATAAATTTTTGCAATCCAATAAAGCATTTTTTTTTGCTATCATTTATCGATAAATAAGTGTGCCTATAAAAATTTCCGAAACTTTATTTCAATCTTTTTTCTACTCAAATTACTGAAATAAAATTCTTTTAAATTTCAAAATCCTAATTAACAAGTATTTAGAACATTCGACGATATCTTTCGATTAAATTAAACAAAATATTTTAAAGAATGCTTATACTACTAAAAATATAAAATAATTAATAACGAAAGATTATTTATTACTATTAACTTTTTCCAAGTCTGGTGATATAGTTTAAATGCCAATATTTTATTTCCTAGATGGTGCATTTTTTATAACTGTTATTATGTATTTTATATTTCTAAGGCACTGGGGTCTTTTTTCCACCAAATATATTACATTTGACAGAATTTTATAATTTTAAAGTCTGTATTTAGCAAAATGCACCATTTTGGAATGAAACGAAAACTAATTAACATGCATGATTACACAATGAATAGTTTTTGTGAATGTATTAGCAGTTTAATGAGTATAAAGATATATAGGGTAATTCAAAATGAATATAACGATTACAAACGGCTGTGACTATTTAATGAAAAAGAATTTATCGATAAGATTAACACATAATGTAGACGGAACTTCAAAATTTTGCATACATACGTCATAGATGTTCTATATGACTTATCTTGGTCACACGGACAATATCTAGGCAGTAGTCTATTTCACGCCATATATTCTGAAGCATGTCTGCAGTCACTAACGCAAGCGCATTACAAATGAGTGCTTCGAGTTCTACAATTGTTTTGGGCAGGGGACATTTTGAAGTTCCGTCTACATTATGTGTTAACTTATCGATAAATGCTTTTTCACGAAATAGTTATAGCCGTTTGTAATCGCTATATTCATTTTGAATTACCCTGTACTTTAAGTGGTACTTCGTGTCAGAATTTGCAAGGATTTTTTAAATCAAACAAAATAACAACTTTATGAATGCAAGTAATTATTGGAAACTCAACTTAAAAACATTTACATTTAGTAATCGGTTTCCGTTTAGTAATCATGTCTTTATTTTCTTAAATTAATTTAAGATTTGAACTATAAGTTGTTTACTTCCTAGAGCAAAGATTACTGAGATGGAAAAATTACTTTCTTTTGTAAATTTCCCTTCTAAGAACTTAAAAGGAAATTTATTACAGCATTTCGCAATCGTTTGAAAATGAACAATGAAAATGTGTCTCTAAAATCAATAAAAAGCTGCAAGAAAAGAGATTCAATTTGGTAATGGTAATTTAAAAGTCAATAAAGACAAATTAATTAATACGCGCGTGAATATTAGATAAAAGTTTGCAAAATAATCTTAAAACATTTATAAATCATTTGATAAAAGTGAAATGGTAGGTAAATAAATTTCAATTCATATATGATTTATTTCTAATTCTTAATCTATTTATCAATAATTTAAAATTTATGGTTAAAAATTTATTTTTAAAATGGATGATAAAAAAAGAGAATGCTTTTTCTAAAATTTCATTAAATTTTTGCAGAATACTGGAGCATTCAGAAATAACTAAAATTACATCGAGACATATTTAAATAGTGAAGTATTTTTGTTGAATAAAATGTATGTTATCACATTTAAGTGATCTTGAATTGCAAAATGGAATGAAAAAAGAAAATAATTGCTTTTATGAAATAATTTGATGTCAAAAATTCGAAAGCATTTTTGAAAATAATTTTCGCATGAATAAATAAGAAAATAGTAAAAACAAATCTTCATAAACTCTCTCTATATATATCTCAAAAAAAAATCAACAGGCCGGACATTTGATAATGTTGGTACTGTCAAATATATCTTTAAGTTCCTTTTCGACATTAAAGAGTTGATAATTAATTTAAATTCAAATTTATCAGTGTATGTTTATACAATCATCCTTTAACCTAACAAAATATTTTTTTAACTCAGAATATCGCTAACAAAAATATGGCCAACATTTCTTAAAACCTTCATTTTCGTCGGCAAAGTTGCTAAATTCATTGCCAAATAGTCGCCATTGATCTGACATCTATTCAGCATTAATAAGCATATCTGCAAATTCCTCTACCTTACTACGAAACTAACAGTCTGGAAAACATTATGAAAGTTTTGAAACACTATGAATTGAAATCGAAAAGCTATGAAAACAAAATTGACTATTTTTTTTTATTTTTTTTTAAATCTTTCAGTTTTAATTCTTGATAGCCTGATTACTTGACTGCATCTGTTATGACGATATCAAATTGATAAACGATACTCATACAGCAGGTCAATATAACTCTTTTGTCTTTTAAACTCAAATAGCTACTTTTTGTACCTGCCTAATTTATTTGTTTTACTAAAATAAAACATGATGTAGGATTGAAATAATTAACACAGAGAAAAAATTTACATTCATATATTCGTGAATTAAATACTTATTCTAATAGAAAAGCGGAAATAACAGAAAAATGATAGTTGAAAATTCAATTATAGCATTGATTAGTTTCAGGGGAAAAATTACACTTGCCTTTCTAAAGCTAAAATATTCTAAACTAAATGAATAAGCCATTTTTTTAATTTGTTAGCTTTGAAGTACATTATTCAGTAATAGTCCTTATCTGTTATTTTGCAATAATATTCCTTAAAAAAGAATTTATAAAACGAAATTTTCCTTCCATTAAAATCTTTAGAAACATGATAAAAACATGTAAATTGCGCACGATAAATGTAAGTAAGGCGCCTAAAATAGATTCGCACTTAAAAAATATTAATAATAATGTGCATAGAAACTCTTCCAGACAAAAAATTTGACGAACCAATCATAAAAAATTATTTAAATTTACCTAATATGTTTCATATTAGCTAAATTTTAATTGCAAATAAGCCATAATAAAAGTAGTTATTGGTAAATAAATGCAATCCCATTCCTCTTTTTTAGTTTTTGATTTCAATAGAATTTTCAAAATAATCCTCATTTAAATTTTGCTGCTTTGCTGTATTGGTTTTAAAAATATAAAGCTCAAATGACGCAAGAAACGGTAATACTTTAAACAAATAATCGGTTTTAATACTTTTTCAATTAAACTATGAACTGCAATGTAAAAAAATAAATAATGGTATTCAGTTTAATTTCAATAAACAATATACTGTAAACCATAAATAAATACTGTAAACCCTTACCAAAAGATCCACTCCTAGAGGATTAAATTAAATTTACTACATACACGAATGATGTTTTTTAGTTTGTTTCTTCAAAAATAAATATTATTCATTTGTCAGAACATATAAATATATGTTTAAAACCATTTAAGCATTCAGAAGTATATTATCATGTTGACTACTTAAGAAATATAATAAGATTAGCAGCAGGGCAACTGAAATAACTGAATTAAATATTTAATCTTTGGAAGATGGAAGTGAATAAAAGTCATTTCCTAATGCCTTTATAATTTATTCACAAAATTGAACTAGCATATTCATATGAGGATTTATTTTCAAGGAAGTACAAGCAAGCTTTCGTTTGAATATAATTTTCTTGAGCAAAATTTATTTCTAATACATTTTATGAAAGTAATTCAAGGCCTTAAATTGTTTTAATCTGCGCTGAATATAGTGAAATATGTATAAAATTTATAAAGAGAGATACATACAAAAAATATCAGAATGAAAGCTTTGAAATTTAGCTTAACTGGTAAGTTCTTAAAAATTAAAGATTTTTAATGTTTCATCAACAACAGCAAAATGAAATCAAATAACTTTTGGCTCTTTGAAAAATGTTTTTAGAGAGAAAATGTATCAGCACTCATGTTTTCTTTGCATTTTATTTTGATATCATGTGTGTTTTCTTGGGATCACTTATGAAAACGATAATATATCAATAATATTCATAAGAGTAAGTAAGTGATAATACATCAGTAATAACGATATTATTATGCAAACGATAATATATCAGTAATGACGATATTATTATGAAAACGATAGTATATATATATCGCAGCTTCTTTCATTTCTCAAACATAAATATTTTTGTATTTTGTTACCATTGGAGAGCAAGATAATTCAGTTAAAGACTTCACATTATGTTTTCTTTTAAATATTAATAGATTGTGCAGCAGTAATAAAATGGTGTTTTGGTTCAGTTTGGTACAACTTACTTATATATATATTATAATATCTGAATTATAAAATCGTTAGTTTTTTGGGCTGCTGCAAATTTTCTGGAATTGTAAATCATAAATGTAAACTAATGATAATGCAAAAGGGAAATCAACAATCATCTATATGTTTGTGAAATTTTCATAGTAATAATCAATAGTGTCTAATATAACAGATGAATTACTAGAAGTATTAAAATGCATATTCATCCTTTTACAAAGAAGCTGATAATCAATTTATTTTTCATTAAGTGAGGGATATTTTCTTTTCAAAGAATTACGAAAACATCCTGTCCCATTTACATGATATATAAAGAGAATACTTGAAAAGAATACGACGATTATTAGCTATTCTGACGATTATTAGCTATCTGGCAAACAACACAACTATATAATATCGCACTTCTTATTATGATATCGAAATGACTGAGATTCCCTAGAGGAAACAAAAATGGAACTCTAATCGTGGCCATGTTGTACTGGATACTGTGTCCAGAGAATCATAATTAGAGTCATATAATATCAATCTCTCTGTCAACTTACCTGTTAATTTGGTTACCATTCATCCAGGTGCTTCTTATTTTAACGCGTCTAAATTAAGACCAAGAGCATAAACTAATCTGTCATTCGAAGTACGTTTTTAAGGTAATTAACTACATTTGAGTTTGTTTCAAATGTAGGTACCATACTAAAACTCTTGTGTTTTGAGTTTTCCTATTTTCAAGGAATCTCGATATCTTCTTTTTTTTAGGGGGATGATTTGTAATCTGAACCATTTTAATAGATTTGCAGTCATTTGTTAGTGTCATATTTATAGCGTAGCTGGAAACAATACAACTATTATTATATAAAAAGAAATAACAACTTAATTGTATATTTGTGTAGCTATTATGATATATATTGAAATCTTCCTTTATTTTGTAGTAACCACTTTGATAAATAATTTCCTTTCTTTTCAGAAAATAGATTAAATGTTATTTTAAATCTTGTTTCTTTATAAATAACAAGTTTTGCTATTAATTCATCAGATTAGACTTTCGAAGACAAGTTTTTGTTAATTGGAAGTGTGTTGAAAAAATTCATGTTTGAAACTGCATATGATTCCTATGTTTTTTTTATTATCGTTACAACAAAAATATATTAAATAATATTAATATCAACTACAGATACATTCAGTTGTGTTAGATAAAATAATATGTGGAACGCTGGCTGAGCTCAGTTTTAAGTATACACACGAAATAGTTGGATATTTTACTTATTTCAGTCATTTTGATTTTCATCACTGTTTACGTCATTTTCAAAATTAGTAATTATTTAACAGTTCTTAATGACTAATAGTTATCTGTACTTTGAAAAACTGTGATTAAATTTCATTTTAACTTTGTTGGCAGCAAAAAATATTATAAGGAAATAACAATAAATAATAGTTAATATTTGAGGATAAAAGTTTTTATACTCTGAAGAATATTTTCCCTTATTTACTGCAACAAAAATAAATTTGAAAATAGAAGGAAAACTCCATTTATTATTTCCCGTTGAATCAACCAGATAACACCGTAAATTGTAGGAACTCGCTTATAAATTCTTCTTTCTCATAGCAGCAATGGTAATATAAATTATGTAATCAAAACCATGGTAAAAGTAATGAGTGTGCAAAAGAAAAAATTAAAAGTAAATAAACAAAACTTTTGCTTAATTTAAACAACAATTTATTAAGAGAAGTATGAAAAATTGCCTTATTTAGTAAGTATTTTTTGTGCTTCTAAATCGTTGAATATAATTTTGTTTTCTGTAAAATAAATTGCATTAATTATTTGTCCAAAATTTTTCCTCCTCAATTTCAATTTATTTTTGATAGTTGTGAAGACTTTCAAATAAAATGCAATGCAACAAAATATACAATATTTTTCTTTAAAAAAGCCTGAAAGTTTTTATGTATGCCTTGAGAAAGTCTTTAATTTAAATTTAAAATATATGAAAAAATTCGAGTCAACTAATGATTTCTTTTTGTGTAAATACTGTTTTCTTTGGAATGCTTAAAATTGTTTTATGTTTTCGAAAAAGTGTAAAACCTTTTAGATTTGCTATTATAGCGTTTTTACTGTTAAAAAGTTATAAAAAGTAACATGAATTATGGTTACCATGGTTTTGTTCAATAAATGTAAATAATTTATTTTTAACTGAATAGTTTTTCAAAATTTCTGGACATATGAATCTTTTTAGGAATCTGCAGTCTTAATAATCTTTAAAAGGAGATAACGGTCGACTTTTTTTGATTTAATTCCTGATATGTATTCATAACGAAAAGCATATTGGTAGAAATATTAATATACTTCATAAGTCTTAAAAAATGGTTTTCAAATTTTGCCTTTTTTCAGTTTTTAATAAGATAAAAACAATTTATTTCTTTCATAAATATTCTACAGGCGTTATTGATATTCTTTAAACTGATTTTTGCAAGGCTCCAAGTTTTTGAATCAATGATTATAAAAAGTTTTTGCTACTAAAGATAAACTACAACATCATTTTTATGAAATACATTTGCCTTAAGACTTCTGATAAATTAGCAAATTTCGAAGTTGATTGTTCTTTTATCAAAAGTTGGGAGAACAGTTTCATTGGTTTTCTGGCACTCAATGACTAAATTTGATTAAAAGTATTTTAAAAACGATTAAGAACGATTACATATTGTTGAAAAAGTAAATTTTAGCATAAAAGTTCAACAACTTAATCAATTTTTTCTAACAAATGTAACTTTACTCCATATTTGAGAATAAAACATATATAGTCTTCTATAGCTCTAAAATAATATATTTCACATCAAATAAATAGTGTGTTATATAATTTATCTATTTATTTTAAATACCTATAAATCTTAAACAAGTAAAGAGCATTTATTAATTAAAATTGTTAAAAAATTTCTTTTTTTCACAATGCATCACACATTAATTGGAAAAATGCATATATAAAGAAAATAAAACTGCTATACACGACCTGATTATTCAGTTGTTCATTTAATATACTACTAAAAATTCATGAAGTTTGAAAAATTGTTCATTAATTCTAACTTTCATCCTCTTTAATAATAGATTTTCTAACAAAAATGATATCTTTCAAAGGTATGATTTTTGCATTATAACAAGCTAATTTTATAGTACTGCAGTCAGTATAAAAGGGAAACTACAATTTCAAAAGTCCAAAAAAGAAATCCTAATTGTACAAAGAATCATAATGCATTTAATGAAGATAAAACTAATTATTTTTATCATAATTACCACCAAATAATTAGATTTTGATGAAACCCTAATTAAAATATGCCACAAATATTTGATTGTGTTCATACTTCATTATTGGAAAGGTATAATAATAATCAGTTAATAACTCATTTTTTTTGTAATCGCAATTAAGCTAATAGATTTTTCAAATATTTCATTGAATTAAAATCAAATTCGTCGCTGAAAATCCTTTAGCGTTCTCTTTTGGAGAGTATCCTTTTGAATCATTTACAATCCATTCTGTCTTTTCCTCAACTGTAATGAGTTTTCTTTTTGCTTGGCGTTCGTAATTACTTCAAAAGTATATTATGAAATATTCCTATTATGATAACCTTTGCCAAATTGTGGAACGAGTTCCAAAGTTCTGGAAACTTTTTTTCTCCATTTTTATTTGGAAGAATTTTCGCTTACGATGAAGGTTAAAATATTTGTTGGAAAAATTTTTCAGAAACTATAATTTATAGCAATGGTGGTTCTTTTCACATGATGAGTGTCATACCAAGAGGTAATTTATTCGAGCTTCAATTACATGGTAGGGTGGCGATTATGGAAGGACTTTTTATTGCGGAATAAAAATGTAGTCTTTCATGCTAATTTTATTTGCATTTTCTCTTTAATATACTTTAAGGTGGAATAAAAATGTTGATTTTAAACATCCATTTTATCTGCACGATTTCGTTTATCTTTCAGCTATATTTTCTTCCTGAAATAAAGCTGAAAGCCAATAGCGTTATTCTTAAGACGAATGTTTTATTATGCTTTATAAAGAGCTTCATACATCTCCTATTTATGATTATATTTTCTCTCAAAACTCTTTAAACTATTTAGAATTTTAAAATTATTATTCTGCAGGGTATTACATAATATTTAAGCTTCAGTAAAACTTCTTACTAAGGACAAAAATAATAAATTGAAATTGAAAAGCATTTCGACAGTTTGTTTTTTGAAATACAGGATGGTTATAATTAAAGCTCCATTTTGAAATAGCCATAAAAGGAAAACTACTGAATCACATGTTATCAGACTTGGTAAAAGTTGAAAGAAGGTCATGCATTTTTCTTTCCGCCAAAATAAAAGTTCAAAAACTCACCACCAGAGGATAAATGGCGCTGTATGCAATATTTTAAAGCAAAATAGGACAGGAAGACATCGGTTTAAAATGTGTTTAGTAATTTCTGAAACGTGTTACAAAGCATGTTTAATGTGGCGTCCACCATTTTCTGAAAGCAAATTAAATCGCATTACTGTATTCCAAACAGTAGCTCTTAGAGCATCAGGTGGGGATATAGTGCATATAGCGACATTTTTCCCCTGGTGATGAGTTTTTAAACTTTTTTTGGACAGAAAAGAAAAACCCATGTCCTTCTTTAAACTTTTAACAAATTTGATAACATTTGGTCCAGTAGTTTTCCTTGTATGACCATATCAAAGTGGAACTTTAATTATAACTACCCAGTACATTGAAAATACAGATACTGTTTAAATTTCAGATATCTTCCTTTTAAACATTTATTTACTTTTCTTCTCTTGATTCTCATTTAAGTACTGCCGATACCAAACGGTCATTATGCAATTGATTGTATAGTAAATAAGCTCCAAACAATTTTTCATGGATTAATAAATGATAAATTGTTATCTGCAAAATCTTTACGACGTTTGGTTTTCTGAAATATTTTCAGAATGGTTTGTATCTTTTAGATTTTTAAAACAATCGGGATACTTTATGGCAATGTATAATACTTAGGGGAGAATAAAATAGAAATGATATATTGAATGCAATTAAGAATCCAAGCTCTATCAATTCGTTTCAATTTCATTTTAAGAAAATAGAAAATGTTTCCAATACAAGCAAATCATTTCATGTATCATGTGGATAGAGCATTTATTCGGAAGTTATGGTACATATCAAAATATCAAATAAAACTTACGCAGAATATAATTTTATCAAAATGCGAAATTTAGGGAATCATATATCCAACGTGCATGATTGATATGAAGGACAAATCGAGGATTTGCAACATAAATCTTTTAATTCTTAACTAAAAGAGGACTAATTTTCACTTTTCGCAATTACGTATAAATATAAACGAAATCGCGATAAATATAAAATTTTGATCTTTCGCCTAGGATGAGAAACTAGATGATCAAAACTTCATTCATTTCACAGAATGTGGCTTTATAGAAATGCAAGGCATCAATAAGAAAAAATTCGGCCTCATAATTTATTCACTTATCATTAATTATTGATGGCTCTTAAGGAAGGACATTATATTACAATTACATTTATTATTTCTTATTCTTCTTAAGTGAGATATGGATAGATTCTTGCCAGTATTCTCCGTTGAAATTAATGTTTTTAAGAAACTATGTATAAAAATTTGTCTAATATGGCTTTTAAGAATAAAAGAAAACGCACCTCCGAACTTTGAATTTGTTATGAATTGCTTGGATAATTTGTTATGAAAACCAAGTTTACATTCAAGTTTCTTGTAGAAGTGATTGTACTGTAAAACTTGTTTCTTTGCGATGAAACTTTCCATTCTAGTAAACAGAGAGCGAGCTTGCCGAAATACATAAATGCCATCATTTTTCCCATGTCTCTTAAAAAATTCAGAGTTCAACTTTTTCAACTTCTACTCAGCATCAAATTATCAATTTGCTTCAACAAGTTTTTAACTCGGTGAAGCTTTTTCCCTTGTGAGGACAATTTCCTTAAGGGAAAAAGACAAATTACTTAATAAATAAATATCAAAGCTTCGCAAGTTATCTTTAAAAAGGTTTTCAACAACACTAATACACTCAAAATCAGAAATTCAGTGTTCCATCAAATTGCATACCTATGCATTAAATATAAATAGGTCTGAATTTGAACTATCTATTCAAAATCCAATTTGAGATAAAATAAAAACCCGATTGTACCATTACATCAAATTGATCATTATTCATTGATTTCTTCATATCTTTTATTAAATTGTTTAAATAAAATATTTTGTTCTTTAAAAAATTTGATGCAATAGAATTATCATTGCTTTTTTCATAATATGTCCTTTTAATAACAAGACTAAAAAAATAGGCAAATAAATAAAAATTTCACAAAACTCCCTAGGGCTGTGAGCTGTAATCTAATATGCATTCGATATCTGGTATCTATTCTGCATTATTTGGGCTATCAGTTAATTGAGAAAAACAGAAAACAAACTAATGCATAATTCAAACGCGTAATTGAGACAAAATTCTGATTAATTGGATCAGTATCTTAAATAAGATCTATCAACTCCGAATTCACTTTAACTGATGTCGTTACGTGAGTGGAGGTCATTTTTCTATATGTTTAGACTTTTTATTGAATCTTGCAAGCATGTCACTTTTTGTTACCAGTGGAAAAAACAATAGTATGTTTAATCGTATGTTACTAAATTGTTTCGAGTAATTTGCAGATTCTGACTAGAACAGATTTTACACTTTTACTTAAAATCGCATCATGTATCATAAATCGTATCACTTTTACTTAAAATCGCACCCGTATGTTTACTTAGATAACTGGCATACCAAAATTGATTCTAGTACGGCTTTCACACAAAAAAGAATTCAATTCCGAGAAGAATGTTCATTACAGAAAGGATAAACAAAAACATTAAAAAGACTAGACTACTTGATGGAAAAGATCCAAAAGTCGATGGTTATATACAGGCTAATGAGAAAGTCTTGAACATTATATATATATATATATATATATATATATATATATATATATATATATCTTTTTGCCAATTAATATCTCTTATTTTCTCCTAACTATCAGATATTTATGCAGATTTAGTTTAATGACCCTTGTTTTCATTTTAGGCAAAAATTAAACGTCTACCACTAATATTATTAAGAAAATTAGTATATATAATTTCCGATGCGTAAAAAAAGTAGAAGGACACTTGCTAATATATTTAATTTAGTGAGTTGTTCTTTATTTAAATAGTGATTTTGTACTTTGTTTATCCTTTTCTGTCAAAAAAATCTAATTTGTTTAAAAGTTAGGTTGTTTCTCCGTTCTCAGAAATGCCTAAAGGAATACCTTTGAACAATTTGCAAAAAGGGCAAATTTCCGCATATCAAAATGATGGTAAAGGTGTCAGAGAGATTGCTCGATTGTTGCAGGTGAGCTCCAATACAGTTTCAAACTTTATCAGAAATCCTTATAAAAATGGAAATAAAAAGAAGACTGGTAGACCGAAGAAGTTAACACCACGTGATGAAAAAAAAACTTGCTAGTGTGCTGAAGAAGAACAAAGGAAGTGTTTCAAAGGCAAGAAATCAAGCAGGACTTAATCATGTGACGAAGCAAACAGTTTACAACTATATTAAAAAATCTAAAAAATTCATTTTCAAAAAACGGAAACATCATCCTAAGTGGAAACAAGCTCACATTGATAACCGTTTATCGTGGGCTAAGGAGCACATGTCCTGGACTACAGAATGGACTTCTGTGATATTTTCCGATGAAAAGAAATTTAACTTAGACGGTCCAGACGGATATCAGCACTACTGGCATTGTCTGGGGACTGAAGGCGAATACTATTCAACACAACAAATGGGAGGAGGGAGTTTGATTTGGTTGGCTGTTGGATACGGAGGAAGGACAAGTCTGGTTTTCTTAAATGGTAGGCAAAAACATACAGACTACATTCAAGTGCTGAATTCCGAGCTTCTTCCTTATGCCTCTGACATGGGGGGTAAAGAGTGGAAGTTTCAGCAAGACGGAGCTTCCATTCACACCGCGACTGGAGTCAAAAATTGGTTCCTAACAAATAATGTGGATGTTTTACCATATCCAGCCAAAAGTCCTGACCTTAATATAGTGGAAAACATCTGGGCAATGCTAGTTCGTCGAGTTCATTTTGATGGAAGGCAATTTGATTCGCAAACTCAGCTTCGAGAAGCATTGAATGACTCGTGGGACAATTTTTGTCAAACTGAAATTCAAACTCTGTACAATTCACTTCCAAACACAATATATTTGAAGTTATAAAGGCCAATGGGAAGACCATTCCTTATTAAAGTCACTAGTTTTTCATTAATTATAATGCTGTCCTTCTACTTTTTTTACAAAGTTTCAAAAAAGAGAAACTATTTTTGTTGCCATTAATATTTTATGTTTGAACATCATAATTCTGATGTTAAAATTGTATTTTTGAAATATTTGTTAAATGTTTCTAATAAAAATTTTTACTAAAAATAAAATATTTTTCGGTTATTGTTACAAAATCAAGTGTCCTTCTACTTTTTTTACGCAGTATATATATATATATATGTTGCAGTGAAAATCCGAAATCAGTCAAAACGCGAATTAACTAGGGAACACGCGTTCTAACTGACATCGCCAGGGAGAACCCGAATTAACTAGGGAA
>JAPMOR010027928.1:239806-269073 GCA_026543865.1 Argiope aurantia
CGCGTTCTAACTGACATCGCCAGGGAGAACCCGAATTAACTAGGGAAAACGCGTTCTGACTGGCAGCGGCAGGGAAAACCCGAATTAACAAGGAAAAATGCGTTTTCTCACTAATAACGCTAGGTATAGCCCTTTTATTCATGTTTTGACTGATTTGTTAGACAAAATTATTTGTATCTATCCAAAATTATTATATTAAATTAGACTTAGTAAAACAGTATTTGAGAAAAAATCCTATCATTGAAGAAAAAAATACTTTCTTTGGATATTGTTTAAAGCAGTACCGTTATTACAGATTATTTATTTCGACAAAGCACACTACTGTGACACTTAGAATTGTAAAGCGAATCATTTTTCATACATAAACATCTCTTTGAAGAACAGTCTTTTTTACAAGAACAGTGGACGAACCCTCTTTTTCTAGCTCTTTTTCTGGCTACTATTCTCAGAGATATTTCCTGATTCTGTACTTGTTCTTTAATCAGGAAAATTTGTTGCGATACATCGAATTCAGATCTAAAAATCAGGAATATGTTAAACTTTTGTATCAAACTATAATCTACTGTATAAATACTTATAAAATTATTTAAAGTTAATATAAATTGAATAAATTATATTTATTGAATAAATACTAAACTAATTAAGTTTAAATATCATTTCTTACCTCTAATACAGTTTGTTTAGAACTCCATCTTTCGTACCAATTTTGTACAGGCAATTTTTTTTCAAGCACTACACATATGAGATTTCGCAAATCAGCTTTTGCTCTATCAACATCAGCTCTACAACAACATTACCTCCAATATCAACCTCGTAATGTGTTGTATCGGAGATCTTTTTTATTCGCTTGGCTTGCTTTATTAAATTTTCTTTGGCTTCCTCTCTAATTAGAAAAATATTGGTCGACTTCTTAGCAAGCATGTGCTCACCTGATTATGCTTGCTCTGTTTCTTGTTCTGCATTCATATCCTCGAAACTTTTCTGAAGCTCATCCTCGTCTTCGATAGTTTTTATAATATCTGATGGCAAAGTTGAGGTTGTCATTCCGACCCTTGGTTCAATCCCAAACATAGCTTTGTATGGTGATTGTTTAATTCCTGAATGTAGAGCTCTGTTTTTCATGAATTGGACAAAACGAAGACCATAGGATCACTTTGTAGTTTTATTATCCTCCATCCATGAAGCCAACATATTTTCTACTTCTTGGTTGGCCCTCACTGAGATTAGCTGTGACTAGGTTTCCCAAGAACAACCTTCAATTCTGGCCAATACGTATGTAACTGCTCTATAACTGAATTTACATACTCTCTAACATTATCAGATTGCGGTATGTAAGTAGCCTCAAATATCAAAAATATATCAAGTACTTCAACGCAACCTCTTCTACTCTTTCGCTCTGAAGTGGTTGTAGTAACACACATTTTATTAAATGGTCCTGGTAAACGATAATAAACTTAAATTCATTATCTGCTTGAGATTTTATGTCAATCAAATCCACTTGGCAGCGACTATTCATTTCTGAGTGAATGATATGTTTAGTAACCAAACCTTTCATTTTCATATATTTTTTTCTATTGACATGTTTCACACATTGATAAAAAAAAATGGGTCATGTCAGTGGTTATGTTAGCATATTTTCTTGAAGTTTCAATTGTAAGTCTCTCTCTACCACCCTGTCCTATGACCACATGAGCACTTTCGATGACATCAAAAATTTCTTCAACTGGTAAATAATATTTGATGGGCTCATTTGAAGAAATCAACTTTTTTACTCCACTGATTTAAAGAATGTCAAGTCTTGCTCACGGCAGATTTTGCTTCTTCAACCTCAGATAAGAGTTTTGTATTCATCACGTGTAATCACATTCAAATTATTCTGTTTTTTCTGTAATTGCTCAAGAAATCTATTTTTATACTTTTCAGGGTAAAAAGCATTAACAATTTCTTCCCTCATCATAAATAAATCAACCAGCACAAACACGTTCCAATAAGAATAAAATTGGACAACTTCACTTTGTTTTAAAGATTTCACGAACAAGAAATCTAGATTCGTACAGTTTTAACCCGACAAAACCGTAAATAATTAGAGAAAATCCGTTCTCTTTAGCACTGTAATTCGGGTTTTCCCTGGCGCTGCCAGTTAAAACGCGTTTTCCCTAGTGAATTCGCGTTCTTCCTAGTTAATTCGCGTTTTGATTTATTTCGGGTTTTCACTGTAACACACACACACACACACACACACACACATATATATATATATGCAGGGTGTTTATTTAGTCCTGGACCTATTTTGATGTTTAATAACTCATAAAATAATGAAGATATAAACAAGCTTATGGCATTTATTGATGGAATAACTCATATATTTTCCTTTTCAGGTTTGAATATATTTACTTTTGTAAATATCGTTTGCGCGTGTGGTTAATTTCAGATAATTTCCTTTTCCAGTCTAAATATCTGTAATTTTCTAAATATCGTCTGCTTATTAATTGCATTTTTCTCTCTTTTGTTTTTGGCAACTATTGTAATGTTATGTTTACTTTTGATGCGTTTGTTCTATGTAGTACTTTTGTATGTGATGTTTTATTCGAGCGGATATTAAGGAGAATGCATACACCACAAGAGAAAGCACAGATTTTATGGTGGTATGAACCATGTGAAATGAAGAAACGAAAGAAATGAAGAACGAAGAAACGAAATCGATAGTGCAAGCACAGAGAAATTTCAGAAGAATTTACCAAAAAGATCCTCCATCCAAAAACAGCATCTTGCGGTGGAAAAAGAATTTTCCAGAAATTGGAAGTATCGCAGATAAGAAACGTTCCGGATGTCCTTTCACAAGTGATTTTGATGTTGAGCGTGTCAGAGAGACATTTTTACACAATTATAGAATATCTGTGAGATCAGCGGTTCACATTCATTGACAAGTTCATTGACAAGGGTCATGAAACTTTTTGAGTCTATTTAACCATTTATGTTATTAATTTTAATCTATCTTTATTATTTTATGAGTTATTAAACATCAAAATGGGTCCGGGACTAAATAAACACCCTGTATATATATATATATATATATATTAACACACACACACACACACACACACACACACACACACACACACACACACACACATATATATATATATATTAAAATAAAGAAAATTGTTCATTGTTTGATTTTGTTAGGAATGTACTTTGCGATAGCTGCTTATTTGAATCAAAAAATTATGATTCCAATGTTCCTCTATTAAGCGCCTATTCCTCTATTATTCAATTCCTCTATTAAGTCGAATATACTTACAAAAATGAAAGACAGTACTAATATTGAAATCTAATCTTTTTTTTTTCTTTCTTTCATCAACGTTTTATAGAGGGGAGAAAGTTTAACGAATTTATTTCTTTTAGAATATATTTACTTGAACTTTAAAGGTCGAAAAAAAATGAGAAACTGAGAAGTTAATTGATCATAATTATCAGGAAATTCAATAAATTTAACTATATATTAAATTTTTTCGGAATTAGCTTTTATATGAAATGGTTTTCTTAGGTGTTAAAGCATATGAACCAAAATCCCTGCTTTCGCAACACCAACTGAGATTGCATTCTCACAAATTAAGAATTCGTGATATATTGTATTCGTTGAATCATTAGTAATTGTATAGATTTCAGAAAAATCACTCCTACCCTACATGAGAGCAAGTAAATAGAGATTTCTTACACAATTATTGATAATTATTTGATTCTGTATCTAAGCGGTAATCAGCATTTTATCTCATTTTCATCTATCTCAAGGACTTATCAAACATAGAAATGCGCTAAGGATGGTAAATGCAATTGATAATGAATTTAGTAATTTGATTGACTTATTACGCAAAGTAAGGAAATCGTTCCAAATGTAAAAAGTCATGATACAGCGATATCTGTTAATCATATTTGCATTAGTTATCATTAAACAATTATACGGAGACCACATTAAAATAACAGAAAAATAAGCATAAAAAACTTCGAAAGCTGATGTCATTCTCATCGGACAGAAATTCATATTTGTTGTATTTCAACAAATCAATCAAATATGAGTTATCTTTCCTGAAATTGCATATTCTTCAATCAGATCCAATCTTTCTTATAAAAAAATCAAATGCTCTGAAGAAATTGATTTATCGTCAACTTTGGAATATAATTTTTTTTTTTTTTTTTTTGGATTCTGTGGATTGAAAAACCATATTCATTTATAAAAAAGGACAAAAGTAATTTAATATAGATTAATATTTAAAAACTTCATTTCATATTGTTTTAATTTATTTTATGATTTGTAATTGCTATAAAAAGAAGAAACTGTATTATTTGGCAATTTAAATCTATTAAAAACTTTTTTTTGATAAAGGTGATGTGTAGAAAATGAAAAGAGGTTAATATTTAAATTTTCCTATATATTTTCCGAAAGAGGATGAGAAAGAGGAAATCTCATTTTAAAGCAAGTAGTTTTTAGCAAAGCAAGTAGCACTTAAAGCAAATAGTTTTATTTAAGTAGTTTTATAGAATATATATAATTGTCTTTCTACTGTAGAATAAATTTTAAATCTATGTTTAAAAATTTTTTTCAAAGTAAGCTTCCTTTAAATAGAGCAAAACTTGTAGTGTGTAAAAATATTTAAATAATTCAACATCGGATGATTTTCAATTTTCCGTTCAATTTTTTATAAACATTATAAAAAAATTATTTTAACATTAAATTTTGACCGTAAAAATTTCTCGGCAATATATTAATTAAAGTAAAATTATTTTTAATTACAATTTTTTGTTAAATACATACTATACGTTAAGTAAAAACCGCGAATAGCAAATTATTTTAATTATTAATTATTGAATTTTCACAATTCATTGGAAATAAATAAAGGTGTTAGTGATGTAAAGCATAAACGTTTAATATGGGATTAAAACATATATGCCAACGAAGTAACCTCACTAACTGCATAGAATACACACAGCATTTGTTAGTATTTCTCTCTTATAATATGAATTCTGGCTTCACCCCGTAAAATAAGCATAGGATTTGAAATTCTTAATTCTGTCAGCACTACACTACATTCCCCTACAAACAAGGGTTACTGAGTCATTTTATAAGATTTGTAACTGGTTTAACTCTAGAAATAGAGTGATGTCATTTTTTAAATAAAAATTAATGTATTTTCATAGCAATATATTTCAAAATTCCTTTAAAATATTCATATAAATTGATAATTATTTCGCTTTCAATTGAATCAGTATTTGTTTTCTCTGAAAGCAGTGATAGTGAGTTATTTCATACATTATGCTAAAAAGCAGTCACCAGTTCATATAGTAGTAATTGAATCACTCTTGAAATAGAGTATTTAACCATATGAGTAGCGTAATATTATCAGACACGGCTCTTGAGAAAAAAAAAGAATAAAATTATATTTTAAATCAGAATATTTATACTTAACTTCTACTATTTTTGAATCAGGATATTTATATTTATTAGTAGTATGGTTTCTATAATTATAGAAAATGTGTAAAGATTTTGATATTGATTTCTCTTTCAATTCTGCCATCATTTGTTTCTACTCCAAGCAGTGGCTAGTGAGTCATTTTATAGACTTTACAGGAGAGTCGCCTAGTCAATATTAAATGTATTAAGGCTCGTAATAAGTCGCAGAAAAGGTTGAGATAAGAGTCCTTCCAAACAATCAGGCGGTTCATTAAGAATGCATTAGGGTAGAAAATGTAAAACAGTTTCTGCTAAGAATCAGGACAATCAAAAAAAGAAAAGTGAACCAACAATGACCGGGAAAAAAGCAGTGCCAGGGGAAGATGAAAGCAGGGAGAGTGGCAGTCAATTTACGAGCAGGGACGCAACGTAGTTCCCAAATTCCACAAGAAATGCATGACAGTAAGTTCTCCTTTGTTTGCCCTGCTTTGTGAGACAATAAGTTTTGTTTGAAAACTGTACTAGGGGGAGGTTTTTCTAAAAGGCTTGCGCCGCTCTTCGATCAGATAGAAGTAATGAAACAACGCGAAATTCGCTTATTTGCGCATCGAAACTTATTCCGGTTCGTAGGTTCTGCCGCTTTGGAATCAAGAAAAGAATTTCCATGGGACAAAGTCGCTGATTTTATAATATGATTGTGGATTCAGCGATTTTAGGGAATTTTCTATTCCAGAAATTCCACATTTCAAGGATTCAAAAATATCTTTTGAAGCTCGGCATTTTTCGCAGGCCAAATCAAATATGCTTTATACCTGATATTTCGAATGTTTATTGAAATTTCAAATAATAAAACAACTCATTTTGTCTGAACGCATTAATTACTAAATTGCGTCTTACTATTCATGAAAATGTTTGTTAGTTAGCACTTTTATTGTGCTCTTATAATTTTTTAAATAAGTGAAGAGGACAGCTGAAATGTTGATTTCAACAGTAAACAAAACTCATCAAGTACATTTCTAAGAAAAAAATTATTACTGTAATCTACGGCGTTTCTATTTGTTTATGGCACATACGTTACTAAGATATTTCTTTCTTTATATATAAGTTGTGTCTTTCCATTCTTCACTAAAAAAGTATGCAAAGCAGAAAAGATAATGAAACAATTTCTTTGTAAATTTAAAAATTGAAACAATTAATTTTGCCTGAACGTATTAATTATTAAATTACGTCTTACAATTCATGAGAATGTTTTTTAGTTAGCCCTTTTATAGTGTTTTTATAAAAGTAAACGAGTAAAACAGATTGTGCAAACTCTGATTCCAACAGTAATCAAAACTCATCCAGTGCATTTCAAGGAAAAAAAATGTTTTATATAATTTGCCGTTTTTTTTTTCAACGACACATTCACACACAAAAAATTGTTTATATATATATATATTTCCATGGTCACCATTTCTAATCAGCAATGTGAAATGTTTGACAGAACTTTTGTTGTTACAGTTATATTAATATTTTATCTTTCAAAATTGGAGTAATACAGTTCATAGAGGAAATCAGTTGACTAAGCTGAATCCATTTTTTTATATAATCACTATATTTTCAGCAAACAGAAAAACAAATTCACCATAAGCGGATATCCATTAGATCTGAATTGGGAAATAGCAAAAGTTTCAGTTTTGTTTTCACCTACCAGCTTGTTCATAGAGATGAATGATAGAAAATTGATTTCCTAATATGCGTTCAACCGATACATTTTTGATTACCTGCCATTATTTAAGTAGCGCATGTGGCTTCATGTATGAACCATTGGAGATCCGAAAATAAGTTTGTGTTTAGTGTATATAAATCTTAGGGCAGCACTCAAAAAACTTCACGCCATTCCAAACTAAATTATTCAGCTGATGCAACTGTGCTGAAAAGTAGGTAAAAGATATATTTTTCAAGCAATGAATATTTGATATTATTCTATGCTCCACATTCATTTTTCTGGAGAGTTATTACCATAAGTTCTATATTTAAATTCCCATCTAAAAGTGTTCCTTAAGCTTCTCTTCGACTTAGTGAAGTGTAACCATTCAGTGACTGAAATCTTTTATTTTCATAATTTGTATTTTAATGCTTTACGTGAATACGTATACTCTAAAACAAATTTTATAAACTTCAAACATGCTGAGATACAAATTCATGAAATTTCTAACGGAATTGCTTTCTTTTGCATATAGAAGGAAACTAGATACAACGATTAGGAAATTAATGATCAAACTGAATCAGATTTTTTCATTTTATAATTGAGGATGGAAAATGATAAATGTTGTAAATGTCAACAGCAAAAATACAGGGAAATTGCTAAAGATGTTAAATAAAAAAATTAACCCTAGAAACCACTTTACAAGATTTCTAGAACTTTTTAAAGACTTTCAGTTACTTTCCACGTATGAAAACATAGCTCATTTGGCACTTAAACGTGAAAAATGATGCTAGATATTTTAGTTGTTGCTTTAATCGTTTTACATTTTTAGTCTTTAGCTATTTTTAAATGAAATAGGAAATGCAAACCATATCAGATATGAAGAACAAAACATCAATATGTGCCAGAATACGCAAATGTAACAATTCGTGCGAGACTTAAGATTATTTTCCATTTCAATTTATGTCGAAACTTTTGGATAAATATTCCACAATTTTTCCACTTTAATATTATGTTCTTTTCCTTTTAAAAATAATTGGGTATAGAATGTAAAGAATTATATGAAAAGTCAAAGATAGTTTTGAGGATTGTATTTGATACTATGACATTTAGTTCAAAAACATTGCAACTGAGTAAATTTTGCATTTGCCCTAAACAGCAGCAATTGCACACAATTTCATTTCACTCAAATTTTAAATGGTAAATCTATCTAAAAATTTACTTCACAGTAAAATGCTAAGAAATTTTTTATTTCACTCATTCAATATTTAAATTCACACATCGATAGATATTTGGACTCAGGAGTTTTCTAAAAAGAGTCTCAATCTTAAGCCCGTAATCCAGAAATAGCCAGTAATTGTAAAGAGCTTCCTCCCCCAAAATTGATATTCTTCTCATCACCTAACGAAGAAAATTACGTTCAGTGGAAGTCGATAAGAAAAAGAAAAAGACGAGAAAAACAGATCAATGGGAAAAGACCGAGAAAGTTTACAAACTCTTCCATCGACCCTGAATCTTGTTACCAACCTAAGGCAGTTTCTTGTTACTATGTAATCACATTTTGTTCTTCCATCACGACTGCCTCAAAAAATGCGATGTTTCCATCTTTTTCATCGAATGTGGACACGTGAATGCCAGGAAATAAGAAGGAATAACAAATGCACCAAGTGTATGGCAACAAAGAGGAACACCAATTTAAACAAATCTTGCCATCGTAAATCTCAGTGGCAAAAGGAATATTCATTAAGATGTGCTATTTTGCATATAAATTCAACCTTTTCGAAACTTGTATTGAACTGCAGAATATGTAAATGTACTTTAGTTATTTAGGTATCATGGTAAAATCAGAAAAATAAAAAAAGTTTAAAACGTTTTCAAAATAATAATGTTTTAGACGTAAAGCCATCACTATAACCTAGACATTTCATTTTTCAAGTATATTTGCAATTATTACTATTTTTTCATATGTGGCATTTATAGTCTTGTCAAAGTTTTGGCAAGGCAACTTTCCCATGAATTGAAATACGTAACTTTTATAAGGAATTAATTCTTTTATGTTGTGCATGCCAACATGTTTACATAACATGCAGAAATACGTTATTCAGGTACATTTAGCTAAGTATATAAAAAAAACCATAAATATCACTTCAATCTTTATGATTACTAGTTAAAAAATGCAGTTAAAATCCTTTGTACAATGCAAAGGTTGGGCCAAAATAAATTATACCTTATCTGCATTTTTAGTCTTAGGGCATTTTTTTTAATTATTTATTCGAGTTACAACCTAGTAAATTATTACACTCGAATAGTAATCAGTAATTACAACATAATAAAGAACACATTTATGACACCGAACATATTTAAAATTATTGAGATGCCCATTGAAAATGTGTTGAAAAACATTTCTAAATTTAAAAAGAAAAAAAATCTTATTTTTATTTTTGTTATTAAACAACTGACCGTTTTTTAGAATCACTTTCAGAACACAGTTCATTTAGTCTTTTATCAAAATTATCTGTATACTTTAATTTGAAATGTAAATCACGATCACACTATAATTGCTGTTACAGTCTACAGCAGATCACTTGCAGGAACAGACACAATTTATAAATTCGAAAAAATTATTAAAACAGGTCCTCAACGCAAAGATATCGCTTAAATTAATTAAATAATTTAATTTTTGATGATTTTTATATTAATATGTTAATCTCAATAAAAAACAGTTATAAAAATTTTTCTAAATAAAAATGAATCTAAAATTCATGACTTCCCACTCCAACTGAATCAATAACTCTTTTGAATTTTAAGCTTTTAAAATAAAATTCCATTTGCATAACATACACATTATTTTTTTAATAAAAAGCTAAGATTTCTTGCAATGATAGATATTCAAAATGACAGCTGAATATATTAAGGACTAGCCGCCTTTGGCGACCAGCCGGTTCGCCAGTATTACCGTTCGCTACAATTTTCAATTAAATATTTTAAGTAACTGGTCTCTTAAAGGATTCTCAAACAAAACATTTTTAATCTTCAAATTTTGATAGCCATACCAAACTTATACTGTTTAGATCGTTTCGTTCAATTTACTATATATATTTTGCTAATTTGTTGTCCTTTCCGGTAAAACTTCAACTCTAATTTAAAATGTAAATGATGAAATTGCAATTAATATTAAGATATATTTTAATAAAACCAAGCGTTTTATTTTATTTATCATCATTATTGTTATTTATTAATTATTATTATTATTGAATGTGAGTATTGCAAACAGAATCGCTCGGAATTTAAGTCTTATGTTAACTACAAAATATTTTTCATCATTTATGTAATATCTCAAAGAATAATTCAACAAAAATTTCTGAGATTCAGCATAAAATTTAGTTTTTACTTTTGCTTTCAAAAGGATTGAAATAAAATCAATAATAAAATTTTGTTCCGGCCTATAAATATATTTCAAAAATTATGAAGTCTAAATTTAATGCAGTAAGGTATCATATTCTGAGAAATATTCTGGACACACGAAGTTTTAAATAAATGAATGAATGTTTCTATTTCCCACGATCAACTAAGACTTATTTATGAAGTTTTAAATGTTAAAAATTTAGAAAAACTCAACATTTTCATAATCTTAGGCCAATGAATCTTGAGAAACCTGCGCGCTGATTGGCGTATTTTTTTTGAAGCGATCGAAGGAAAATCTAAAATTATCCTTTTTTTATTGAATAGTGATATTCAAATTTTCATAAATCAGTCAGTTTAAGTGATTGGAAATTAACTCTAAAAAGTCAGTGATTTAGTTGATTGGAAATTAACTCTATGACCACCATAAAATCTGTGCTTTCTCTTGTGGTGTATGCATTCTCCTTAATATCCGCTCGAATAAAACATCACATACAAAAGTACTACATAGAACAAACACATCAAAAGTAAACATAACATTTCAATAGTTGCCAAAAACAAAAAAGAGAAAAATGCAATTAATAAGCAGACGATAATTAGAAAAGTACAGATATTTAGACTGCAAAATGAAATTATCTGAAATTAAAAACACCCACAGACGATATTTACAAAAGTAAAAATATTCAAACCTGAAAATGAAAATATATGAGTTATTCCATCAATAAATGCCATAAGTTTGTTTATATCTTCATTATTTTATGAGTCATTAAACATCAAAATGGGTCCGGGACTAAATAAATGCCCTGTATAGAGAGTGTAAAAAATCATAAAATAATTTTTCTTGAATTTATTTTTTAGAAAAAATAATATTTCATATTTGTTTCATTTCCTACAGACACGTGCCGAAAATTATATTTTTACAGATTTCATTTCCAAAACGATTTAATTTATTTTTAATTGGGGCTTTAATCAATGTGATGGCAACACTTTGAAAAAAGCTAATTTTTTCCCATGAATGCGAAACGTGCTTAATCTTAATTTTTATTTTTTACGAAAAAAATTATTGAAAAACATAGTTAAAATATTTATTTAAAAATTCATTAAAATTAGAAATTTAATTTTAAGATTAAAACATTAGTATCATTTAAAAAAAAATTTTTGATCTTTAACTTCATGTAAAAAACTTTTTTGTGCGGTAATATTTTCGGAAGTTATAGCAGAAACACGTCAAAATTTCGCTTAATTTTTAAATAAATAAAATTCTAATTAAAAATTCGAAAAAATAACCCCAGGTGCACATATCTGGCCTCCAAGGTATACACGTGCCAAATTTGGTAGCTGTAGGTAGAATGATCTGGCCTGTAGAGCGCCAACACACACACACACATACACATTGAGCTTTATTATAAGTATAGATAGATGATAGTCAGAAATACACTGAGGATTCAAGAAAATAAAAATGTGTTTTCTTAAGATCCTATACAATATTTCAAATTTAGAACACTCGTCCAAACACATATACTTACAAGAATTCATTCCAAAAATGAACAGTTGAAATGTTTCAGAAATCCTTAAAATATAAAGTAGCGAAACAATGAAATATTACTACAAATTATCAATGGCAGTGAACAAATATTTACTTCCTGTTTATTTTACCATCTGAGCTAGAGATTTCACCAAAAAGTTTATAGAAAGCAATTTTCCATAAAATTCTATTCTCTTTGTTTAATTATTATATTTTGAGATAATATTAATTTTGTATTTTCTTTAATCTACAGAAAAGATAAGTAAGCAAAAGAAATTCATTGATACTTGAATTTTTATTTTGATGACTATATTATTTAAAATGGATGAAGTAAAGTAAATGCTGAAGAAAGAAATGATAAAAAAATAGTTTTTAGACAAATTTATGTTTATTACAGAAAATCTTTAACTTGTTTTGTATGCATATTCAGGAAGTTTAATGATTCTTAAAGATGTTCAAAAAGAAAATCTATGTTCTAAAATCATTAAATTATTGTTTTTAATTCATCTCTATATTTCACAAAATATTTTTACGGCCTAATTTATTGAATCAACTTTCCAAATGTATAGAGAATTTTAAATGCACTTTGAATTATAGCTGACTAGTGTTTCATTCTTCGATTCTCGACTCTATATCAAAACTAGATAATACGGATAATTAAAATTTCTCTTTTTATCTATCTGGTGGTCCATTCTTTTTCTTAAATGGAAAAACGTCAACATCTGAAAATAATTATTTATGCATCTTAAGGATGCAACTCTTAAAAGCAAAAATGCATCTCGCATAAATATTTCAACACGAAATTGACAAAAAAAAAGTTTCGCTAAATTTAAAAAGTCTTACAACATATGGATGTGTATTTGAAAGATAAACTCTTTCATATGTATTTAGTATCCCCTCTCCAAATTTCCACGATATATCAACGTGATGTCGTTTGACCCTTATCGTTAGATTTAACATCCGCTAAGTATAAATATACAAATTTGCCCTTTGACATCATCTTCAAAGCCGAAATTGTTTAGAAGTTGATATCTGTTTTAAATTGTGCTCAAATTCTGTTGTTAAATAAAGGACAAATTTAAATGTGTCATCTGTTCTAGATCTTCCAAGAAAAGATTTTGATAAGTGTTGTACCTACGACATACATTAACTTTGCTAAACTAATATTCACTTTGTTTTATATGAAAGAGAGAAAAAATATACACATTATCACTCTCTAACAATGCATATTGTTTTGAATGCCGTTTATAATTATAAAATGTATACGAATGTGATACAATTGTACAATGATGTGATACAATGTATACGAATGAATACAGATTTATTACTTGTTTTTAATATCATATTTCAGATTTTAAGTGTTGTAAAAGCAGAAAGCAAAGTGCGCCACTTTTTCTTAGCCTAAAATTAATGTCTACTTAAAAAATGATCATGAACCCGAAGAGGAAAAAAAATGTAAAATTTCACTATGAAAACTTCAGTTAAGTTTACATGGGAAGATTATCTTAGTTTTGTTCGGAATAATTTAAAATTTGACATTACAAGGATAAATTTGCGTCAAAAATATTTTTTTTTAATTTCCAGAGCGAGAAAAACTAACATGAAATATATGGGTATTAGGAAATATTATCTGTAACATTAAAAAATGTGCCTCAGTGATATAGAAAAATGTACGAGAAATAATTGAAAATGCATTTTAAATTAAAAAAAAAAAAGCAAATGAGCTGTTTTCAGCTTCAAAACATCTCTTAAATTATGATGAATCCAAGAAGAACTTTACGGAGGTTATTTTTTTAACTATTCAAAATTTATTTAAAGAACTTATTATTTTGCTTTAAAACCCAATATCACATTTTTAGTTACTTACATTAGTCAAAGCGTATTTCATCACATTTAAAGAAAAAATGTATATTACTAAAATTATCCTTGCTTTTTAAGATTATTTCGAAATATGCAAGGGGGGATATTAATACTTCATATCTTAAAGGCAACAAAATAGTAAGAAGAATAGGAATAATAATTTGAGAAACAGAAACAGATTGAGTGCAATATCAACTTCCAAGAGATGGCAATCAAAATGCATGGAACAAAATTTTAAAAAATTATGAAGTTAATTGTGCCTGCATGATTGATATACTTATTTGGTTTATCTTATATTTCAGTTTCATATTTCAAAGGTTAATATTGCATATGAATTTGTTTGAATGGATAACATCTGAAAATAATACGCATAATTGGTAAGGTCATGTTATTAAAGTAATAATATGCATCAGGAGTTTACTATAAAAAAGGCAGTTGGAAGAATACTGCACATATCATTCATCGATGGGTTTGAACTTTATTCAATCTGTTAAGATTAAAAATAAATAATAAATTAATTTAGCTTTGAGATGAGTAATATAAATTTTAAAAAAATTCCAATAAGGCAAAAAATTCTTCAAAATTCTTTTTTTATAGTTTCTGGTAACTTATTTTTAGATTTGAAAGGTAGAATTTTGTAATATATTTTGTAATCATTTCATATTGGGTGATTTTTTAAAATTTCCTTCACCTGTGCATTCTTGATGAAAATATTTTATTTTAATACTTTAAGAACTTAAATATCAGTTATTTGATTAATTAAATAAAATTCGCATTCTGTACTAGTGGCTCCATCTGATAATGAATTTGAAAGAAAAAAAATCGTTTTCAAGATTTCAAAATAGTACTTTAGTAAACATTTTATTAAATATATTCTTTTGCTGGGTCTTTATTTGGTGAATATGTTAATAATTTAGATACATGCATCTAATAAAACATAGATGCATTAAAAATTTACGTACTCCAGCCTTAAATGTATCAGTAAAAGTAAATATATCTATATGTATATATATATATGTATTTTTTTTTTTTTTTTTTTTTTTTTTTTTTTTTTTTTTTATATATATAAAAATCAAACTTGATAAATGATTTTATGACAAGTAAAAGCGATAAATATCAAGCGTTTAAAATATTTTGCTTCGAATTATATCAATTACTCACTCACAGGGCAGAATAATGATTCCAACTGATTAGATACAACCATTATTACCTATGTATTTGTGTTTGTCAAAAATGTCACAAAAAGAGAAACATAGTGAAAATCTGCTTCACTTTGTAGCTCGAAGCATCAATTGTAGCATTTACTCTCGCAGATTCACATTCCTCGTGGTTTCAGTTGTTTAGTCATTCATAAGTTAATTTTCATTCTCTTGCCAAACCTTAAAAGCCGAAAACATTTCGAGCAAAAGTGACGCATTGACATACTCGAGATTAGAATCGAATGTGGTGAGGAAAAATAATTGCAACAAAATCCAGAATAATCTCAGTTTGTTAGTAAAGGAAAAAAAAAAGAAATACAGAATTTCATTATGCTCAATTAAGTATTCCTGAATCTGATTTTAATGCATGAAGAAGAAATTATTATATTTAACCATGAATTAATTTTAAATACCAGAAACACTATTCGATTTCATAAAAATTATAGTTAAAAAGATAATTTGATCTTATAGAGCTCTAAGAAATAAGCATTATATTGAAGCTATTGCTTTGTCAGCTGGGATTATTATTCAACATAAAATCAAATAACACCACGTCAAGCGATTGCCTGTGACTAGTTTACTTCTTTTTTCTCCATCTAATATTGATCTATGATAGTTAAAACCCATGATAGTCAAATTCGTGCCTTCACACTTCTATCTTCTGTAAAAACTAATAAGACTTTTATGTATATTCACTTTGGGTTAGAAATGCCGATCGCGAATCAGATTCGTGAAGTTTGCGCTTGGTCTAAGATTGCCACACGATTCATGAATTTATGATTCCAAATTCTGATCACGAGTCAGATTTCTTAAAGTATTGTGAGTTTAATGGAAGTGAGATTTTAATCTTTCAATATTTTAATCTTTTAGAAACAAAATAATTAGTTAGTTTCTGGAAAATATAATTTGCATCTCATACACAAACATGATGTCTTTTATAGCAGAATGCAATTTATTTCTTCAATGAATATTATTGGGCATTGAAATGTATATAAATATAAAAGATTATGGTGAAATGAAAGATTTGCCTATAGATTCGTAACTCACAAACATTACTCGCTTAGTAAAGAAGTCCTTATTTGTAACTTTAAATTTGAAGCCAATGCTACACCAACCGAAAAAATACTCTTCTTAGAATCGGATCTAATTCTGTTCAACCATATGATAACAAACAAAAAGGAAGAAATAGATCTCGTTACAATTGACTCTCGGTATAAATGGGAAAACTAACATGTTAAGAAAACTGTCGAGAAGAAAATCAATTGAAAGAAGAAGGAACCTGAGATTTATAGTTTCGAGGCAATCGTACTTGGATTTCCATCGACCGCTGATCCTTGTTCACAACCTGTAGAAATTTCTCACAACTATAATTATATTTGCCAGGTTTTGCGTAAAAAAGTACGAATAATTCGTTGCCTGTTTTTTCACAACTTGCATTTCGCTCTCTTCCTTCGTATCATCAATCGGATAATATTGTAAGAAAGAGATGAGGTTGGGTCGGGAGATAGAGGAGGGAAACTTCATGCATCTGTCTTGGAAGATTTTCTTTTCTTTTGGGGAGGTTTTCACAATTTTTCTTCTTCTTTTTACCGTTTATTTATTTTTTTTAGAATTCGTTCTCGCATTTCTTTTTTTTTTTTCGTGGTTCCTTAACTCGAGTGTTTGCGACGAAAGTAAAATTTGATTTCTTGCTCCGGGGAAATTGACTGTCATGAGGTGACAAATTGCAGAAATTGCAAAAGTTTCGCTGGCCGTATACATGGCAGTGTATTTATCCTCGGCTCCTACTCTCCACGCCCATCCTTTGTACGGATGGAGCACCAAAGCAGAATTTATTTCGACCCAGATATTATTTTCTTCAATGTAAGATGATGAAAAATACAAATGAAGATACGTTTCAAATTTTTGAAAGCAAGCATTTTCCATTTTCCCTTTCCAAAACAAAGAAATTAAATCGCGAAAGTGTTGTTTAAAAAGAAGATATAACATCACCATCTGCTCTCTATTTTTAGCTTTATGTTTTGTCTTATAAATTCACACAGAAAAGCTTCTTGTGAAGCGTGAAGTTCGCCTAAAGAAAACGTCGACAGCTATTCTGTATAAATTTTTAATCGGCTCAAAGATTGTGCTTGTTGAATGTTTGATCAGACAGAACAGTTTTCGAAGAGATTGAAAGTTTAAGATGACTAAATTGAATAAATTTGTTTCATACTACAACCTAGTTAATTCATTTAGTCTCATAAACTTTGAAACATTAGTCACACTTTAAGATTTTCTGTCATTTAGTTTTATCTTTTGAGTCAAACAACGACGTATAATTCTTGCACCATTTATCTTCAGATCAACGTCACAATAATATATTTTTCTAATTTCTAAGTTCCAAATAACGTAGTAAGTAATTTTTATTCCATGTAGGTAGAGATTCCTTAAAGTTTAAAGAAGCAGAAATAACTCTTAGGTTTTGATAGGGATGTAAGGATATGGTTAAATAAAAGAAAACATATAGAATGATCTTTAATTCTAAACTTAAGGCAGAAAATATTATTTAAAAAATCATAAGCTCATTGTTTACAAAATGAGGCACAATAAATGATAAAATAATTATGAATGTATTATAAAGTTTAATAAATTCAGTACATAAATCTTTCTTGAAAAAATATTCATATATCGCTCTAAATAGTGTAGATAATCAAAAAAATGATAAAAAATAATCTTCTAAAGCGTAGCAACAACTTAAAACTGAACAATTTATTAGATTATATTGACCGAATATCTTTGTGATCCCATTTCAAGGCAAACAAATGAATTCAAACGAGATAACCTAGCCATGGCACGAAGCTAACTGATGCTTCTGAATGATTGAGTCACCACGAATAATAACACTGGTGCCATAGCCAAGTGCAAATGGTCATCAATGGCCTATACACCATTCCTTTCCCTAGGAGGTATGATTCATTGAAGATATATCCAATACATACACACCGCCACTATTGTACCCTCAGGGAAGTGGGGACCGCTTACTCATCAGGTGACTTCTCATTTCCATAATTCAGATGCCATCCTGGATCAATAGTCACTCGACCGAAACAAGACTTTCATGATAAAGACGTCTAATCATTTTGTTTAATATACTAGGGAATTTATAAAATCTTAATGAGAAATATTAAAGTTTTGCAATCGCATATGAAATGTCCAAGGTTTACTGTAGAATTAAAATTTGACATCAATGTCTTAGCTAAAACTGTCTTTAAATGCTGCTTAATACATCAGAAAACGAGTGAAACATTAATTAAAAAATTCCATCTTAAGAAACTCGTAATTTTCAAATTTGATAGATATTTAATTAAAGTGTGTAAATGGAAAAAATGTAACCAGGACAAAACCTGAGAAAAATATTTCGATCGCAAAATAATTAATTTAGTTTTTGAAGCCACTCATTTATTAATGTGCTAAATTTTATTTTATTTTAATTATTTTCTGATATGTATATATAAAATTTAAAATTATTATTTTAGATATTATGGAATATTTTAATAAGTAATCCTAAAATTTTCCATTAGATGGCGCCATCAACATGGGATAAAAATTTAATTACATTAATTGATCAATTGATATCTAATATTTGAAAATATAAAAATAACCTTATCACATGCTTTCGAGAGTGAGTGAGTGACTGGTAAGCAAAATTTAAAAGCTTCAGTATATCAGGATCGATGATGAAATTCCATCTTTGAAACAAAATATGAAGCAAGTCACGTCATATAAAATTGTATAAAAATGTTACCCTTTTTAAATTTTAGAAATACAGTAAGGAGAAACGTCAAACCGTTCCAGAAAGCTTCTCAGCATAATTTTTATCTGTCTTTGGGAGCACATCTCCGTGCGATAACTGTCGACTTTTTCATGTGTTTGGTCTGTAACTCTGAAAACTTATTGGATAGCCTGGAGGCTTTTCGTGCCCTTCTGGGAGTCAGCTGAGTACCAGGGTAGAATGATAAATTTTTGAGCGTTCTCCTCTTTTGACCCATGGTGAAGTTAGAGTATCTTCTATATCGCACCCGAGGTGTCTGACGGAACTAATAGGTTTGGTCTTTGTACTTCATTGTAGTGAATGAAGAATTCTAAATTTCGTCACTTTATATATGCTTTTTGTAGGACAGTATTTAGGGTTTTTGATTAAATTTTGCTTCATCTTAAGACAGACTTCGGTTTTTTTTTAATTTAAATTTTAATTTTATATATATATATATATATATATATATATTTTAATATTCGAATGTTAAATTTCTTTGTATCAATCGTTAGATAAGATGGCGATGTCGCGAAATGTTAAGAAGAACATGATTTGCTAAAGTTTATGAAAATTTTTTACTCAAAGTTAATTATTCGGCATATTTATTTCATTCTGATTTTCGGGAAATTATAATTAACTACTAGAGATAGTCTAATTTTTGTTCATTCGTCATTTTGTGAAAGTGTGACTAAGATGTTTCCTTGAACTTAATACATAACTATAAAATAACAGTTAATATCGTCTTATTTTTATTGTTGTTTTTGAAATAGTAACAAAAAAATATTCAGTTTGGTTGCTCGAAAAAAATAAATTACATGTGGTTGTTAAAAGCTGTAATAAAGTTTTTTTTTAAGTAAAATTTGGATTAAAGTTATTTAAGGTAACGCGGGGTTCAAATTCTTAAGATTAATTTGGAGTCTGCACCATTAACTGGTGACATGGAATTTTTATTTTATTGTGAATGCCAATAGATAATTCAGAACGATAACTAATTAATAATTGCAAATAAAGAAATTTATCACTTAATATTTACTCAAGATTATTTCCGCCACATCTCAGAACAGAGGTTACTAAAATTCGTGTAATAACAATATATTGAAATCCAACTTGAAAGCGATGACACCTAATCTTGTATTCTCCTTTTGAAATTTTCGCATTTTAAATTTTGATTACTGAAACCCACACCTTACATTAAAATCATATTATTTCCTGATTAAATTAGGAGATGATCCATGTATACTGCAATTTGTTTTTGTAACTGAAAATCAAACACAAATATTTGCAGAAAAACGCAAGCAACATAAACCTGCGTCTTTATAGTGTTTACAAAATTCTATACTAAGAAAAAAGATAGGAATAGAAACCATAATACAATCTATTCAATTAAAACTTTATCTAAATTTTATATAGTCTTAAGCTTTGTAATTAATAATAAAACGTGTTAATAGACATTTGTCTTTTAAATATTGTGATACCGTATTCTTAATTTGTGAGAAAATAATAAATAATAGTTTCTTTTCATATTACATAATAAATTCACTTTTCAATTGATTAGTTAATTGAAATCCACAGATTAGAATTATGGTCATAAAGTAACAACAAAGTATTTACCACATAACCATAAAAAGTATTTACCACTCAATAACCTCAGTGCATACTACACAGCAACAAAATATTTACAATTAAAAGATACTCAGCAAAACACGTTTATTTTTAATTATATTTTTTCATTTTTTAAACTGACATTAACAGAAGGAATACATATTTTATTTTAATTTTATAACATTTTCAAATCATTAGTCATCAATTCTTATATCTAAAAATCTTTAAAAAATGATTTTCAAAAGTCTCTAACTACAGTAATGATTAATAACTGTACTAATATTCAATATTTGTAAATATTATCATACTAAAAGTAATTGTCTTTGAAAACAAGTGTTTCAAATGTTCAAAATTTTGCCTTGTTGTTTCACTAACGATGATTTGAAACTTGAGTTTTGGTTCAAATCTGTATTTTAAATGTTTTTTATATGAATTTTAAAAATATATATTTCTAGATTATTAGTGCAAGGTTGGAATCGAAATAAAATTAATTGCGAAAGTTCTTTAACCTTATTTTATAATGTCTAGGAGACTTTAATAATCATTGAAATTTCCATTTATTATTTTATCTTTTGTGTTTTAACTTTTTGGTCAAAGGATACACAAAAAAATGTTTTGAAATTATATAATAACTGTCTTAAAAAATCCTTCCTAGAAAATCGATAACTGGGAACATTTACGTTAATTTTGTTAAAAATTTGCATTTTCTAACTTCTTTTTGTGTCGATAAAATGGTGGTATGAATTTCAAAGTCAGCTTTATGAATAATTACTTTGATTTATCTTGTTATAAATCTTTTTCAAACTAATTCTTGAATAACAGACCACTTTAAGTATTTTTCGTTAAATATTTTTATTGGATATGAATATTTATTTATGTATCAATATTTTATTTCATAACTCTTCAAATTCTCTTTTATTTAATATTAAATTTTGATTTCATGCTGCTTTTTCAAGCTTTTCATCCTTTTCAAACATATCATAACAATAGAGTATTTAGATGAAATCAAGTATTTCCCGAATGATATTTCTATAATTTGATTACTTCAACAATAAAATTTGCAGTTTTTTTTTATATTTTTATTATAATTTTAAATTATAGCGCGATGGTAAATATACTAATTTAAGAAACAAACAATCACTGGAAACAGAAAATATTTATTTTAAAGACATCAATAAGCCAAAAATGTACATGAAAATTATATCAAAATTAAATACACATTCTTTATAAATTCGGAAACAATATAGAATGGTATCTTTGAGTTTTGCTTAAATAGTCGTAGTCTTGGCGTATCAATTCATACATTATACTTATATATAATTTATTAGAATAAATTTCTACATTCTTCTTTCATTACCACATCTATTTTAAATTATAAAATATTACAATACAATTTACAAATTTTTGTCGCTTTTTATGCATGGAATGTATATATCTTAAATTAAATATCTAGCTTCTCCAATAATTCTGTTGTTATTGTAAGATTTCATAAAGTAATGTCAAATGTTTTGCTTACTTTATTTTTACGTGAAAAAGAAATTATTTTGCCTAAATCTGAAAAATCGCTTGGTAATCTACAGTAAAAATTAGACATTCATCTAAAGTTAATTCTATTAGTTTTTTACTATACATATCCTTGAAGATAAAATTTCTTTACTATAATTATGTTTTTTTACCAAATTCATTTACACATGGCTAATACATTATGCTATAAAAAGATCACAAATGGTACTTACAAACTTTTAGAATTATTTCAACAAAGAATTTAAAAAGAGATATATTTTGGAATAAAAATTTCTAGGAAAAGAGTATTATTTAAAATGCCAAATATCGTTTGCAGTTTTCAAATTTAATCTTCTTTCAAGATATCGCATGTATAATTAAGCTGAGGATTGAAGGAAACATTCTTATGCATTCCAAAAAGAAATATTCCCATTCCATAGTTTAAAACATTGTGAAATGCTTGGTATTAAAATTTACAAGTGTAAAATAAGCAACTTTATTATTTCTTAAACGAAAACATGGATATCATTAATTATATATGAAAAATAAACTCCAAACGAATACTCGAAAAAAAGTACGTATTGTTTCGAAAAATTTTTAATCGATGAATACAAGTGAAAATCACCAACGCAGAAATCAGTTTCAAAGTTTTTAAACGTATCTGTAACAATAATAAAATAAAATAGTAAACTAAGATTTACAACTTAAAAAAGGTTTAAGAACATTTAATGCTCATCAGCTTTTGTTGAAGGATGCGGCTTGATACAAAATAGTTAGCAGAACCTGGATGAAAACCATTTAACAGAAATTAAATGGAAATGCATTATGCTTCTCGATGAAGTATGGATTTATTTAAATAATAACAACAAAAATCGATCAATTTACTATCGAAAAGAAGGAAAAAATGAACAAACTTGATTCAATCAATACAAAGAAGGTTTCAGTAATGTTTGTTGCAGGGCTTTAATACAATGGTAATTAATCTAAAATCAATTCAAAGTACTATAAAAAAGTTTTAACAATCGATATTTACAGAATATATTCCTTTTCTTTATCAGAATGTCTTTCAAAAAGTGAAATTTTATCGAGACAAAACTACAAGTCACATTTCGAAAAGCACCATTTCTTGGAAAAATAAAGACCGAAACAGCAATTTCATATATACCTTTTAAACATATTCCGGAGAAATACTCTGAAGTTTCATCTATGGGCTATTCTGCATTTAATCTCTTGAAAAGAGATCTTTCTAAGCGTAAACCGATCACGATAAATGTACGCTGCAAAGAAGTAGAAGAAGAATGGAAATCAATACCCTAGGAGATTTTAAGAAAATCTCTTCTATCATGGTGCACACGTATAGACCAGGAAAAAAAATATTATATAGAACCTTAAAAAGTAATCTCTTCATTTAAAAAATTAATTAAACGGGACCGAAGTTGTTTTAAAAATGTATAAATACTTTCTGTAAAGCCACATTAACTCCAGAAAAATCTTTCAATACACTACGTTTTTCAAGAGTTTTTATAATGATTTAGTAAATCAAATTTTATAAGTGGAGTTTTTTAACTCAGCATCTGTGAAACTTAATGAATCATAGTCAACAGCAGAAATATTGTCAGGTTTATTGGAGGATGTCAAAAACCACGAAAAGAAAAACATAATCGAGCTTCTTGCGATAGCTGGAACCAATAATCGTTTATAGCATTTTAGTGACAATATTCCACAATTTGAAAACAGCTTTAGAAAATCAACACGGGTTTTATATGAGTTTTTTAAATAAGATATTTTAATATTACTGTGACGATATATTACGCATAAAGGCAATTCCATCCTATTACCAATAACCATACATGGAATTTTTGATGATGATTTCAAATACAAACATTCAGTTTTTAAAAAAAGGTTTTTATACTTAAATTTCAGTGATTTTAAAAAGATCAGATTGCCAAACTAATAAACTTTTAAAATAATAGGATCATATGTTTAACATACATAGATACACACTTAATACAAGAGATGCTAGATTAGAAAACTTTTAAATAACATACTTTCTTTTAAATTTAATTATGCAATTCAAGTCGGATTTCCTTATTCTTATTATATTTTAATCATTAATGCTTAGCAATTTAAAGCGCAAAGTAAAGCCTGACTCCCTTAATAATAAGAATTTCCTGATAAAATTTTACATTAAGATGCATTTATAAAAATAAAGCATTTCGTTCCCATTGCTTGTATGTGAGATAAAAAAAAGCAGTTTTCATAAATGCATTCATTAAGTAGTCTTTTTGAATAGTTTTAACAGTTTGTAATGATTCCTGATTATAGCAAACTCATCTAAAATTACTCCACTTATACTTCAATGACCTCTTTTTCAGCGATGCTGGGTTAAATGTAATTATAATTTTCGTAATTAAATAAACATAAAACGAAAATCTAACTAGTAATTACATTAAAAAACTAAGGCATTAAATTATTTCTAAGCATTCCGTTTTCTAAGAGCTTAATCCAAAGAAAAATGAATGAAAAGACAAGAAGTTACTTAAGGGAATTTTGTGGGATTTTATAAAAGATTTAATTAAGAATCTTATCATTAGTCTGTAAGTTTATTTTTGGGGATAAATTAATTCGTTTTTTTCCCCAATGCTATTCGTATTACTAAAGATTGAAATTTAGGATCAAAAGCTCTTATAATGCTCTAGATTGTCTTTAAATAATTAATTAGAACAATAAGAATGAATTCTGCTATACGTTGACGTTAAAATACTAAGCCAAGGAAAGAATTTCGAGAATGCAAAAGGAATTCGATGAAAATAAATAATGCTGCAATATCTAAATGTAAATAATTTTCCACTGTAAATGAATATTCGCTTAAACTTAAACATAAATTCAGTTTTGAAAAGAGATTTTACAAAACAAAGCTCTTAGTGATAATGCTTTAATTATTCATTGAAGCTCTAGTTAGGAGTAATAAACAATTTGCATTATATCGAATACTTTTCTTGCTCTATCATAGAAAAACGATCTTAAATTGCCAATTTTTATATATTTTTAGTAGAAAAAATTATCTTAAATGTTTCAATGACTTATATTCACGTTTTCTTCAATAATTTTTATATAATTTCATCTTATATGAAAAATTAGAAAGAATCATAAATTTTAAAATAATTTTTCATTATTTTTTGTGTGAATTGTTATTTTAATTTATCTTTTGATTGCAAAAAAATAAAATAAATAAATAAAGGCAACTTCCGTTTTATCGTGTTTTTTCCTTACGTTGGGGAAAAACAAGTGAGGGAATTATAGTGATGTATAAGTTTTTATGCTCATAACACAGTTTCTCTCTGAAAGTAAAAAAATGCATTATCTAAATTAGAAATAACTGCTTTGAACAATATAAAAATTTTATTTTAGATAGTTATTTAGATTATAGAGGTTTAAGAATTATATCAGAGTTATCAGTGAAAAAATTCAGTAATGATTTTGTTTTTACATGAGAATTCAGTAACATTTTAAGTTTTATACACCAGTATAAAAGTTAAAATCTTATTTCCGATCCAAAATTAAAATGCAGTTTCTCTAAATGAATGTAGTATGCTGCATTATTTTTAAACAGCCTTCGATGTGCCTGTGTGAAATAAAGTAAGTGATATGAAATCCATCCCACAACAAAAGATAAAGTATCTGAGGTTAATATAGCCAATGTAGTGGCTTCAATGTTAGTTTAAATATTCAAGCATAGGAGAGATAAACAGATGCTTCTGTGGAGTGCTGAGCTGAATTTCTTCTGTAACTTTTCGTGTGAATGAAATATTTATTTACTTGCCTTCTAAAGCAGCTTATCTTATTTTGATCTCGTAAATTTACCCCTTTTACTTTCTCATAAATGGAGCGTAGAGAAAGTATAGTAATCGTCAAAAAATTCGAACTTGAGATTTTATCGAATCTCAACGTTTTAGACCTCCCTGAGCTCAAAAATTCCATTTTTGGAAATGTCTGCCCATCCATCTGTCTATCTGTGGCAAAGATAACACAGAATCGATTTGAACTAGGTGAATGAAATTTGGTATTCGGTCTTAAACCAAATTTGAAGATTTCGGTCAAATTTTGTATAAAATGTGTTCATAAAAAGTCCGTCTGTTAGGCTGTTCGAATATAAATTAAGATGATAATTACAAAACGAAGAAAGCTAGATAAATAAAATTTGGTGCTGAGATTTAACATCTATAGTGCAGACATTTGTCGACTTTTCAGCCAAATCCAACTAAGGGTTGACTGTTTATATCGGTTTGTACTTTCAGAAACATGCGAACGTCATAATTCAAAAACGCAGTGACTACTTGAATGTATCAAATTTGGTATAAGATTTTGTGACTACAACTGCAATTTTGTGTCAAATGTTTGTTTCAATCGATTGAGAAAAACGTGCTTAAAACAGAAATTCGATTTTTGGATACTATTAACGCATGTTAGGGATTAATCGTCAAATAACTCGCTAAGGATGGCACGATAGATTCGGTAATAAATGCTCAATTCATACTGAAAGTTAATATTTCGTAACTATTGTCCGACAGTGCAATGCAAGGCGTTCTCTGGCATGACTAGTTTATTAGAGAGTATATGAGAAAGTTTTAAGGAAACCACTCCCTCTGGTTTGGAGTAAATAATGAATTGAAGAAATGCAATGTATTATTCAATCTGATAGAATTTTTTAATGCCTTTCGATCTTATTTATACATTTAAGAATACGTTTAGGGCTTTTTTGTTAATTCCAAGTCATTTCACATAACTAACTGCAGAGAAATAAGGCCACTTGTGTTTAAATTCTTATACACCACTATTTCGTGTCTTTCTGGAGGTTGCTTCAAATTCTTTGTCAGCTTGGTTGCTTACCAGCATTTGGAAATTTTTTTTTGAGTTCTTTTCAGTAATTTTCGTATTGCTTCGCGAAAATAAATTGTTTTTGTTATTTGTTTTCGAAATTTGTATGTGCTTTCCATGAAAACAATGTCGCGCTTTTTATCTTTGGATTTTTCTTAGTTGAGATGAAACTCAGGATGCATGGATTTAATGTCAAGAATAGGAGTGTGTCTAAATTGGAAAGAATTTTCACAAAACACATTACTTTGAATAATGATCTGCGAAATTTTAAGGTATGTGACTACTATTGAGATTTATTTTTTGAAAAACTTTCGAAGATGATTATATTTTTGAATTTTCCCGAATTGTATCGGTCATTATAATCTAAGTTTAAAATAAGAATGACTGAATTACTTTCATGGGCTTTATTTTTCTTGGCTTCCTTCTATTAAATAAAAACAAGTATACACGCCTCTTAAATGTATTCAGGCATTATTTTTGTATTTCAATTGAATAATTTTACAAAGAAAGATATACATTCCCAGAAATTACAATACTGAAAAATAATACATTAGAGAGATATTGTAAACACCTGGAATTGTGTATAACAAAACCATCGACTTACTAAATGCGCTTCTTTGTGGAAGAAATTTAATTGTTTTTTGTGTCATTGCGTTGTCAAGGTTGACCGTTATTTAAAGATATGTATTGATTGAAAAGATACTACTGATATCAAAATGGAAAATGAAAAAAGAAAAGACATAAATAATTTTTAATTAACAATTTCTTACTAACACAAAATCTTTTGAAAATCTAAAATTTATGTAAAATAATGAAAAATACGGATTATATGTATGCAGTTGATGTTGATGATTGTAAAGATTTAATTTTAAAAAACTATTTTTGTCGTGTTACTAATTATAGCGCTTTGTTTCAAGAAGACAAACAAGAAAGTAGTGTAATGATTGTGATAGTATTTGTTAAGAACGTACTTAAATTATGTTTATTATCACATATCACAATGATTGAATCAGGAATACACTTTCTTCTCCTGTAAGATATGATTTTCAACTCTGATTCGGAGAGTTGGATGGAATTATATTTATAGCAAAGGCTAAAACATGAATTTGCGACTGGCTCAGGAATATGAATCCTGCTATTCCGTCAGCTTAAATCATGTATTTTGCAGCAATATGTCACAATAAAACTTCTCATATAGAGGTACAAACTGAATGAAATATTGTTAAATAGAAATAACGTCTTTCATATTCATCAAAACACATCAATATCTGTATTTGAAATAACAGATTCTGTATTCTTGCTCCATATAACACTGGATGTTATTTTATCTGTTTTCCTTCTATCAAAAAAAACAAAAGGTGCAACATTCCGTTTTCAAGATAATATAAATCGCCGATAGAGATGTATATTTCTCAAATGTTATTTGTGCATTTTAGTTGAGCACTTTTACAGAGAAGGAAAACCTTCCCAGATGCTCTCTCATTCAAAAGCAAGACATCAAAGAGAGATATTGCCACTCCACCTTTTGTTTCTACCTGGAATCGGATATCATAAAATCATCGATATATTAAATCTGTTTCTTTTGTGTAAAAAGAAAAGAAATCGAAGTTTGCTTTGGCAGTCCCATTGCAGCGATCCGGTCATCAAAGATGATTATCATCCATTCACTGAGAAGATGATTTGTTGCACCCAGGAGAAATCGGGAAAGGAGCGACATTTGAAATGTCGATGTAAGTGCGGTAAATACCGACGGATCTGCAGGATCAAAAACCGATCAAGCTTCGATAACGTGGAAAGAAATCGCAGGTTGCCAGGGTGAAAAATTTTCGTGTCGCCAAATTGAGATAAATGCGCCAACTCTTTGGCACTTTCCCTCAAACTTTTCGTCGATAATGTCGTTTAATGACTTTATTTTGCAGGAAATGGAGGCAAAATTATGTAAATGTGCTATGAATTCAGTGAACTACTTTTAGAAAACTGTATAGCTCTATTATCTCGACACCACTATTAAGATGATTAAGTTTTCAAAGGAACGGAAATGACATTAGGAAAACTTTTAGACCGGATTTTAAAAACTTTTAAATGAATGAATTGCTTGACAGAGACGATTGATGGTAGAAGTTTTTTAAGTTTTGTCTTATTAAATTACTAATGGACTCACATGAACTACAAACTTTTACAATGGTAAATGTTAATGCTAGTTTTACTTGTTTGAAACACATTTTCAGTAGATAAAATTAAATGATAGTTGTGATAATTATTGAGGAAATTTGGGTGTTAATTTATGTAATTAAGTATTATGAACAGGAATTGATCAAATCACTGTATAATATTCACTACTGAATAAATCTAACAATATATATATATAT
>JAPMOR010027928.1:277268-299731 GCA_026543865.1 Argiope aurantia
TATGTTTAATATATATATATATATATATATATATATATATATATATATATATATATATATATATATATATATATATATCCCCACTCATATATACATCTATAGGCTATTAAGTGGAATATTATACTCACATAATAAGTTTATGGATCTATTTCTTTTGGTAATAATAGAAGGAATGTAATATCAAAGCTCTCTGATGTATAAGAAGATACTATCACAAGTTTTTACTTTACTCCCTGGAAAGTTTGTTTTCTTTTCTAGTAACTAGAAACGCCCTTACACTGGAATAAAGCTTTTCCGCACGTCATTCACCACTTAAACCAGTGAAGGAAGACTCGTTTTTGTATAGAAAAACTGTGATGTTTATGCTTCACAACTTGCGAAGCATCTATAATCTTTCAGGGTGTTCATTATTCTTCTACAAAGAAAGTAAGAGAAAACTGCTGTATGGTGTAAGGTTTATTTCTTTCACAGGAAAAAGAAAAGCATTGTATGTGTTGCAAGTATAAATTTAGCATGCTACAGTAGTTTTAATATTTGGTCGGGATCATTATCAATAATGGTTTTGGAATAACACATATTTTTAAAAGTAATTTAATTATTTCAATTATAATTATTAATAAAGTCTATATTGATAGGTTTCTACTTAGGTACACATTTGTATTGATGTCTTTTCTATTTTATTACGTAGTAATTCATGCTTTAATATGTATGGTTTATTTTCTGTGTTCCTACATAGTAATATAGAAGATTTTTGCATTAACAACATTATAAAAATGTATAAAATGATAAACAATTTTATAGTTCTATGTGATAATGTTTTCTACAGATTATAGTATTGAATTGTGATATCCAAGTTAACAGAATGTTTTTTTTTTCTAAATTTATTAATAGATATTGATAATATGCTCTTTCCCAGTACACTTCAGTTTAACTCTCTATAGTGATGCAATTGTTTCTACATCTCTAAAGAATTTTCTTATGATTTCAACCAGATAAAAGAGTGACTTCATGCACATATGATATACATGAAATACAGTTATTTCTGCATCTCTAAGGAATTTTCTTACGATCCCAAAGCGATAAAAGAGTGACTTCCTGCACACATGATACACATGAAAGGCTCCATTTTGATTTAATTTATGAATCAAATTACGTATTTTGTGAGATAAAAAAGAGAATGACATCTTAGAACAGCATAGGGCAACATGCAATGAGATATGGGGAGCTATGGTCATCCTAAAATCAGGATATCATATGAGTACACATCTTGAAAAGTTTCGTTATATTTGGAGATTTCATAGGTTCATGATAGAGAGATATAATTCAAGCAACTAATCTTTTGAATATACATATAAAATCTGAGAACATTTCTTAACAGAAACTAGTTATTAGTTTCGATGATGATAGCTTACTAGAATATTATAGATCAAGCACTCATGTTTTATCTCATTGTTACTTTTATTCTAAAAATATCACCCTAATGGTATAAATTAATTTCATGTTGCTATTGGGCTAACAATTAATTTCAATTAAGGAACATTATCTATTATTTCTCTTATAAACCCAATATTTTTAATATAACAGAGATATGTTTCCATGATAATGCCAAGTGTTCCATTTTCCTTAAAAAGGATACAGAAAATCAAGACATATAAAGTTTAATTTATTTCCTAAAATGGAATAACTTGAAAAAATAAAACGCTGTTTCTATTTTTTTATAACAGTTTTTCCTGTTTTCAATTAAATATAAAAATAACTGGTATGATTCTCTTTCACCAAGCAGTGTTATTTGAATACATTGAAATTTAAAGGATTTTTATTAATTATTTACCTCATTTTCGATTAACTGCATGATTATTTCTTTTATTACAAAAGATAGTTAAGAATGATCAATAATGTGTTTTTTTGGAGAATTTCAATCAAATGTTAAAAACTTCTAATAAAGACAGAGAATACATTAAAATGCAAATTTGAACATCTTAAAAAGGATTCTGCGAAATAGAGGGATCTGAAAAAAAATATTAATCGTGAATATCGTAATTTAAATTGCTTTTCATTGGAACAAAAGACTGAGTATGTATTGTCCTCACGTGTATAGTTTTTTAACTGTATTCTAATTACTCAAATATTTTATGGAAGAAAGAGAACTCTTTGGATATAATGAAGATAATATTGAAATAAGTTAAAATGAATTCCAATCAAGCATAAACATATTTAACCCTTACCGAAATTAGTACCAAAATGAGGCATTTAAACTAATGGTAATTTTACCATTCTTTTTATTACTATAGACTATCTTAGATATGAAAAATCTACCCAGAATAGTATATTTGTACTGTTATCGCTTTTCTTCAAAATGCATTTTCAAATGATCGCTTCTTAATTTTTATGCATTTCAGAAATTCCAATTTTGTTCTTTTATCCATCAATTAAAATTGTTTCGCTGAAAACATATAATATAACAATAACATATCCTTCAATTAAAATTGTTTCGATGAAAACACGTAATACAGAAAAAACAGAATTTCGGTATATTAGAAGCAACAGAAACTAAAATCAAGCTCCTTCCTCGAAAATAAATATCAAGTTTTCTTTCAGAAAGGGCACTTTCAGGCTTACTAATTTTTCAATTCATGCCTTTGTTTTTTAATTGAGGATAATTTTAATCAAAAATTATTTTGAAACATACTTTAATAGTGTATTAAACAGCAAACATTTTTTATTCTGATTTTTTTACTATTTTATCATGTCATCTATTTTTTCACTCACACCAAATATCGAGATCACTACAAATTAAAATTAAATTATACCATTCCGTTAACAAATAATCAAATTCTGAAAGTATTAAAATAATGTAATGTTATACAAAATACATACGTGTACAAAATTTAGAAACTCTGGTACATTAGGAAGTGAGTTTAAAACTGATTTCAAAATTCCTTCTTATACATGAAGCAAATCGAGTTAAGTAAAAGTTATTTTAAATAACAATGTAAAATAAATTTTTGTTGATTAAAAATTGTTTATAGTGTAGTGAATTATAAATTTCATATAGCGAATGCCCGGATTTCTTTCAATAAAAGAAGATAAAATAAATCAAAAAATGCAAATGAAAACTATCATTTTTCCTACAGACAGAATAATTGTTATAGGATAGCATATTCGTCTGTCTCGAATTCCAATTGTTATCTCAATTGTCAGCTGTTTTGTCTTATCTCATATTTTGATATTTGAATGAAACTTGTAGAGAACTAAGAATATTGGGCAAATATATGAGGGTTCTTTTCAAGGAATAAGTAAAAAGAGAAAAGTGCAATTTTTTAATTGACGCGGCTACGTTTTCTTAAATAACATGTTGCTATAATCTTTTGAGTGGTTTACTTAAGATCATATTTATTATTAATATTTATAAAATTAGATATTAAAAATTCATCATTTTTTGAAGAAATTCTTTATTTGTTTGCATTTTCATATACTAAATCCACAAAGAAATAAATATTATAATCATTAAAAAAACATCGCTCTCCAGATTATGAATCTCCTTTTTAAAAACATACTTAAACCTGAAAAATGTATTTTTAAGATTAATTTTTAAGATTTAACACGATAGTTCAAAAATGAATTGATTTATAAGTATGAAATTCGGTGTGTAATTAAAACAACATATTTGTCAGATTCTATCGAATTTGGACGAAATCCGCCAAACGGAAATCTGTCTATGTCAATAGGTCAAAAATGCAAATAGCTAGATAGATGAAATTTGATATATTTTTTATCATCAATAATACAGATGCACATTAAATATTGGATCAAATCCGTCAGAGGTATGACCATCATATTTACTTTGTATTACCGTGTATGAAAACGATAAATAAAACTCCGTATTAGATTTTGTGGCCAAAGTTTTAGATATGTATTAAAATCTATACCTAATAAGTCAATAAACTCATACTCACTTGCCTTCACTATACTAGAAAACACAAAATGTGATATATTATATCACTATCAGAGAAAGTAAGGAAGGAGGCACATTCTCGCTTACGGTCTTAGATGTAACCTTCGAGGGTTTGCTGTCTTCCTACCTATCCCTAGCGATACTTTCAGGGGATACAGATTTTGATAAGAAGAGCCGAAAATTTGGTATTATATTATAAAAGTACACGAGAATATTGAAGGACGAACAGTTTCGTTGATTTAAACTTGAATGTGACAACACTGTATTTTATAAGTTGGTTTATCATATAAATAGTATTTTGGAATTTCCTAAAGATCTATAATTAAAAAAAAGTCTATCTGAAATTCCCCGACGTGTTTTCGAATAATTACCTGATTCTTTTAATTTCTTAATAATCATCATATACAATTAAATTTTAATAAAACCCTACATTTTGCGTAATATTTTAATACTCTAGTTACAATTTGAAGGAGATATTTAAAAAAATAACAGATAAAAAGCAAAATAAAAGAAATAATGGTAGCTTTAGATCAAATATAATTAAACAAAATATTAATAGAATTTTTTTGATTGGTATTAATAAGAAAATCAAGGTAGTTTAAAAACCCTGTAGTATTCTTCAAAAAAATTCAGAAAATGTGGGTTTAAAGTAACGTCCTATGGAACAACTATATCAATAGTGCTTATTTATGAACAAATAATTTTGAAAACCAATATTTATTTTCTTATATTCCCAATAACATTTACTCGAAATTTTATTCTTTTCAAAAATATAATTTTATAAATGTAAAGGGGTGAGATACCGATAAAAATATGTATCACAAATATGTAATTTTCAAAATTATATGTATTTTTAAAGCCTTTGAACGTATTTTTTAAATGCAATAATTTTTTTATCATCTTATACGTTATAAATTTCTATAGACTTATTGAATTATAATTAAATCCGTTATAGTTTCTATAGACTTATTACTTTCTAGATTTATTAAAATCTATTCATTACAGTCATAATGTACCATATACCTGGTAATTAAAATACTGATTTTAAAAGAAGTAGTCATTTTGAATTCTGCTCCTTATCCACTATGTGTTTAAATTTTCCGAAAATTATTTGCTTCAAATATTTTTTAAACTTTAAATATGGTTATTTGTGTTGCAAAGCGAAGCATTTTTACTTATTTTAACACCAATTAAAACAATAATTATTGGCTATATTTTAATGTTAAGTGTATTTTCAATAAAATGATTTCTCAGAAAAAATGTCTCATTAAAAATACTTACCTAAATTTTTAAGAATTATAGTAATAACAAAAATAATCTTTTAAACAAAATTTAAGTAAGTACTCTTATTTTCTGATTATACGTTAATAATATAGAACAAAAGATAATACTAATTAGATTTAAATCCAAAATATTCTAACAAATATGTTATGACCATACAAGAACAGAATGTGGTTAATACAATAATGCTTTTAGCGAAAATCATTTTATCGACAGTCAAGGATAAAAACGCTTATAATTTACGATTAACAATTCATCAACAATGTCACAAGTAATATAAAATGAACATAAACTGAATGTTTATTCAAGCGATAAATGTATAAGACGATATACAGATGCGCATAATAACTTACAAATTAGTTTATGAACTTAGACATTCCCTGAAAGACATCTTATCAAAAATAAATGAATGCTTTTAGCAAGAGAAAGAAATTCCACATGAGCTCTAAAGGATAAAGTTGCATTAACTATTTTGTGAAGAGGATTAACTTTTTTAAACGCGATCATTCATTCTCTTCTCGTCTGGATCTTTAACGATTTGTATAAAATAAATTGAATGCTTCTTACTTTCTGTCTGAGGCATCATTCTACATAGAAGTTCAGTACAAAAATAAGATTATGCCTTTGTTTCAGGCGGTTAACATAGTTGTTTAATGTAACTCAGCTGTATTAATTTATTTTTAATAAACCTCGCTATATTCTAATTTGCATCTCTAAAGAATAGTAATTAAATTTAGAAGCTTTTTCTCTGGATAGAAATGCAAACAGAAACATCAAAATTAACATCGCCTTTTAAAATTTTGCTTGCAGCACTGATTAATAAAGTTGTACCACTTACAGATTTTTTTAATATAACATTATAAATTTAAATTCAAGAAATAATAATGTTGAACAGAAGGAAATTTTGATCGGTTTGCATTAGGAAAGATTAATTGAATAATCGTTTTGAGTCATTTGCTTCTTGAGTCCTCCTCTAACTGATCGCATCACACTCGTGTACAAAATACACCAGTATGTACAAAATACGATAACGTTTTCGGTGTTCATTGTCATTAGTGCATTACTGAAACTTTATTGAATATGAATCAATTATAAAGCAAAACAATTCATTAAAATCTTTACGAATTAGAAATCTTTCTAGATAATACCCTTAGAGTAAAAGACAAGTCACATGCTTGTATCCTTTACACCATAATTTGTACAATCGTACTGTACAATTTTAGAATGTTTTGTAATATTGCGAGATTGTATTTTACGATACGATTTGTTATTTTACGATATTGTACATTATTTTGATAGATTTCCATCATGTTTCTTTCTTCAGAGTTTTACAATCTTTCTTCGTAGTATCGAATTGTTTATCTTAATTTTTTTTCAGTTTCCTTTATATCATTGCTCTAGAATATTTCAGAAGAGTGTGTTTTTAGATATGATTCATAGTTTATAACAACTGCTTCTTAGAAGAAACTTAAAGTGAAACACTTCTCCTATAGATAAAAACAGAATGGAAATCTGAAAGTAAAGGATAAATTATGCACGAAACAGGATGTTTTTCTTTCAAAAGTTTTTATAAAATAATTACTGAATAATGCAGATACTTTTTTAAGTGACTTTGCTGTATTTGACTTAGTGAGACATACGTATATTGATTTTAATTTTTAAGATATGTAAAAATTTATTGAAAGAAAGATAAAATGTTCTTATAGATAAAATTTCTGATTTTTTTTCTGAGTGCAGGAGAAGAAAATAATTTTATTTCTTTTACTTTTTTACACGTTTTTTTATTTAACTGGACTTGTAAAAATGCAGCGATATAGTTGATTTTTTTCACTTCTGGCTTCTTAGTGTGCTAGAGTTTTTAAACTATGCACATTTGTGAAATCTGTATGAAAATATATTATTTTAATAGTTTCAAAACTTAATTACCAGTCAATCGATTAATAAAATTATTTTTTGATTTCACGCATGTGCCACCACCAGGTTGTGAATTTGAGAAAAATAGATTTTAAGATTTCATAATATTTATAATAATAAATTAGAAATTAAGAACTGAAAATTAAAAATTATTGAATAAATTTGATCGTTTAATACATTCACAAAAGTGTATTTTTTAACACTGTGTTAATTATTTATAACTCATCTTCTCAAAAGTACCAACTATTTAAATATCTTTCAGGTGTAGTGCTAAGTGAATAAAAAGCAGTGTACAGTGTATATATATGCGGAAAAGTAAAGTCTCTTTGTATAGCATACAAGTCACTTTGAGTTTCAAAATTTCAGTATTCCTTAAAATCCAAGAGCTATGAAATAGTTGATATATTTATTTTAATATTACACAGAAGTATGTACTAGATCCCACACAGAAATTTAATTTTCCTTTCCACAGTGCTTACATGTGTCCTCGAAATTTCCATGGCGAGTGATGCTCAAAGCAGCTGAGCCACAATCGTTATATATTTTTGCAGAAATATACAAAAATTACATAGTACATGCTTGGCCTGTGCATACACCTAACTGTTATGTACTTGTGCTGTAATTTTCACATAAAATTGACACAAGCGCATGTTTTGCGTTTTTTAAGTTCCGAATGGTTTCCTAAAGAGTAACCTCAAAATGCCATAAACAAATAAATTCATAGTTCTCAAATTATGTCAATGACAAACGATAAAAATCAGAAAAGAACTCATATTTTTTTCCCAAAAATAATTAACAAACCAACATATGTATCGAAGAAATGTACATCACATATAGTTATATAATATAAAACGGCTGTTTTGGGCTCAGTTTTTATAAAATGAAATTGAATCCACTGTATTCATTTTTGATATAGTACTATAAAAAAATTGTGTACACATATTTTATGGAATACATTTTCAGTATTTTAAAGCAAATAAAACATTTCTTCTTCTTTCGTACAGTTTAAACTTTTTAAAGCATATTTGCTGAATTCCTGAGAATTATTACACTTTAAAAAAGTTTAATCTTGCATTCGTGATATTTTTTTAAAATTGTATAATATTATTTCCTTTGCGTTTAAAAATATTCTATAAACTTGTACCTATGCATAAATTCTCCAAATGATTAACGAAATTTTCATTTTTACACATTTTGCAATAAATAAAAATGCAATAAATGCAAATGAATAAAAATTTCGTTTCAGCAGATTATGAATCTCATTCATATAATGAAATTATTATCTCAATTTAGTCATAAAGTGTGAAATATTAAAGTAAAAATAATTAAGGTTGTGAGTTAAAAATATCTGTACGCTTACATCGAGGTACTACACATTTTCCCACATTAGCTATAAAAATGAATTAACATGAGTAATTTACTATTCCCTAATAAATAATAAAAATGCCAATTGTCTTTCATGAAAAATTAAAAATACTTTAGAAAAGGAAAATAGAGAAATTTCTTCGGGAAATTAATTACATCAGGTACAGTGCCAATATTAAACACTATAATGAAAAAAAAAAACTATAGACTTTTATATAAGGTTTGTTACATTCAATTGAATTCCTTCAAAATCAAACATATCCAATGACACTATATTTAATTTTTAAAAAATTAATTCAACCGGTTTCTAAATATCTAGCCTTAATGACTTACAAACATAAGTATTACAAATTTCACGACATACTAATGACTTTATAGTAGAACTCCTACGAGCATCTCAGCTAAAATTATTTGTAGATACGTAGATTTAGTCACCTCTATCTATATAAAATAATTGCTCCTATTCTATTGAATTATTTTTAATATCTAACATTTACATTACTTCTAATAATTTACTAAAAATACTAAATTATGAATATTATACAAAAACATTGCACTACGAATGAATATGAATATATATTACAACATTCTAATACTATGAATATGTATTCACTACTGTGAACTTAATATTGCTAATGATATGCCAATGAAATGTTGAACAATGATGTACAACAATTACAATAATGTAGAGAACTTAGCACTACTGTTATTATATTGTATTTCAATACCAGGCACAATAATTTAGTCAATGTGAATACTGCCCAAACATTATAGCATTGTTTTACTATATGATATTTAATGCTGTTTTTGTTAACGTTATTGTAATTTGATGCTATTTGTGTAATATATATAAATACTTAGTAACTTATTCAATAAATGAAACTGAATAACCACTGTACAGTCACATAGACCGATATGAAAACTGGGGCACACATATATCGCTGCTTACAAATTCTTCATCTACTTTCAAATTCTGACAGACGGTTGAAATTGACATGGATTGGAATTTGAAAGCAGCAGAAAGCGGTGTCTATTGCAATATAGATGCTTTGAAACATAATACTGTTGTCAGGTAATAAATTTTATATGACTCGAAAATTATCAAGTTCGAACAAGGTTCGATTTATGTAAATGGCTTGGATTGCATGAAAACTACCATTATCCGAAATTTAACATTGTTAAATTTACAATATATTAGAATTTTGTAATTAGTCTGGAATTCAATATCTAATACTTGTACATAATTCCTGTTAAAAAGTTATAGAGGTGCAGAATATTGAGTTTTGTACAAATGTATTGTGTTTATTTAATAGAATTATCCTTATATTAATGACTACAGTAATAAAGCTTTTTAAATAATTTATCGGTTGTTTACTTTATTTCAAAATTCATTATTGTAAATTGTCAGATTTTTTAAAATTATTATGTAATTATTTTATATTTTTTTCCGTGACAAAACTAAATCGAAATCAGGTTAGAAAAAAATGTGCGCTTGATTTTTTGACTGCATATGACTTTACATTAATTGTGTTTATTGCCATAAAACTACCTTATTTTGACCGCATTCAAATAATGCATCTTACAAAATTTGAAACTGCTATATACGAGACAGTGTATTCTTATAAAACATTTTTAAATCAGTATAAAATTATCTTAGATAAGTTATTATGTGCCTTCTCCAGATTTAAATTACGAGCGCTCTTATATTCAAGAAATCGCTTAAGCAGTTGTTTTAAGGATTTTAAATTATTCATATGTTTGCTGTTACACGCTTAAATTACATTTGGTTCTTCTTTTGTAAGGTGCAACGTTTACTTTCTATGCTTAGTGGATGCAACTCGCCTTAAAATAGAGTTATTTTATTCATGAAACGTAAGCCGTTCTTTCTGTGCAAAACAAGCGTCAGTACCTGTTACACTTTCAATAAATTACATGAATAAGTCATAGATAAAAAGGAAATGGAACAGAAATTCAATTTGCAAACAACCTCAAAGGAGAAAAATTGCTTGAAAGAAAACAAGCTGTAATCGAAAGCTGGTCAAACAAGATATTATTAAAAAAAAGTAACTTTATTTTACGCGCACTGTACAAGAATTACTTTTTTAAGACTGCTAAATTATCTTTGCTTTGACGTTAAATTTAGTTACACAGCTTTAAAGCATGTAAAGTCACTTTTAATTTTTCTTTTGTTTTAAGTGTAATATAATCTTCTATAAAAATATCACTACAGAAATATCAAAATATCTTCACAAAATATCAATGATAGTTGTTAAATGGAAGGAAGTTGATCCTATTAGTGGCAATGTGCTAAGCATTTAATTAACTTCTTGGATTGTAACGCTCTTATTTTGCTGTCATTGCATAAAAAATGTGTATTATTCCTGATATAAGAACCTATACATTTATTTAATAAATAAAACATTCTATTATATATACTCTCTGATACAAAAGGTCTTCGAAGCCGTAAAACCTCAGAATACTGCAATCCCAGACTTCCTCTTTCAGAGATAAGAGAAATTCTTCGCCACTTCAAAGAACTGTAGAAACGGCTCATATTCTTAATTCTCATATATTATATATATTATAGAAAAAAGAGGACTGAGGTCTATTAGCAATGTGGAAGGAAATGAGTTCGTCCCCTCCTTCCTTCAAGGCGAGTCTCTTTAACAAACTTGCTTTGGCCAATCAAATTAAGCAAAGGAAGTGGATATTCAAGCTCTCACTAGAACATTCAGACATTTTGGGAGGAAATAGAACTTTGCTTAAAAGGACATATCGAGGCTCTTCAGTATTGAATCAATGAATTATTTCTGTACTAAATGTAATACAACAATAAGTAAAATTATTTTCACTTTATTTCTAATGAAAATGATATTAACCATATTCAAAAAATTCTTTAAAACTATTTACTGATTCAAATAAGGAGTATAAAATTTGAATCGTGAAATTGCTTCTAATGCAAATATGACTTTAAAATTGTTGCTAGTCTTCAGCATTTTTCATGTTTTAGTAAAGAGATTTGATAGTTTGTCTTAATACTTATCAGGGGAATTTTGAAGCCATTTAAAGTTTATCTTATAAGCTGTAAGATGAGCTTTTATTCTTCTCTTTACTTTTAAGCATACTTATACGAAATTGAGAATTCTATGTTTAGCTTCTTAGCATGTGCATACAATTTGGGTATCTTCCCATTGACCAATTGGACTAGAATTCTAAATGATAATAGCAAGAATTGCTGGTTTTTCAATTATCACATTCACATTTGTACTTTAGTTGATCGAGAATGAATGATAGACAAATTCTTGATAAATTTGGTCCCTATTTCGCATGAGATTAACAATTCTAGTAATAAATCAATAATTGAAAGTTCATTTATCTGTCTCCTTGACTTTCCATATTATCATATTCATATACAAAATGATGGACAAACAGAACTTCTTTCAGTGAATTTAGTTTAAAATTTGGTGGACATTTTAAGTTTAGTGGAAACAGTGCTGAATTTCAGTGCTTTAGCTTTCTGTGGTGACTTAGAGAAGTCTGAAATTTGGAATAGAAGTATCAGTATCAAATTTTTTGATAATTCATCTTTTTTTTTCTTTGCACGCCAGACAGAAAAAGCAATTTTTATAACTTTTACTTGGCTTGAATAAGTTTTTTAGCATCTTAATAGCACAACATAAGGCAAAAATATTAAATACTTTGAAACCAATTTTTTATAACTAAATCTGCCTGTAATAGCATGTTTTCTTTAATTCCAATTTTCAAGAATAAAGAAAAAAGAACAAAAACAAAGGCCCTTTGAAGTTATCTGTAAATGTATTACAGGAAATGAAGAGTCATAATCAATTAATTCATTTTCTGCAGTTAGATTCCCAAATAAGGTACATTTGATCCGTATTCCCAAATCAAAGCATTCTGAAATTGATGCACATAATAAACACGATTAATTGAAGAATTTATCGCTTGTATTAAACGCCCTATTTTGTTCTATTTTCAATAATCCCATTCGACTCGTTTACTTCTCAACTTAATGTGATATCACGCGTAAGACTAATAACTACGTTTAACGCAGGAGTGGACTGCTCAGATATGCATGAGAGATTCTCATGAATAAAAATCGCATTCTTTCACTGCTAAGTAATGACGAATGGAAATTTGTGGTAAATATAATTCAGAATGGCTTGACAATTGCTAATGTCAAGAAGCAATTGGTTGTCATTTAATAGTAAATTAGAAGACGGTTTATGCATATTAATTCTTTAGAATGTCTTCTGCTACACATTGATTGGTTTCGCTTATTCATTTCGTTGGATCTGTGATAAATTTCGGGGTCTTTCTAAATATAAAGATAAAACCCATTTAGAAGAATTTAATTTATCAGGAAGTAGGATATGTTGCAGTTACCCACAAAATAATTCTAAAGGTATTAAATTTTATTTTCCTATTTTTTGAGTATTTATTCCTTGGTTGTTAGTCATATTGTTTTTCTCTGATTACAGCTTATTGAATACTTAATTAAAACAATAAATAAAAGTTTATGATTTAAATAGAACTGATGATGTTTTATTTTAAAAGTGGCAAGACTATTAACTAAAACCCTTTTCACTATTTTAAACACTTTTTATTTAACTTGATTAGTTTTATGCTGTAAATACAGAATTTTATGTTAATTTTTTTTTTTTATTTCCTTCCATTTATGTTACATTTCTGAAATTTTGTACACTTGTGAATTCTCTATGAAAATATATTAATCCAGGGTTTTAAGAACTCATTTAACAGTTAATCAATTAATGTTATCCATTATTGTATTATTTATTTATTATCCATTAATTAATTATCCATGTGAGTGATTCCAGTTGGTAGTGCATTTGAAAAATATTGAAATTTTCAGACTGTATATTACTATAAATTACAAATTAAAGGTTAAAAATCAAAAGAAAGGAAAATTATAAATTTTTATTTATATTTCACTAATAAAAGTGGGTTAATAAAAGCTGTTTTAACTGTATTATTATGAATTATAAATTAAAGATTAAAAATCGGAAATAAAGAAGATTAAAATTTCTAATTATATTAAAAATAATAATAAATTAGAAATAATAATATTTTATTAATAAAAGCTGTTTCAAATTAAATTTAGCTCAGTTTCGTAAAATTAAGTGCCATGAAGATATGTAATATTTATATTAAGATGGATTTACTCATTTGGAAGCATGATCAGATGAGAAAAATAGAATCTGAGACAAAAACTCATTTCTTTCTGTTTCTGACATCGAAAATCTGCCATTTGATCACCACCATTCATTTGTATTACTATATTCTCTTAATATATTTATAGGTTTTAAAAAAGGAGTTTGCCATTAGAAAATATATCATGATTTTTAAAACTGTTTTTATAACACATTTTTATCATTGAAATAAACAGCATATATATATATATATATATATATATTTGTTCTACATATTAAAATCTGTAGTTTATAATTTATTATAAATATTATTAAATATATCTCATGAAATCAATTTTTTTCTCAAGCTCAATATTAAATGGCAGTTATTGCACGAAATTAAAATTTAATCAAATTTTCTTTCAAACTTTATAGAATTTTCATGTTTGTATTTTTTTTAAAAAATATTAGAAAGCAATTTTAGGGTAAATGAAATAAAAATCAGTGTTTGAAAATTTATAAATTCAATTTAAAATATTGAAGCAATCTCATACTTCGCAAAAATATTTTAAAATAGAAATTTTTGGCTTATTCAGTATGTGGTAACACACTTGAGAAAATCTCCGACACAATGTTAAATTTTTCCGCATGAGAGGTGCGATAACAATGCATAGAAAGCGTCTTCCTGTATTTCATTTTGGAAAAGAAAAGAAGAATCTCTTCTACCTCAATATATGTAAAATTTAACCGCTTATGATAAATCTAAAAATTCTTTTTAAATTGCTTGCCGGGCTATTTACCGCACGTGTTTCCCTTTCGTATGAGCCTGTAAACCTAATTCCCTCTTCTAGAATAAACAGTGTGTTTAAACAAAGATTAAATCGAAAGTAAAAACGTGTTTACAGGCAAAGCGAAAATGTATTATTACAATTTTTATCCTTACTGTTTCAACCATCCTTTTGGAAGTGAATTTGTTCGCTGTCACAGAATGAGGGTGAACTCTGTAAACTGTGAAAATTTCTTGACATTTAATTTTATTTAAATATGAATGTCTGGCATGCAAATACTCTTTTTATTTGTTTTATTTTGTTTAAAAAATAAATTGAAATAATTTGTTTGAAAATATAATTGAAATTCATTTAAATTGTAAAATTTTCTATTTCACTAAATTTCTAGTGAGCCGTTGCATAGAATGGCTATAAAGCGTGTATCAGAGGATGAAATTTATGGGTCTTATCTTTTAGCCGGACTCTTAACCATCAAAATGCTAAATACTAGCGTACATTATATTAATGAAATGCTAGCTGCTATATGGCTAGGTACTGGATAACTACCTTTTGCTAAAGACAAATGAAGTCCAGTTTTCCCTGAATATCATCCACGAAAGTAAAACCACTTCCATATATAGGACTAAGTCAGGTTTCTAGCTTATACAATCTTATTCGGTATGGATGGCTTGATTGATTGAAGAAGCTACTCTTCCTTATCATGCTTCCTTAGCTCATATATGGCTTGAAGGATTGAAGCAATCACACTTCTTTGGCTCATCGATGGCTTGATTGGTTGAAGAAGTCACACTTCTTTATTATGATTCCTTGGCTGCTATGCTGTGATTTCAATTATCAAAGAAATGCCATACTTCTTTATCCTTTGTCTTTAATTTGTGAATTGGCTAATTATTCTATACAAAGTTTGATAAGAAGCACTATAGAAATACTACATTGCTTCTACATTGCCTTGACTCATGAATGGATTAACTTTGATTGATCCTGTGTAATTAGAATCACCGCATTAGTGTTGTACTTTATTATTAATTAAAAGTAAGCAAATAGTATTTACATTCTCTATTATTATGAAAGAGAATTTAATACATACATGTAAAATAGATTAAAAAATGAAATCATATTTGACATTAAAATCTTAAAAAACCTTTTTAAAAATCGAATATTATTCAACAAATATAATCCAAATTCTGTATTAGTGCAAAGTAAAGAAATTCGAATTAATTTTTTGCACCGTAATGGAATATTAAATACTCAATTAAAGTAAAAATAAAACTAATTGCACAGATTAAAACAGTTCGTAGTTAAAAATTGCAATATCCCTCCTTTTTAATTTATGATTTCTGCTACGACAGTCACAAAGACATTTTCGTTATTAGGGAAGTCCGAAATAAAATATCTAAGTATGCAATTTGAGAAATGTTCAAAATCTTCCAAATAACCATTTGAAAATGATCTAGATGAAAGTTTCTGAAATCATTAAAGAGATTCGTTTCAGTAACGAAATTGCGATTTTGTCGAATTTGTATCTTTCCATTTGTCGTTAATCACTAAATAACATGTAAAAAGGTCAGCAGGGATAGTTTGATAATTAAAAAGAATATCGGATTTTTTTCTGTAATCATTATGCTTTAGATAGATAAAGAAAGTAATCAAAGAATCGCAGTGAATTTCAAATCTAGTAATTTGAGTGTTGAGAAATGAGTTTCTTTCGATACAAATGCCCTCTTTAATGTTGATATTCATCCATTAAACTCAAATCAATGGATGAATATCAACGATTTCTTTATTAATAATTTTTGGATGTTTTTTTTTTAAATTTTGACTGTACATTCCTATGAAAATCGATTTTGATTTGTGTGAATTTACTTTAAGAAATGAACATTCGGTATTTTAATCACTGTGTATAGATATCTAGGTTGAATATCTTTGTTTGAATTTCAAGGGAGCGGGAGATTTCTAAAGATTGTTGTATAAAAAAAAAGAAATTTATTTATTACTTTTCATGTAATTGACATTATCTTATATTTCGTAACATTACATTCTTCATATTTTGCATATATTTAGGTATGTAAAAGAGGTATCAATTCTGTCTCACTTAGAATATAAATCATATATATCTTATATTAATCATTTTTATTCCATTCAAATTTTGCCACACCAAATTTAAATTTTGATTAACATTTATTATTTTGACCAAATTAACGAAATGTCATTGAGGTCAAAATAACGAAGCATTATTGTGGACGAAATAAACAAGCATTCTGAATTGGCTTTTATTTATTTATATATTAACTCCTTTCTACCTTATTTCTACATATATATGAAGGAAATTTAATTTATAATCATACTGTTTAATGAGTGAGTAAACTAATAATAATTTGCAGTACTTTCATAAATAAAATAGTTAAAAGTATCTATCCAAAATCTGAAAGAGGGACTTTAGCTCATGAAATTGCGAAAGAAAATAACATATATCCAAGATGAACGTAACGAACGGGGTTTGAGTAATTACCAATCTATGTATTTTCCTACAATATTCATAGTATAACGATCAATACTGTTAAACATAATTGCTCTCAGTTTTTAAGTATTTTTAGTTTGAAATGTGTAAACAGTGATGTTTCATTTAAAGAAATTAATTTAAGTGTTTAAAAATTAGCTAGTGTAATATTCCATAGTAATGAGTAAACGAAATGAGTTGGATGATCTCTGAAAATTTATCAGCCCTTAGTAAAAAGTGAAGACAATTTTAATCAATCTTGTTCGAATATGGCAATCATTTAGCCATTTGATGCCTAGAAAACAGTTATGAAACTGAAACACTTTGCAAATACCAGTAAATGAACTTCCAAATATCAAATATCAATGTAGTTCTACGGTCAAAATAACTATACCAGGTATTTAAATTTCGTTTAAAATTATAATTTTTAAAAACCTATATTTTTAAACTTTTTAAAGTAAAATTCTTTTCTTGTTTCTTTTTCATAGTCTAAGTTTTTAAACTTGTTTAATTTTAAAAGTATTACTCCAACACAAATATTTCCACTTTGTTTATCATTCCGTATTGTTTTACCAAATGTCATCTTTTTAAACCCTTTAAATGAAACTAGATACAATTCATTAAATTGTTTTTTTTCAGCAGTTACGCCTAATGAAATGAAGAAAATTGACTTTTTGACAAACTCAGAAGTAATATCTCAGCCATCTAATGTATAATGGGAAGGATGAATCTCTGCTGAAGCGGTTTAAGTTATTAGACCATCTGGCTACATTTGGGTGATCAGTAGGTCATATTGCGATGTATCTTCTTTTCCCCCAAAATCAGAATTTATTGAAGACAAAAATGGAAAAAAAAATTTACCATAACTAAAACTACATTAGTGGTTTATAGATCAAAATTCATATTTTAAAATGGAAGAATTTTTTTTTACAAATCTGACATTCAATGAACAAAAAAAAAGTAAAGTGAAATAACAAAAAAAGCAGTTAAAATCCTAGAAAACAAACACTCAAATAATTTTTTTTTCTGTATCAGTAAAATTTTATTTAAACATCTGTACTTTCTTATAAAGTTTTCTATCTATATCTATAATTATAATAAAGCTCAATGTGTGTGTGTGTGTGTGTTGGCGCACTACAGGCCAGACCATTCAACCTACAGCTACCAAATTTGGCACGTGTATACTTTGGAGGCCGAGAATGTGCACCTGGGGGTTATTTTTTCGAATTTTTAACTAGAATTTTATTTATTTAAAAATTAAGCGAAATTTTGTCGTTTTTCTGCTATAACTTCCGAAAATATTACCGCACAAAAAAGATTTTTACATGAAGTTAAAGATCAAAAATTTATCTTTTAAATGATACTAATGTTGTAATCTTAAAATTAAATTTCTATTTTTAATAAATTTTTAAATAAATATTTTAACTATGTTTTTCAATAATTTTTTTAGTAAAAAATGAAAATTAAAATTAAGCCCGTTTCGCATTCATGGGAAAAAATTAGCTTTTTTCAATTGCCATCACATTGCCATCACATTGATTAAAGCCCCAATTAAAAATAAATTAAATCTTTTTGGAAATGAAATCTGCAAAAATATAATTTTCGGCACGTGTCTGTAGGAAATGAAACAAATATGAAATATTAATTTTTCTAAAAAATAAATTCAAGAAAAATTATTTTATGATTTTTTACACTCTCTATACAGGGCATTTATTTAGTCCCGGACCCATTTTGATGTTTAATGACTCATAAAATAATGAAGATATAAACAAACTTATGGCATTTATTGATGGAATAACTCATATATTTTCCTTTTCCGGTTTGAATATTTTTACTTTTGTAAATATCGTCTGCGCGTGTTTTTAATTTCAGATAATTTCATTTTCCAGTCTAAATATCTGTACTTTTCTAATTATCGTCTGCTTATTAATTGCATTTTTCTCTCTTTTGTTTTTGGCAACTATTGAAATGTTATGTTTACTTTTGATGTGTTTGTTCTATGTAGTACTTTTGTATGTGATGTTTTATTCGAGCGGATATTAAGGAGAATGCATACACCAAAAGAGAAAGCACAGATTTTATGGTGGTCATAGAGTTAATTTCCAATTAACTAAATCACTGACTTTTAAGAGTTAATTTCCAATCACTTAAACTGACTGATTTATGAAAATTTGAATATCACTATTCGATAAAAAAAAGGATAATTTTAGATTTTCCATCGATCGCTTCAAAGAAAATACGCCAATCAATGCGCAGGTTTCTCAAGATTAACTGGCCTAAGATTATGAAAATGTTGAGTTTTTCTAAATTTTTAACATTTAAAACTTCATAAATAAGTCTTAATTGATCGTGGAAAATTGAAACATTCATTCATTTATTTAAAATTTGGTGTGTTCAGAATATTTCTCAGAACCTTACTGCATTAAATTTAGACTTCATAATTTTTGAAATATATTTATAGGCCGGAAAAAAATATCATTATTGATTTCATTTCAATCCTTTTGAAAGCAAAACTAAAAACTGAATTTTATGCTGAATCTGAGAAATTTTTGTTGAATTATTCTTTCAGATATTACATAAATTATGAAAAATATTTTGTAGTTCACATAAGACTTATATACCGAGTGATTCTGTTTGTAATACCTATATTCAATACCAATAATAATAAATAAATAACAATAAAGATGATAAATAAAATAAAATGCTTGGTTTTATTAAAAGTATCTTAATATTATTTGAAATTTCATCATTTACATTTTAAATTAAAGTTGAAGTTTTGCCGGAAATGACAACAAATTAGCAAAATATATATAGTAAATTGAACGAAACGATCTAAACAACAGTATAAGTTTGGTATGACTATCAAAATTTGAAAATTAAAAATGTTTTGTTTGAGAATCCTTTAAGAGGCCATTTACTTAAAATATTTAATTGAAAATTGTAGCGAGCGGTAATACTGACGAACCGGCTGGTCGCCAAAGGCGGCTAGTTTATAATAAATCTTCCTCTATGTATTATCTCAAAAAATAGTACTTATAATAAAACATATTTGAGCTTTGATATAAAGTTTCTGGTTTACATAAAAACCATTTTTCCTCGAATAAGTTGACAAATTTCTACAATAGATAAATTATTGTAGAAAGTAATTTCGTGAAATTTATTATTATTCTTTACTATAATCATAAGCTGTTCTAAATGTATAAAGTAAAAATTACATTTTCAATGTTATATGTTTAGCTAAGGTTTACTTTGCCATTCCATTTTAGAGATTTATTGAAGTTTATTACCTCTTTCTTCTTTCTACAATATGGATTTGCATTTAATTTCAACTATGATTTTGGCCCTATTTTTAGTTATGCTTGTATAAATTCCATTCTTCATACAAGTTCAATAAATTTATCTTTGTTTTCAAAAAGTCAGTTGAATACGTTAATTTATCTTGAATAAATATTATCTTGATGAAAAATAAGAAGGGATAATACGTTATGTAGTTACTGATCTACAGGGAAATAACAACAACAAAAAAAGACTCCTCAATTATATTTAATAAAATTCACCTTCTTTAAGATTATTCATCTCTTCTGAGGAAATTATATTAGATGATATTTTTAATATGAAACATATTACCACGATGTATTATAACGTAAAAAGATTTGGTGAGTAATATAAATATTCTAAATTAACATAGTTTTAAAAAAATCAATGAACAAATAACAAAAATTAAGTATAAGATATCATTGGTAACTTTACCAATGAGAAAAAGTCTCCTTATCTTGATACTTCAAAAGGAATACTAGATGTTCATTTTTATAAGTGAACTTACAAATAGCCCTCAAATTTGTGCGTGGGAAAAACATATAAAATTCTCATTTTAAGACACATTATACCAGAATGACCGGACCGCTACGACAGTTAAAACGGGCAATGTGCGAACTTATAATAGCACCGATTACTGAGCTAAGTACATTTTCTTCCCTCACTTAAGAGGTTCGTTCCCTTATCAGAGTGTATATAACTCGCACTTTCACCATTATTTTAGCAACCACGTAAGTAAGAGTATGTTACCCGTACAGCTAGTACTTTCATTCGTATTTCAGACTCATTCAGACTTGTGTACATAAGAGTAAAATAATATTGGCTCTTAATGATGACGTTTCCAATAGATAGGCAACTTAAAACTTAACAGTTTCCTCTCCAGCAGCAACAGCAACTCCAATAACAACTTAAAAATTTAAATGAGGAAGAACGTAACAGACAACAAATTTTCTTTTTCTCTAAAAAAATGTAATATTTCTATTGTGATAAGAAGTGATATGAAATAATTAGTTTAAATCGGTATGCTAATAATTTGTTTTATTGTTGTTCTAATTCAATTCTGAGAGAATTCTAGTAGTAGCCGTATTAGAATTTTTCCACCCCCACAGTTATTAATTTCTTATTTCAGCGAATCTGTCCACACTAGAGGCTTGTATAAATTTTTGATCATAAAATAAAAATTTGCAATTTAACTAATAGAAAATGTAAGCTGAACTTTCCTTTTTCCAGAAAGAATAAAAATTGTGTTTTAAAATCTTTAGGAAAAAAGTAAAAATCATTCGAGATTGCATTAATAAAGGGCATATTTGCATTAATTGCTTTATAAAACACATTATGGAAAAACTTTTCTTATGTCAACTCCTTAATGTGATAAAAAGAAAATTTCAATAAAATTTAAACAAACAGTTTAATTACCATAAATATTTTTCCATAATTCTCAAAGATTCGAAAAATTTGAGATAATTTTATTAAAAATTAACAAAGGCATAATCCTAATATTCATTAAGCAAGAATAAGACGAATTATTAGTTTTTGGATTATCTATAAGATTCTCAATATGAAACTTTCAGCATAACAAAATACAGTGAAATAGATTTAAAAAAGCAGTGAAACGGAGTAAGAAAAACACCCTTATTAGAATGTTAAAATTAATAATTTTTTTAATATTAATACTTACTACATTTCAGTTTTTAGTTTGTAATTCTCTTTATAAATATTATGGAAGCGTTTGCTCATATTCACAAAAGTTAACACTCGTGTAAATAGAATATAAATTTAAATAAATTAACCGATTGACATCGTTGAAACTCGAATAGTGTATTTTCAACTAGAATATACATGTGTACAAAATTTTAAAACTATGAGTTATAAGAAATTAAGTGAAAAATCGTTTTCGCCATTCCATCTTTGCAAACATGAAACATACGATGTTAAATAAAATTATGTAAGAAGATTTTAGTCTACCTGAATTTTTTTGTCTCATGCTTATTTGAGTAAATTATTGACTCTGGTTTTTGTACATATATATTTTTATTATGAATTTTCAAAGTATATGCACTAAAGTATAATTCATAGTTTAAAAGTGATTTAATAAACTTTTAACCCTTTGCACTTGGAAAAGTAATTCGATGCATGTTTATTCACTTAAGACAAGGACTTGTTCATTGCTCCGGATATAT
>JAPMOR010027928.1:308251-394313 GCA_026543865.1 Argiope aurantia
TATATATATATATATATATATATATATATATATATATATATATATATTGCGTTCCTTTTTTCAATTCCTACTATTAGTTCACATTCTCCCTATATCTATTTATATATCTTGTTGAAATTTTCCATCGTTAATAAAATACTTTTTATTCATCCACTCAAGTTCTAATACATCTTTTTTTATGGATGACACTTGATGTTGAAACAGTTTTTTCAAATATAATTCATTAATTATTAAATTTAATTAATTTTTAATACTTTAAATAGAGTTTTAGTAATTTGTAATGATAATTGAAATCAACAGGCAGTAGATCAATCGGTAAAATGCAAGGATTTCAGTATTTTTCACGTGAAGGTGAAAAATGCGAGTTCAATTCTTGAGAAAGTAGGAAAAAAATTATTACTTGTTTACTTTTCTTTTAGTTGAACATGCTTTCTTCACAATTCCGAAAGACAACTACTGTTTTAAATTTCAAGCTAAAATTTTACTTTCTTTTGATTCGACTTTTGTTTTATCAATTTGAAAAAATTGGCATTGGTATACAAGAAGTTATGAATTATGAGCCTGTCAATTATGAATTATAAGAAAGTCATGAATTATAGTCTATATCTTTTCGACTATCGATATAAGAAGTTATGAATTATAAGTCATCAATTATGAATTATAGAAAGTCATGAATTATAATCGATATATTTTTTCTTCATAATAAATCCGTACTCCAAAAATCTTTGAAAAGTATTTCATTATAACCGATATTAAATAAGTTAATAAATTATTCGAGTAATAAAAAGAAGCAGCTATGTACAAAAAATATTACGTTTCTTTTTTAGTTTTATTTTAGCTGAACATGCTAAAGAACACGAGGCATTTAAATTCTCCCTTATATCTTCCCGCAGTTCCGAAAGCCAACTGTTGTTGTAAATTTAAAACTAAAATTTTACTTTCTTATGATTCGACCTTTTGTTTTATTCTTTTAAAGAAGTTTGCATTCGTATATAGATGTTATGAAATTATAAGTCAGTCAATTATGAATTATAAGAAAGTCGTGAATTATAGTCGATGTCTTTTCGACTATCGATATAAGAAGTTATGAATTATAAGTAAGTCATGAATTATAAGCCATCAATTGTGAATTATAAAAAATTCATGAACTAAAAATCATCAATTGTGAATTATTAGAAAGTCATGAATTATAAATCATCAATTATGAATCATAAGAAAGTCATGAATAATAGTCGATATCTTTTTTCTTCATAATAGTCCCGCAGTCATGAAACCTTTAAAATTGTTTCATAATAGCCGACATTATATAATTTAATAATTTTATTCAAGTGATAAAAAGAAGCAGCTATGTACAAAAAATATTACATTTTTTTTTTTTTTTTTTTTACTTTTATTGCAACCGAACATGCTTAAGAACACGAGACATTTAAGTTCTTCCTAATATCTTCCCGCAGCTCCGAAAGCCAACTATTGTTGCAAATTTAAAGCTAAAATTTTACTTTCTTGTGATTCGACTTTTGTTTTATTCATTTGAAAAAGTTTGCATTCGTATACAGAAGTTGGACAAAAAACGTACTTAGAGAAGTTGATGCCTGAATTTAAATCATTTGAAGAAGACAAAACGACTAAATAAAAAGAGTACTGTTTTGAGAAGATGGAATTCTCGATTGTTGGAAGAGATAAAATCCTTTGTTCATTATTAGAAAATGATTTCGAAGTATATTTATTTATTCCTTACGACATTAAGTATTTTATTCTTTTTTGATTGCTTCCAGTGATTTCTTATTCCTTAAAGGAATAAAAGGGAGAAAAGTGAACTCGGCTTTCAAAGATATTTTTTTCTCATAGCTGTAGACTTTCCTTTTCCTTTCTTTGATTCTTTTGAGGTTTTTTTTTATTTTTTTATCTTCCGAACAACTGTGCAAAGGTCCTGGTCTTCTTAAGAAGAAAGAATGAGCACAAAAAGAATCAAAGATATGTGTAGAAGAAAGAAAAAAAAACTCGAACAGAGTATCTTTTTTCACAGATGTTTCCATTCGCATTCAATCATTGTCGACTGTACTGGGCATACTGTCCGTGCAGACTCAACAATAGCGCACAGCCCGCCTAATTTGATTTTTTTGGCCTAGAAAAGAACTGCCGATCTATTCTAGGGAGTTTCAATCGGACTGCAGTTTATTTTGGGAACAGAGAAAGTTCCGTAAAAAAGACACGCCATCAGTTTGTAGTTCTAAGCTGATTTAAATGGAGCTAGCTAATGAAATGAATTTCCAAGTGTGGAACATTATCACCTTACTCAGATATTTATTTAAATTTTTAGTTTTTCCTATTGTATATCCATGTGTTAAATAGATATTTTAATTTTCAATTATCTATTTAATTAATTTTCAAGATATTGTTTGACATATTAAATTACTATATAATATAATATTTATTCTGCATTGGTTATATAATTTTTGAAATAGCTGTAAGAGATATTTTTATTCTAATTAATATATATATATATATATATATATATATATATATATATATATATTTCCTAACATATAAAATTGTGATACACAGAAATTCTCAGAAAAGATTATGTAGTCTTTGCTTTTTAAGGGAAATAAAAAGTTATTTGACTTTTTTATTGAAATTAGCAAAACCTGACACAATAACTTAGCGATTGTAACTATTCTAACTTCTTCCCCATATTAACAATTTTATGAAAATTATAAATTATATGAATGAAGAAAGGGAATTCCAAGAAGTTTAATTATATAAATGGAATTATAAAAATAGAACAAATGTTTCTTAAATGCACACATTGGTGCTTCTTTTCCAATTGGTTTTCGGAAAATAAAAATTCATTTTTTAAAAATGTAATACTAAATTAAATAAAGGTGGAAAAATTTTGTTTTTGAATCTGTTGCCACTTACATCTGTATTTTTACTAACAGCAGCGAATTAACTTCCTAATAGGAAGAAACGTAGATAAAATTAACTTCAATTAGAAATAAGGAAAACTCAAAATACAATTAAGGTTGTTTCAAAGTACCAAAGTCTTAAAATTGAAAAGGATTCGTTATATATACAAGAAAGTTTTTATATGATGAATAAATCAAATATATTATACACAAGAAAGTTATCAAAATGAAAAAAAAAGAAACTAAGTAAAATTAATATTTAGCTAGTGTATCTCTGAATCTCGTGGATGAAATAAAAGCAATTAAAGACTTACTGCTAGAATAAAAATACCTTATGGTACATTAAAAATTGAAAGAAATATTAATTATTATTAGTCAACTAAACATTAGTTTTATCAAATTTCTTACTGAAACAAATATTCAAAAGGAAGGATTTCCTATTAAATATAGAATAAATTGCTAATAATAAATTTAGCTAGCTTATCTCTAACCCTTGCTTGTCAAATAAATGCAATTAAATATTTACTATTAGAATAAAAATACCTTATGATGGATACCTTAAAAATTAAAAGAAATAGTAACATAGTAAGCTAAACATCAGTTTTGCCAAACTTCTTGATGAAAGAAAATATTCAAAATGAAGCATTTCCATTTAAATCTAGAAGATTAATTAGTAATAATAAATTTACTGTTTCGAGTCAAATTGTGAACAATGATGTAGTCTTATTAAGCAAAGCACATTAAACATTTTAAATAAATATTCATTTATAGACTAAAATATATAAATTGATGAATTTCTTATCAAACTAAGAAAAGATAACAAAGTGCAAACTTTGCAATACCCCAAAATATTCTTTGTCATGTGAATAAGAAAGCAGACAACTTTCTTTGCCACATTTAAAATCTATAAAGCATTCGAAATCTTTATCGATTCCTGAAAGATCCCTCTACGAGCTATCCCATCCTCTCATAACGTCAAAAAAGTAAAATAATGATTTATATCGAGAATAACGGACCATTACTGAACACTTTACCTAGCAACCACTCCTCGGCTTCTTGGACTTTTTTCAAGGAACAAATGAACTGAGTATTGTAGACGTAGTGAGGGGGAACTTCTGTCTAGCTACGGATTAATCTGTTATTTTTTTCCCCCAACTCTCTTTTCTTATCTAAAAGGAAGTCTTTATATCTGTTTATTCGAACTTTCTAACTTGAACAGTTTAAACGTTAATTAGTTTTATAGCTCCAAATAAAAAAAAATACTTTGCTCATTAAAGCTCAAGTTACTTTCTTTTAAAACCTTAAATATCAACTTTTGAATTAATATCAATCATTTAAAAATTAAGTTTAGTTACAAATAGACTAGTCTCATTCGCACGGGCTTCAAAATTTCATAAGAACTGTAATAGTTAGTGAATGTATATATTGATGAATAAATACAGCTGGAAATTATACAAATATTGTTAATTTTACATATAAAGATGCAAAATAGTAAAGTAATCATTTATTGAAATCTGTAAATAAAATTTTGTGTTGCATTTTTATGTTTTAGTTTTAGTCATGAACAACACAATTTCAATCATTCCGTACTCCATTAAATGAATGGAGATAAATTACTTAAAAAAATACAGCAGTATTCTAAAAAAACGTCAGATCTAATACAGAAAAAGGAATGATGTAAAATAATTTTTATATAGAAAGCCCGTGAAGTATTATGTAATATCATATCAAAAGACAAGGCTGTGATAAACTTTCTGATTTAAAATAATCACAGTACACTTCTTAGCAGTGAAGAAATTCTTAATCGTCGTTTGAAATTTGACAAGAATTTCTTCCTTGAATTCTAGTAAGAAAATATCTCCTTAATAATTATGAAGTTTCCCTTTGAAAGATTCATTTATATCCATGAATGTGCTACTCTATCTATCCATGACCATGACTATTCATTATTTTAATAATAAATTTGCGATTGTCATCTGATATTTTTTTTTTGTTATTATATTTATTTTAACCTCATAAGAGAGATGTTTATTATTTTTTGTAATTAAAAAGTGCATGTATTCATAAAAAATGTTTTGAATAGGCATTTCTTTTATAAAGAACGAAATTGTTTAATAGCAATACAATGAGAAACATACTGTCAGTTATTTTAAAATTTAAATTATTAATTTAAAAATCCTAATTTCTTCTGGAAATTCGATTTTTTTTCATGTCATATTTTCCATGAACAAGTGAAAGTCTTTCATTTTTAAAAATTAGACGATTTGAAAAACTTTAGTATCAAGGAAATATGCAATTTATATTTATGAAGGCTTTCTACATTTAGAAATTTTAAACCCCCAAACGTATTTTGTTTGTAAAAAGCAAAAAAAAAAAAAATCGAATGTAAGATTGAATGTTGAGAAAAAATACCCAGCATTATTTAATTATTCCAATAAACCTGTAAAAATTATATTTCAGCGTATCCAATAGGAAATGTAATAAATTACATTTCAAGCGCTCTTATCTTGACGCTTAATTTTAATTTCTATCATATGATTTCTCAGATTAATATTAAATAATGTTATAATTACTAAATTATTAAAATTGGCAAAATTTCACAAATCCTTTTAATTTTCTAAGTTCTTCGAACACCTTCTGAACACAATGCATATTAGGATTTTTGAGGATTAAATACAACATTTATTTTTCATAATTATTATTCATTTTAAGGTTCATGAGTTTTAAATACAACATTCCTCGTTCACAATTATTGTGTAATTTAATATTTATGATAATAATACCGCATACAAAATTTATGTAGTATTTTTGTACTTTTATTTCAGATTTTTTGTCATGAACATGATTTCCTTTTTTCATAATTCAAGATCTTTGATTATTCTTTACTCTTCTAAGCAATCCAAGCATACAAAGTCCATTTGTGATTCATAAGGGTATTTAACAGATAAGCGAGTTAAAAATTAGTGAATTGTTACCTGCTTCATGTTTTTCAAAATTTTAAATAACGGATATAGATTCATTATTGCATGATGTGATTTCATACTGTTCTACTGCTTGATGGTTCGGAAATACTGCTATAATGCATCATGGGATTTAATCATAAAATAATGGGAATGATCAAAACCAAAAAGAAAATATATGGCCAGCCTTAGAATACGGAATGTATAATTGGTCGCTATATATAAAAATACAGAAAAAGTAATTTGTGCAAAATAGCCTTCATTTCATAGTGATTAATACATAGATTTCTCTCTAGGAAGAGACAACTTCTCATCACACCATCACCATTATTTTACCAAGGAATCTATCGCCATTTTTACCTCTTTCAAAGAATAATAACCTTCTTACTGTTTTGGACAACTTCTCATCTCCAAATTTGAATGCCTACTATAGGAATTAAATAAATATTCAATAAATACTGAAAATATTTTTTCTACTAATATAAGGCATTGATTTTATATATTTTCATCTCACTTTACTTTCAAATGCTTTTTTATATGCGCATACAGTAAAAATCATAAATCCCTTGGCAACTCTTTCTATAGAATCTTTGAACCAATGTTCCGAATTTTCTTTTTTTAAATAATAAACATGTTTTTTCAACATAGTTGCTCAAACATATCCAGGTTTATGGAATGTTTGAGCATCTGTCAGAGGATAAATGCTTCTCATACGGAAATCTATATTGATTTCAAATTTTAGCTATATGTCTAAGAGAAAGGCAATGAAAACGTGTCCCTATTTAATATTTGATTTACAATTGATACTAACTGGTTTACGTCTTTCCAGCAATTATTAGCTCTGATAAATTTTATTTTTAACTTGAAACTCTTACTTTAGAAATATTCATAGAAGTTTGCCCCTTTTGTTTATAAGTTTTGTTATTCTTTTATTCAGTAAATTGCAAATTTTTTCATGTTTTATAAGTATACTATATTAATTAAAATTAGATTTCGTTGTTTTTCTATTTCTTGCCACTGATTCCATGACTTTTGCAGCAATATTTATTTGCAAATTCAAAAAATATCTCTTCCGAAATAATTTAAAGATACAAATTCCTAGAATAGAGACATTAGTGTTAAGAATGCGTCAGGTTGGATCCCCTTCATAATATTTTCAAAACTTTACTCATAATGAATCAACAATAATGTGTGCACACAAAAATGTATTTAACGCGTATATCCGAATATAGCAATTTAAATAAAGAAAAGCACTTTAAGAATATATAAAAATATTTTCAATAATGCATTAAAATTAAAGAAAATGTGGAAAAAAATTGATATAATTGAAAAAATTTAAAATTACACACACGCACTTTTAAAATATCGAAAAACTTGCTTTTGTGCAATAATATATTATTTTGTGGAACTTATACTCACCTAAGTTATTGGGGAGATTTAATACTGATTTATATCTAATTAAAACTTTGAAAATCTTTTCTTAGTGAAAAATGACTACCCAAGAAATAGCTAACTGCCAAATTGAATAGCTTTATGTTCAACGGTCCAGCATTTTGAACGATGTTTGTATCATGTAGTTCGCAGATAAAAACTAGTTTATATCATTAAGTTAAAATTACAAAATTACAAAATAAATCGTTATTAACCTACGCCTTTAGGTAATCAGAGAAAACTTTATAATATCATATTATAATTTAAAATTAAAGTAAATAGTTGCTAAAAAATTAAAACTGTTTTAAGCCAAGTGATGGCTTAAATTTTACATTCTAAACATTAAAAAACTTGTGAATAATTTCCACTTTAAGTCCCCAAAACAAATCTCCTTTGCATGTTTTATTCATTAATAATTTCTAAAACGTACTCACTTGAAATCTTTCGGATGATATTTGTCCGACATATTAAATATTCTAAGGAAATCTATTTTCTTACTAATATCCACACTTAACGCTAGTATCTTTCTTTACTAGCATAAAATAAAAATGCAAAGTATTTTTTTAAAAAACTGAACTCTTTATTACGTAACAAATTTTGAGTTTTACCCTCGTGAATAAGTAAGCTATCGCTGGGTAAAATTCATCAAGTGCTTAATTAACTTCGCTTTTATCTAATGTGGAATCCTTCTCAAATAATGCAAGAATAATACAATGCAAAGATGCCTGTATATTTTCATGAATCCAAGATTTCTCATGAAAATGCTTCAGAATTATAATGGATAAGGCAAACCTCATAAATTTAAAAGTCGTAATTATGCTTGGCAGACAAGTTGCGTTATTGGAGATTTTTCTACTAAATGTATTGCCGGTCTCCCAACAGCTGCAGCGTCAAGAGTTGGCTCCGGTAGATGAGCGATAGCTGTATTTTTAATAAAAATCAATTTATGGAAATCCGGCTTCAAGATTGAAACAACGGGAAAGTTTTGTTTTCATATTAAGAATTTTCTCTAAAGCATTTTGCTACACCTCATTGAACGAATAGATAATTTCTAGACTATATAAATGCAGAGTTATGATATTGACGTACTTATTAAGTACTTCCAGAATAGACTAATTAACAATATTAACTAATTAGATTTTAATCCACCTAAAATATTTGTTTATTTTATTGCCTACGTGAACTGTAGAGATTTATACATACATCAAAAATTTCAGAAGAAATTGATCGAAAATGTAGAAAAGAATTAAGATTCTTTGGATAGATAATTTCTTTTCTTGTTTCGAATTTTTTTTTTCTGTAAAAATGTTTCAAATCTGCGCCTTTCTGATTATTATAAAACTGCCAAGCTGGTTTTATTAGGATAGCTTCCTCTCTATTTTGAAACAACAAATCTTACAGTTAATATTTATACAGTTTAGAAGAATTCATTATTCTTTTAATGAATTTCAGTTTTCAGAAAAGGCATGAAATCTTTTAAGAAATTTAAATTTTCTTTCATTATTTTATCTACTTTATATATAAAATCGTATTTATCACTTATGGTTATATAAATTCAAAATTTTGGAAAAATGTAAACATTTAATGTTTTAAATCAATCAATTAAGCCATATAATTGAAATGATTTACTAGGTTTTACTCCAGCATTTTTGCTAAAATTTAGTGAACCCAAACTTCCTGGAATTCGAAAAATTCGCTTTCAAAAGAGAAGCTAGTAAAACGTGTATAATGTCATTTTCATTATAGAAATCATTTCTATTATATAATAATTTATTTTATTGTAGAATTAAACTGCATTCATGATTGTGCTTAGTTAATTTGATATTTATAAATGTAAGCATAGTTTCATATTTTGATATAATTAGTTCTAAAAAAAGGCTTGGCAAAAAATGTTTTTATTACATTTAAAACTATTTATATCACTTGAGAAATTAAGAACTGGAGTTAGGGGAACAATTAAAACAACGCATTAAGTTTTCAATACCTGAGTGATTTCATTTCAAAGCAAATATTTCGAGATTATAGAAAACCGATACTTCCTCTCAATCAGATACATATTTATTTCATTATTGCTTAACTGATGTTGTTTTGAAATATGTCCAGAAATAGTATTGAGATCATTTTACTCATTAATTGTATAAATGATTATAACTTTAATTCCATATATATTTAAAAAAGCAATCAAATTTTTAATCAGTTTTCAGTTCCTCCAGTAAATACAATTCATTAAATCAGCACATTGAGAAAGAAAATGAAATAACAGATGGTAGGTTCTTTTATCCACAATATCTTCAAACAAACAAAACTTTCTGTAAGAAATGGCCAACAAAAGAATTCTTCCCAATGCTAACCACAAAAATCAAAACGAATGTTGAATTCAATAACTAAAAAGAAAGGAAATACTAAAAAGAAAAAGAAAAAATAGGAATAAAATATATTTCACACAGATTCAAAATATCTCTGGGCACTTTTTGACTATAAAGTGTATTCCGACCCCTGAAGCAAACCAAACCATGTTTCATATCTACTATTTCTTTTCTCATTTTTTCTTCCCTTCAAAACCGGGGGAAAAACTTCTTTTCCAGTATTTAGTCCCTCTGAAACCAAAGGAAATGTTGGGACTTTGAGAGTTGCCAGTGCATAGGTAGTCAGTCGACAAAGAAACACGAAAGAAAATCGAGCAGATAAGGGAAACGATAAGACAGAATTCAAGTGCCTAGTAAACTAAACCCTGTGATATTTTTGTGGGGTGGAATCGAATCAGGGTCAACCGTATCGACATTTCTCTCTTACACTTGATCCCTGCATTTTCTCTAAAAGCTTTCCGAGACTCGTAACAGAGAACTTGCGCCAGAAGTGCTGAAAGCGGCGCTAACCTGTCTCGAAATTAATCTTGTTAAGGGAGTAAAACGAATATGCGCTTCCAATGAATCGCTATTCTAGGACTTGCTTTTCCACCGAGCACGTCGTTACTCATCTTTACTAAATAAAGAAGGTGACATGTCCTAGGAATGGGAATTAAGGTTCTGAAGTAGGAGGATTTCAGCGATTCACTGCCTCTTATTAATTTTCATTCTTCCAGCCGTAAAAGACAGAAACAGATAAACAAAATAGTCTCGATATATTATTAATATACTGTATAATAATAAATAGTTTGAATAGGCTGGTTAAATGTGTAGGTGACTTATCAGGCATGTATTCAGGCAATTTGGAAGCTTCAAAAGTTTTAAATTTTCTTACGCCAGAACAAAGAACTTGCTCCAGAATTGCCGAAAGTGCCGCTAACCTGCCTTGAGATTAATCTTGTTAAGAAAGTAAAAATAATATGCTCTGACAAGAATTACTGGCCCGTAGTTATTCTGTAAGAAAAAGGTGAGTGATATGCCGTAGGAGTGAAATTTACGTTTCGGACGTAGGAGGATTGCAGCGATTTATTGGTTTTTATTCACTCGGTTAGACGCTAAAGACAGAAATAAAATGAAATAGATTAAAAAATTAGCCTTTTTATACTGGTAAATACACTCCATATAAATAAATAGGTATACTATGTTGGTTAAATAAGATGGCGTGGTATCCTGTATGTACTCAAACATTTTCTACTGATTGATGTTTAAAAAATTGTTTAATCTATGAACCCTGAAACACGACGAGTTCAGTTTAGTTATATTAACGTCCCGTTTTAAAGCAACACTAGGGCTATTTTGGGACCGACCTCGTAATTTTGAACAGCTGTCAGATATCGAGAACGACACCTGAGCTGGCACCCCCCATCTCCACATCACGCCACACCAGTGAGAGGAGGTTTAACGTGCACCAGACCCGCTTACACGACAGTTCTTCGGTGAAATCGGGACTCGAACCTGAAACCACCAGGCCACCGTGGCTGTGAAATACGACAAGATGAGGAAATATCTCAATTTAGGTATTATTATTAAAATAAATTTCTAATACACCCAAAAATGAGTGTATTGCTGTAATAAAAATATGTTAGTAATGATAAATACATTAGAGAACATTAAGTAATGAGTGATTACAATTCTTTTAAAAGATAACAGAAGTTACAAATTAAAGGAGTGAAAGTATGGAGATTTACAAATTTTATCATTTTTGCATTTCGCTATTCATGAAAATCAGAAATATGGTAAGAAAAAATATATATTATACTGTCTATTCATCATTATTTGGCTAATAAATAGTGAATAAGCATATCCATATAAATTAATAATATAGTGTAATATGATGTATTAATGAATTTATAAATCAATTACATGTATCGAATAAAATAAATAAAATGATACAAGATTAAAAATTAGGATTCGTTGTCAGAACTCAGAAAGAAGAAGAAAAAAATATCATATTCATCTGATTTCAAATAAATTATTTTCAGTTTGAAGATTTGGAAATATTACAAAATTGAATAAAATAACCGTGTTTATAGTCATATAAATGAATTAAATACGTTTATATTGGTTTGTAGCTTCCCTAAAAAATGTGGAAAACATTTCAAAAATTAATTTTCAATGATAGTACATAGAAACGGAATTTAGATCATATTCCTCTGAGAGTTTTCTTTGAACTTCAAATTTCAGTAAAAAAAATATTTTTTAATTCTTACTGCACTAATAAGACATTGCTTTATACATATTTTTTTTATTAAAACTGGAATTTCTAGAATGTAGCTATCAGATCAATACCCGTAAAACAGAATTTTCATTTTTGTTGATAAATAATAAACCCTCTTTCCCAAATTTAAGTATATACATTTATTGCATTGTGCATTTTTAATAATACAGGAGGAATATATTGCCCTATTTTATTGTTGTATTTTTATGATGGTAGTTTTAATGGATATATCTCATAAGGGATTTAAATTTTCTCCATTTTCATTTCTTTTTTTCATACTATAAGATAGCCTCTGTAGTGCGTAAAATTCCAAACGACTATACTGTTTCCAGTGTTTAAATTATTATTTAATATTTTTGGTATAAAATGTTATCGAATAAAATGAAAAAAACTGCATATAATCATAAAGATGTTATTTCTCAATGAACTTCGTTATTTTTTGTACATTAATTTGCATCAAGTGATATGCAAGTCAATAAATAAGAGCATATTTTTATTTCTCTATCACTAAAAATTTTTTTTCTTGCAGTTACTTTCAGAACCTCAATAAAAGTTATTCTGATTACTATATATTCCCATTTTTAATTTAAAAGCTGTGAACAGTAAAAAAGAAAAAAAATGCATTAAGCAATGTGTCGCATCACTTTCAAATAAGAACTTCAATTGTAATATAGTATTAGAACATTTCTTTATTGCAGTTTTATTGAAAATACACCCACTACTTTTATTTTTTGTACAGACCATAAAAACTAAATTAGATAAAGTTATTTTAGGAAAATTTATCACATTACAGTTTCTGAACTGAATCATTTTTTAATTCATTAATTAAAAATTCATCAAATGGTTAACTATTAATGGAACCAAATTCTTCAAATGCTTAACAGTTTGTCGGACTGAGTTTCGCATCCTGTAACATATTACAGCAATGACTTTAAATAAATGAAAATTGGTACGCTATCTTACGACTACAGTTGCAGTTTTAAGATAAGTTTTGGTGTCAATTGGCCAAAAAAAGGGCGTCTGAAATGTATATTTTCTCAATAGATTAAGTAAAAGCGCCAGATTCATCCAATGATCTTTATTTTGTAAGTATCTCTCACCAATGCCATGCAAGATATTAGCGGCCTTACCCAAGGTATACAATTATATTTTATTTATTGGAGAGTATGTGAGAAAGTTTGGGGTAGATCATTCCCTCTCGATTGTTTATGTGTTTGAAAAAGTTACAGAATACACAATGATTTTAGCTATATTTAAGCGTTATTTTATAATCCATCAGCAGTTGAAGAAACGATTCTCTGCACTCTGATAACAAAAATGAAATCTCTAACCGCCTTCCAAACCAATATAATTTCTGTACACGTTTATTTATGCAGTGCAAAATAATAACATGTTTTACTGAGAATAAGATTATTTTCTATAAAACATTTAGATATTATTATTAATACGTACTTTATAGAATCTTCGCATTTTGTTGAAATAAATGCGAGTTTATTCTTTTTCTGTGGAAACAATAAAACCATTTTCATATCTATGTGAAAACAAATGCTGTATGCAAAACGCTTATATTAAAGCATTGAGAATTTATTCAGAAACAAGCTATTCAATAAAATAGTTTACATTTGTATGCTTATATGCATATGTAATAAATTCTATCAGGGTAGAAATTTAATATTGTAGAAAGGCTTTTACACTATTTTACATAGGTAATAAAAACATTCATGAGGATGATATATATGAATGTACTATTTTTTTCCTTTAAGATTATATAAACCAAAAAGGTGAAAAAGGATTCTGTTAACGGATTTCATTACTTTTAACAAAAATGTTTTTATACAATCAAAATATCAGAGAATTTTGAAAAATCTTAAAATAATGAAAATACTCAACTGTTGTGAGTTTAATTAAGTTTTTTAATGTATTTATTAAATAAATAAAACTAATTAATACATATTAATCTTATTCAATTATTTATAATTAAAAAAAAATGTGTTTTCAAAAGGTGCAATTTCAGAATGAAAGATTCTAAACAACCCATTCTCAGATTTCTCTACAAAATTTTTGACGTTTTATGAAATCAAAGAGCAATTTTTAATGCAAAAATTGAAATTTTTTATTGACAAAAGAATATATTATTTTTGGAAAATATTGAATTTAAAAACTAATAATGTAAGTCTTTATTTCAGTTCTTTTATTTCATATGTAGGTTGTTTCTATCACAAAAACAACACCGCTTATTTAGAGTGTCCACTTTTAACTTGGTCACAACAGCTAACAACAAATAATAAAATTATTAGTGATCAGCAAATATTCCCAACTAGAAAAATGTTCAAAGAGACATAAAAAATTAAACTTTTTATCTTTGAGTCAATAAATGTACTAAATGGATAACAAAATTACGATATCAAAATTTTTATACAGTCTCTTGGTCTTGCCATGTTCAGTAAAATATTTATTATGTACTAACAATTTAAAACTATTAAAACATTACAATTTTGCGACTAAAACTGGCGGAGATAGGTAGTTTTGAATATCAATATTTTAGATGATTTTATACCATTTCATTGGTTATCCCGAGGACCACCAATAAAAGTTTTGGGAATTCTTCAAGGAAACCGCTGATTAGTTGGCATAAAATAATAAAATTCAGTTTTTCGTAATTCGTTTAATTTGAGTCGAAGGAGTTTGGAACTGTTTTGTTTAAAATATTGGTATAAAGAACATATTAATAAACTGGGCAATTGGGACCGAGGGACTGCGTTTAAGTTTTAAACTTCGAATTTTTATAAGCAATCCCTTTTTCAACTGAAAATATAATTCAATATGTCCTTTAGAGCCTTTTGCAACTGAAATAATTTTTTTTATCACAAATAATACAGAAATTAGATATGTTGCCACAATGAGATATAATACAGAAATTAAATATATTGCCACAATGAGTTATAATGCAAAAATAAGATATGTTGCCACAATGAGATGTAATACAGAAATTAGATACGTTGTCCCAATGGGATATAATACAGAAATAAGATATTTTGCCACAATGAGATATAATACAGAAATTAGATATATTGCCACAATGAGAATTAGCAATCTGTATGTTATTCACATATCCAATTGCGAAACATATATTCAAAATTCTCACATTTAATTTAGATACTGAAAAGAACATTTGAATGATAAAAAACAAGTGCGTCATTTAAAGATTAAAGAAAAGAGTGCAAATAAATATGAGTCAAAAATAATTTTGTCGTATTATTTTTGTTCTTTATTTCAAAAAAAAAATATTTTGAAGTTTTGAAAATTAAAAAGAAAAGTTCGCTTATTTTGGAAAATATTGAAGAAAAGCAAACCATAAACAGTGGATTTATAATTACATTTTTTAACTTTCATAATAAAAAATTTACCTTTAATTGCATAAATATTGCATCTGATATATATCTCGAATACTCACAACAAAAGAATGATGACAATCTAATTTATCACTTTTTTTATTTAAAAATAAGTTCATGCGAGAGTTACCTCCTAAATTCTTTGTTGTATTATGAAACCGAAACTCAATTGTAGTCTCTTTAATGGTTCTGTTTCGTGTGTCCTTTCTTTTCCGATATAAAGTGGACACGTTCCTGCCGATTTAATCTATCAAGTGACACCTGCTGTAATGTCTTTTTTTCTCACACAGGGAGAGTAAAGAGAGGAGGATAAAGGCCACTGAAATGACACGATAGCCTTGCTTCGGTCATCTTTCAGATACTATCATAAAAAAATTGATCCTATTTTTAACACTCAAGTCTGTTATGGCCATTACTAAAAGAGGGGTTTTTTTTTTTTTTTTTTTTTTGCTTCACATAAAAGACATTGATAACTTTTGTTACAAAAGATCTCAGAAGAGCGAAAACAATCAATGATTGATGTGTTATTATATATATTAAATATGATTTGATTTAGAGATAGGGAGCTCCTGGTGCAGTTAAAATTTTTTAAATACTTTTTTTAGGTTTTTATTGTTTTTGATTGGAAAGAAGTTATTAAGTTAATTATACATTTGAAATAGAAAATATGCTAAGGAATAAAACAAAAATATTGAATATAATATCTCAGTTAACCACTTCAGTTGTAATTAAAAAATATTTAATTGATTTTCTTCTTACTGCAATGTGTGTAACCTCAAAAAGTAATTTATAAATAAAAGTTTGTAGGTGAGTAATTAAATATATTGCACCATTTTATTCTAAGGACTACCAAAGGTAAAACGTTAGATAAAGTCAAAAAGTTTCGTCTTCAGAAAATATTTTACATTTAATGCAAGTTTTTTTCCCTAATACATTTACAAAGAAAAATAAATTATTTAGCATATTAAATAAAGAAATTAAGCTTGAAAAACGGAATAATAAACAACAAATCAGAAAAGCATCAAGTCTGTTTATCTAGTTCTGCAAACATAAATTGTGGATCAAATACATCTATCAAAATGGTGAAATATTACACAAATTTAATTGAGAAGAATTTACCAAGGGATAATAAAATATTGTAAAAGCATTCAAATGTTAAATAGAATGCGAAAAATAACTCAAAAGAATAAAATTAAACTTTATAAAAACATTCACGTTTTACAAAAACTGTCCAATTAAAAATAATAGCATACAATTTGACCAATTATGAAATAAAGCAGTTAAAAGTTGGACTCTTAAGTTAAATGAACACCAAGTCTGACTGTTGCGTCAAGGTTACAATTTTTGAAATTTATATTAAAAACTTTATGACAAATTTTAGGACTCTCAACTGATTTATTAATTTATTTTAGTAGGCTGAAGGACAAATATACTATATTTCATAAATTGAACATGATGTCCTTTGAATTTTTCTAATTCAAATTTTTATGAAACTACAAAATAACCATAAATTAATCAGTTGCTTGAAAATGAATCTTTAGAAAATTCTGAAGCAAATGCACTTAACATATAGATAACTAATTTGCCTTGTTATAACATTTTAAGTATAATTCTCAATCCTGCCTGAATGTCATTTTTATAAGTTCGCAGTGTCTCCTATATTATTTTCAAGTGCTTACAAAGTTTTAAATATTGATTTTAGATTTAAAAATTTTAAATTCCATTATTCATTCTTAAATTTATTACATTTACTTTATATATTGTATTAATTCATAATGCATGATTATTTTTTAAAATTTTGTCACTGGTTCAGTTTTGATATTTCATTTAAATAGATTATCTACCCATTGTGAGTAAAAAATATAATTTAATCAGATGCTGCGATTTGTTAATTGTAACTAGTATTCAGTGTTGATTGACAGAAGTAATTTTTCAAGAACTGTATATTTAAATATTATCAGCTTTCCAAAAATTACAGTCGGCTATTGAAATCTCCAGAAACCTATTAATGCAAATCTGGTATCTGAAGGAGGAGCTTAAAAATCACCCCTCCATCATGCTTTTGTGGAACACTTTAGTTCCTCTAAGGAAGTAAAGAGTACTTGAATTTCCTGTCTGTTCATATTTTTATTGCCTTCTATTTTTTTTATTTATTGCTTAGAGGATGCGCTTGTAATTTTTCATTAATGACCAAGAAACTGGACTTCCTGCATCGCATCCTGAAATGAAGAACGTTGCAATAATTAATGAAACTCACCGTCGTTGATTAAAAAAGTTATGATTAAGTAAAAAAGAACCACAAAACACCTTTATATTTAGAAGTGTAGAAATCTTAGCCGTCGACCAATCGATTCCGTCCTTTCTAGAAAATTGGACACTCCATCATTTCGATTGGCTGCTTTCTTGCTATAATTTTCAACATTTACCACGTCATCGAGAAGGCAAGGATCGTGTAATTTCAAGTGGACCGACAAAAATAAAAAATAAAAATAAAAACTTCCGTTTTTTTGTTTTGCCGTTGGAGCATTACTTTCAGCAAGCGGTAGGGATTATGGTACGCTTTTCATCCCACTTTTCTATTATCATCCAAACACCAGTTCTCGGAAAAGCCATAAATACCTCTCAGGAAAGAAACGCATATAAGAAAAGAATGCAGGGAAGAAACAAAATGGATAGGGTAGTTATTCACGGAAACATTGGTCACCCAATAAAGAACATAATGAAAAAACTTTACCCATCCATTTTCCTGACTTAAAGCTGTCCTCCTGCTGCGCTTTGAAAAAGAGAAACGCTTTGAAAAGGTTGAAAATCTAAGTTTTAACTCGAAAGGTTAATTATTTTACTTTTACTGATAAGAAGGGAAACTCATCGTATTTTACTTTCGACACGAAGTTTCGCAGTTAGAGATGTTAACAAATTTCAATCAGTCCGTTAGGAAGAATGTACTTATTTGACACAAATGAATTTTATTATGTCTATTATGTAAGCATAAATAGCTTTTCAATTTCGAAAATATTGAGCAGATAAAGAAAAAGTTATTAGTTTACAGACTTTACATTTAATAATTTTCGACTCATGAATTACTGCATAAGAAGTACTTCGCATTCGTTTTGATCAAAATTTGATGATTATGGCGTGATAGAAGGACTATAAGCATTCTCATGTGGAAAACTTCTTGCGAAAATATGAAGATGAATAATTAATCAAGCATACCTTAATAATTTATTTATACACAATTCTTTTCTTTTCAATAAAGCATAGTTATAGGAAATTGCACCATTTAACAGCAAGCCGTTGTATGAGATCATTATTATCAATCTTTATGCAGTGCATAATAAGGAAAGATTGCAATGCATGATAGGGCTCAATGAAAAATTGATAGTTACTGCAAATATCAACGTTAATTATACAGATTTAGTATTTATTATTATGTATAAATATCTTAAAGATGAGGTGTTAATCAATGCCAATAGAAAAGTCTAGAATTTTCTGTCAGTACTGCACTATATCTTTAAAGATGATGTCATTTTTAAAATACAAAGCAATATTCTCCATAATAAATTATGTGACTTTATTTCTGTGAGAATAAATTGCAGACAGCGAAAAAATGCTACTTTGTTTTGGTCCGTTTGATATTGCAGATATTAATTGACGTAAAACATATATAAATAAAAAAATGAAAAAAAAATTTTTTTTTTTTTCATATAACACTTAAAATTGAAATGTTCTTTAAATTCATCAGTGTCTTGGTGCAATTTTCTTAATTTGCATAATACTTCTATATCCCTCTGATGCAATATCCTACACTGAAAACAGTCAATATTAGTAAATATTCGCAGAAGACTTCACAATAATAAAATAAAATATAATATTATTCTTTATCTCAAGAGTGAACATAATATTATGACGATAAAGAGTAATACAAAATAGCCTCCGAAGTTCCATATTTGGCTCTATTTTTATTTTTGTTAAACTTATCTGTTATTATTATCATATCTATTCCCAACGAACTCTGTTCCTTCTTCTAACTTTCTTTGTTTAGTTGGAATAAATGTTCTAAAACACAAATTCAAATACCTGTAACTATTCAATTTTAACGAAAAGGAGCAGAAAGTTTAAAAAAACAAGCTCTTCAAACCATTACTTAGTTCTAAAAATAAAACCATTATTAAATCAAAGTTTCTATTTCCTAGAAAGTGTTCTAAAAACGAACTTTAGAAAAATAATGTTTATAAATGAATAATATAAGATAATACGTATATTAAGAAAATCTTTTAGAGGCAGAATGGAATGAGTTTCCTCCTTTGTTTCGAGGTTATTTCAAATGTAAGCTAAATTTAAATGAAGAGTTTTTTTCTTTTTGATTCTTAAAATAAATTATTACTATTACATTCTTTCACTACATACATTTAATATTCTTAAGATTATTATCTATATAAGATGCATTTATAACATAAATATAAAATATTGTATATTACAGGAATGATTAAGATAATTAATTTAAAATAGTTTTCCATTATATTTGAATTTAATCCCAATTTCTTTAGGCAAAAATGATCAAAAAGCAATTTTTAATCATTAGTTTGAAAATTATAAAAAGCAAAATGTAATTCGAAAGAAAACTGTCAAAAAATATTCTATATATTTAGAAAGTGATAAAAAAGGAATATTCTAGTTTATTAAGTATTATTAGAATTTTTGAATGGCAACACCCAGGGATGATTATTTTAGTTCTAAAAAATGCTTCAGAAACCATTTATAGTAACCAATATTTTCTTACTATGATATAACTATAAGATAAACAATTTAAACACACTGTCTCATTATTTAAGTTAAATTGTATGTAACCATTAAGCAATATGGGACCGTTTTCGAACCTATAGGAAAGATCAATACATTTCGATTAATACCTTAGATTAATACCTTCTAGTCATCCATCAATAAGCGTAGAAACTCAAAACAGCTTCAATACAGTCTGAAAGATGAATTATGCTCTACTTGTACATTACTTCAAGATTAATCGAGTTTGCAACATTTTATGAATTTTTCTGGTTATTACTCTAATAATGTCAAATTAAACTATTGTCCTTAAACCGTTATTCGCTATTTTTGTTGCCTAGTTGTAAAAGATATTTGAATCAGCATAGCTCTTTTAATTTCATTGCCTTTGTAGGGATTTTAAACTTTTGCAGTTAAAAGATAATGATTTTCAAACTGAGTTTATTATGCCCTTGAATTATAATGTTTCAATGCTTTGTTAGATCAAAACAGCATTATATGCAACATATCCCTTCTTTCATTGGCTATACTCAAATACAACATGCGATAAAATTACACTGAATCGATACAAATTAAAGTTTTGCAATTTAATGTTTAGTCAATGATATATAAGATAATAGTAAGTTTCTAATAGTAAGTAAAAATGTACAGTTAATACTCCTTTTTCTTTCAATATTAATGCAATTTAACTGCTTGTTTAAACAAACGTTTATTAATACATGTTTTAAATCCTTTATCCTATCCATCAAGAAGCATAGAAATTGAAAACAACTTAAATGCAGCGTGAAAGTTGAATTATACGCTACTCGAACATAATATCAAGATTTATTAATTGATCATATTGCAGTTTATGAATTTTTCTATGCTATTACATAAACACAAATCAATTCTTTTTTAACGTCCATTCGCCATTTAAGTTGTTTAGTTGTAAAATAATCAATATTCGGATCAGCATAGCTTTATTATTAACTGCCTTTAAAAGAATTTTAAACGTCTGCAGAAAAAAAATAATTTTTAGACTGTATTGATTATGTTCTATTTAAATAACTTGTTGGATTAAAACAGCATTAAGTACTGTTATAATCCAATAAATATATTCCTTCCTTCTCAGGCTGTGTTCAAATTTAACATTCCGTCCAATTATGCTCAAAAGATACAAATTAAAGTTTTACGAATTTAATCAATGATATGTGAGCTGAATTTAATGAGCTATTAAAAATCCTTATCCTTTTAATACTAATGCAAATGTTTATCTACCTCTTTAAACAAACGTAAATTTATATATGTTTAAAGAGGTATCTACCTATTTAAAGGGAAGAATGCAAATGAAATGTGGAAATATTCCAAAATTGTAATCACATGCATGATTATAAAATCTTACGATGATAATTTCGCAGAACCACTTTATAGTTTTACTCTTTAGTTATTGGATTGATAATAATATACTCTTATTGAATATGTTTCAAATTCAGGAATTAACATTATTTTACACCGTAAATTAAAGCAAGAATAAATTCAAAATTACACTTCCAGAAATCTGTATCTTTAAACTTCAAAGATAATTTCAAATGTTCTTTAAAATAACTTCCTTAAATTAAGACATTCAAATAAGAAAATTTTTGAAAAGCTCTTATGGACATAGCAGTGCATACAGAGAAATCAATAATAACGTCTTAAGTACTTTTAAAAGAAAGAAAATATTCGAATTTAAACCAATTCTAGGAAATACCAGACCGTTACAACATTGTGCAAACAATTTAAAATTGTCCAGATACTTAAGGAAAAAACATTTTTTTTTAATAATGAGTTCAGGTGTCTTTATTTTTAATAATTCAGCGAGTTCCAGTACTGTAACATTTTTTGTTGAGATTTCAGTTAATAATAACTAACTGTTTACCAACTAGAGTATTATAGGCCATTTCAAAAGCTTTTATCAAAATTAATTAACTTTTTGTTGAGGATTCAGCTAATGATAATTAACTGGATACCAACGAGGCTATTACAGGCCATTTTAAAAGTTTTGTATCAAAATTAATTTCAATTCATAATATTGCAGTACAAAAATTAATCTTAAATCATAGCATTGAGACTAGCATTTTAAATTACAAAAGTTGCTTTTTTATCCCCAGATAAGAACCTTGCTTTAAGGCATTTCTAAAAATTCCTTGAAATACAACATAAATATTTAAAATTGTTTTTTTTTCTTCACTTTCCCCTATTTTGAAAGTTAATTAGGTCAATTATGCATTTTCATACCTTATTATAAGTGCAGATGTTTTTTTAAGACTAAACTAAACACAGTGGCACGACAGTCTATGTAGGCCAACGCCTACAGTGCCCACATCTGCTTTCTTGACCGAGTGTGCAAGACATATGTCCCGGTTAGATGGTCAGCTTAAAGCGGAACCCCCAGTGTTTAGTTCCCAAGTCGACCTTGCACAGCCCGAGGATCGAACCTCAGCCTGTGCATTGGGAAGCGCTACCTAAACGCCACCGGGATTTAATGTTTTCTTTATCTACAGATAAATTTTAATTTACAGTCCTTCATGTCAGTAAAGAAAAACGAAATCTTTAAAAATTCTTCCCTGATCATTTAATTTTTTTGTTCTTTTCCTCCATTTTTAAATCTTTTTGCCGTATTAAATAAAAAAGTTTCGAGTAAGTTAAATTTACAAAAGCAAAACATCGATCTGTTTCAGTTAAGAATAAAATTAAATTCCTATTTGTGAATCATTTTATTTTTTAAAAAAATGCAGAGATAAATACTTCCTATCTGAACTTATCCTTAAATGCATTTATGCAAAATTGTTTCCAAAAAGTTCTGTGAATATTACACCATTTTAACATCTGGAAATGTTATTTCGATTCTTCCTCGTTTCTTATTCAGAATTGCAATAATATCCGTGATATCTGCGTGTAATCTCATAAGGAATATATTAGACTCTTCCATTTTTTTTTCTAGAGATAAGATTCTAGTTTACAACTTTGCTTCCTGTAATAAGCAAGAGAGGGAAAGATAAATCTTCAGTGTATTTTCTCTTTGGTCCTATGTTTCATTTTCCATGCAGGCTGTATCTTTAATCCTAGATTCGCAAGAAAAAAAAAAGATAAATTGTCTGTTCTATAAATCGCCTTCCAACTTTGTAAAGTTGCGATCATTTTCACGGTTCTTGGAGTATTTTCATTCAAATGTGAAGATAAAAGTGTTCTCATCGTACGACAAGGCTAAGATTTCGATAAGTCGCCTCGCCTAATCCTCGAATCTAGATTGAAATTTCCACCCTCTTTCACTTACAGAATTCTACGATAGTAAATATTCTCCTCACATACTCCCCTCCTTTATCGTCAGTTCACCTTCCAACCATAAATTGTTTATTTTTCTTTCACTTACTTTTTTGCCCTAAAAAATATCCTAGGCAATGATGGATACAGACAATCTTGAAGCTTCCTAAGCGGCCACCTTTTCCTATGGAAATGCCATCGATTTTCCAAATTTAGCTGTAAATCGTGTTCCCTTCCCCTTTAAAAACATTTCACACATTTTTCCGTCTTCAGGCAGCTGAAGCTCAGCTTTTTTCTTCATTTTATTCTTGCGCTTCGAGGAGTGAAATACCTCCTCGACTAATACGGCCGCGCATTCCACCCGATTTACGAGAGAGCCCTCAAGCTTAAACCCTTACTGACTCACAAACCAAAAGTTTTTCCTTATATATCGAATGAAGATCGTGATTAAACTTCGCTATAAATTTATTTGCAATTTAACCACATATGAAACTGAGATTTGGAAAAAATAAAACGAAGTCGCCTGTCTCTAAGCTAAACGTCAAACGATAAATTAGACGTTTCTTTTGCAGCGTTTGAGTAATTTTTTAAAATTGAATATTTAAATATGTAATGCCACTCAGATCAGTTTTTCATCAACAGTAACATTTTCAATCAAAGTGCAAAACGTCATATGTTAACTCCTTTGATAATTCCATAATGATATATGACCTTTAGTAATTTGAGTAATGATACCGTAATATGACATCGAGTTCAAGATTGTAGAATGTGCATTTTGTACCAATAAAATTAAAGTATGTTTAATATTTTATTCAGACAATTACGAAATGGTATTAAAATATCGTTATTTTTTTCAATCCTATTACCATAATTCTACAATTCGAATTTCATCGCTACTGAATTGTTGGGATACTGATTATCGCCATTTTCTGCATATGTCTTGCACTGCCAATTTGAAAATAAAATACAACGGCCATATAAAGATTTTTTTTATACATAATTACTTTTGAATTACAAAGAATATGAATGAAATATAAAAAGTAGTGTTATTTATTGCAAGAAACCACATTGACGAAAGTTTATAAACTTGTTTATAAATAATTAATAAAATTAATAAGCCGTCATTTGTATATTTTAAAGCAGTTATTTTATTAAATGCCAATTGCTTTTTTATACAAATAAGTCAAAATTATTCAAATTAAATTCCATTTTTGATGTGCATTATTATGAACTGAAACGTGAAAACCCCCATAAATAAAAACATTTAGATTCTAAATATTTTTTTTTAAAAAAAGTAATTCATTTTCAAATTCAAATAAATAAAATTCTGATTTTTTTTCCTGTAATTAAATAAAACACAATTATAAAGGAATAATGTTTTCAGGGAATGGAATCCAAAATGAGTGAATATATATTAAGAATTTAACTATCCAAAATTTTAAAAATTAACAAAAACCTTTATTTTAAGATATTTGTATGTTTTGAGTTCTTGATGGCAATCAATTCGAAATTATTTTTCAAAATAAATTCAAATTATTTATTTCGGTATACAAAAACTAGAATCATGCTCATGTATCTTGTTCCCAAACAATTTAAATTTCCTTTGTAGGACGAATAATTTGAACAAATTTTGCCTCTACAAAAAAGTATCATATGCAAAATTATTTGAACAACTACAATGAATAATTTTTCTTATATGAATATAAGTTTTAGTCATATCTTCTTGACAACGCATTACCTAATTTGTGGATTGTACTGACAGTAATATTACATCCATACCATCCCAAACCATGAATTGCACCAAATGTAATTTATAGGTTATACACAAAACAGGTTCCATTACGCCATTGTAGTGCTGCAATCGCAGGAACTTAACGCACGCTCAGTTTAGTTTGAATCATCTGCAAGACAGAAGTATCACAGACAGAAAGACAGCAAAATAAGTCCCTTGTTGCTGCAATTTTTAAGAAAATCAATACACCTGCCTAAACTGCATATGGTTGACTAAACGCAACATTACGGAATTTGATTAGAAAAAATTCCTCAAATTCTATTATAGCTCAAATTTCTATTCTTTTGGTTCTCATATATTATTGAAATTGTAAGGCTTTCCTCCTTCGCAAGAGGCTACAGTATGACGATAAAATGTAACAGGCTGTTACTGCCAGTTTATCATAATAAGTGGCATCGTTCTTTAGTGCTGTAATCTATACTTATAATAAAGCTCAATGTGTGTGTGTGTGTATGTTGGCGCTCTACAGGCCAGACCATTCAACCTACAGCTATAAAATTTGGCACGTGTATACCTTGGGGGCCGGGATTGTGCACATGGGGGTTATTTTTTCGAATTTTTAACTAGAATTTTATTTATTTAAAAATTAAGCGAAATTTTGACGTGTTTCTGCTATAACTTCCGAAAATATTACCGCACAAAAAAGATTTTTACATGAAGTTAAAGATCAAATATTTATCTTTTAAATGATACTAATGTTTTAATCTTAAAATTAAATTTCTATTTTTAATGAATTTTTAAATAAATATTTTAACTATGTTTTTCAATAATTTTTTTCGCAAAAAATAAAAATTAAGATTAAGCACGTTTCGCATTCATGGGAAAAAATTAGCTTTTCTCAAAGTGTTGCCATCCATTGATTAAAGACCCAATTAAAAATAAATTAAATCTTTTTGGAAATGAAATCTGCAAAAATATAATTTTCGGCACGTGTCTGTAGGAAATGAAACAAATATGAAATATTATTTTTTCTAAAAAATAAATTCAAGAAAAATTATTTTATGATCTTTTACATTCTCTATACAGGGTGTTTATTTAGTCCCGGACCCATTTTGATATTTAATGACTCATAAAATCATGAAGATATAAACAAACATATGGCATTTATTGATGGAATAACTCCTATATTTTCCTTTTCAGGTTTGAATATTTTTACTTTTGTAAATATCGTCTGCGCGTGTTTTTAATTTCAGATAATTTCATTTTCCAGTCTAAATATCTGTACTTTTCTAAATATCGTCTGCTTATTAATTGCATTTTTCTCTCTTTTGTTTTTGGCAACTATTGAAATGTTATGTTTACTTTTGATGTGTTTGTTCTATGTAGTACTTTTGTATGTGATGTTTTATTCGAGCGGATATTAAGGAAAATGCATACACCACAAGAGAAAGCACAGATTTTATGGTGGTAGATAGAGTTAATTTCCAATCAACTAAATCACTGACTGTTTAGAGTGAATTTCCAATCACTTAAACTGACTAATTTATGAAAATTCGAATATCACTATTCAATAAAAAAAGGATAATTTTAGATTTTCCATCGATCGCTTCAAAGAAAATACGCCAATCAGCGAGCAGGTATCTCAAGATTAATTGGCCTATTATGAAAATATTGAGCTTTCCTAAATTTTAAACATTTAAAACTTCAAAAATAAGTCTTAGTTGATCGTGGAAAATAGAAACCTTCATTCATTTATTTAAAATTTGGTGTGTCCAGAATATTTCTCAGAATATGGTACCTTACTGCATTAAATTTAGACTTAATAATTTTTGAAATATATTTATAGGCCGGAACAAAATATTATTATTGATTTCATTTCAATCCTTTTGAAAGCAAAACTAAAAACTGAATTTTATGCTGAATCTCAGAAATTTTTGTTGAATTATTGTTTGAGATATTACATAAATGATGAAAAATATTTTGTAGTTAACATAAGACTTAAATACCGAGCGATTCTGTTTGCAATACTCACATTGAATAATAATAATAATTAATAAATAACAATAAAGATGATAAATAAAATAAAACGTTTGGTTTTATTAAAAATATCTTAATATTAATTGCAATTTCATCATTTACAATTTAAATTAAAGTTGAAGTTTTGCCAACAACAAATTAGCAAAATATATATAGTAAATTGAACGAAACGATCTAAACAGTATAAGTTTGGTATGGCTATCAAAATTTGATTAAAAATGTTTTGTTTGGGAATCCTTTAAGAGACCAGTTACTTAAAATATTTAATTGAAAATTGTAGCGAGCGGTAATACTGGCGAACCGGCTGGTCGCCAAAGGCGGCTAGTCTATATAATAACGCACAAAGTGTGTGTGTGCGCGCGCGCGTGTGTGTGTTGGCGTTCTACAGGCCAGATCATTTGACCTACAGCTACCAAATTTGGTACATGTATACCTTGGAGGTTGGGAATGTGCACCTGGGTCCCTTTTTCTTGAATTTTTAATTAGACTTTTAATTATTAATTAAAAACTTTTTAATTATAGTTATTAATTAGAATTTTAATTATTAATTTAAAAAATCTTCATTTCCCCACCGCCAAATGAGTAAGGCTTCAGTTTTCTCCCCCACGCTAATGAGGTTAGGCTTAATACTTTTCGACCGATTATTTCAAGCAATTCTGTTTATTTTCTTAATGTTTGATGTATTTAAAATTAAACATTGCTAATTAATCGATTTTTCAGATTCATTCTGAAGTACTTTTGAAGTAAAATAGCACAGAATAAAGGAAATTAAAAATTTCAAATCTGCATAGCGTTACTCCAACTGGCGTAGAAAAATTCACGCATTTGCTTTGCCATATCTGGCGTTGAAAATTCACGCATGCGTATTGTGTTCTAATTGTTGACAGCTATTTCCAACGGATGTGGATTTGATTTAAATTATTTTTAGGTTAATTGCATGATTTTGTAATTAAATTGTATTTATGTTAGCTTAAGTTCATCGTTTTTTAAGTAATTTTTTTTACCTGTTTTCAACCGATTATTTTAAACGATTCTGTTTATTTTCTTAGTGTTTGATGCATTTAAAATTAAACATTGTTAATTAATAGACCTGCTCATTTGAATCTGAAAATATTTTGTTGAGAAATTTTTGAGATATTACATAAATTAAGAAAGATATTCTTTAGTACCCAACAGGTTTAAATGCTCAGTGACTCTGTTTTCAGTAATCATATTACAAAAAAAAATGCTTTGTTTCAGTAAAAAATATTATTATATTAATTGCATATTAATCATTTCCACTTTAATTTAAAGCATAAATTCTACGGGAGCTAACAAAAAATTAGAGAGATACAGATTACGTTATGTCTGAAGGCCTTTATAATATTATGTGTGAATTGAAAATTGAAATTTTAAAATATTTTAATGAAGAAGCTATTAAAGTAGGAATTACATAAAATATTTTGTTATTATAATTTTAATGAGCATTAAGATTGGCGAACCGGCTGGAGGCAAAGGCGGCTAGTATATATATATTGACTTTTTGTGACAAGTATCCCAAAACAAAAGATAATGCTTTTAAATAAATACAATTCACGGTATGTAGATTAGTTAATAATGATATGTTTCGTTATGTTTAATGTTCATTTAATTGATAAACGGGAACTGCTTTCTAAATATATTAAATAACAAGTAGGAGAGGTCTCCACGAAATTTCCTCGCACGTTTTCCAATTAAGATGTTATCCCCCTCCTTCAGTCACCTTACGGACCTTGGATAAGGCTGTGGTTGTCTTGCATGGCATTAGATAACAGCAGTTACGAAATGTGGATTCCTGACCTGAATCTAATATTTAACTTGAATCTATCTTTCGAATTTGTATTTTGGACACCTTTTTTCTGATCGTTTGGAATCAAAATCTGACATAAAATTACAGTTGTAGTCACAATATCACATACAGAATTTAATAGATTTAAGTTATTGAATTTATATGCATGTGAAAATACAGACTGGCAGATGGCGAACTGTATTGCCATATTTGGTTCAAAATTTGATAAGATTCGATACTGTAAATATCTTACACGCATACGTAATCTTTTTTTATCTAGCTCTTTACGGTTTGTAGTTATCGAGTTTGCTTGTACTCGAAGAGTTAGACAAGTAGACTTCCTCTGAATGTATTTCATTCAAAATTTGTAAATTTGGTTTAAAATCTATATAACAGATTTCTTCCTAATTGAAAGGGGTTTTGAATTATTGTTTTCACAAATAGACAGACATAAAATCAAAGCCAAATGTGTTTTTCGAACTCAAGGAGGTTTAAAACATGAAGATTCCTCAGAATCTCACTATCAAAGGTTTTTGCGATTGCAAAAAATTATATATGCTTCGTATAAGAGAAATAAAAAAATAATACATTTAATTGAAATAAATTTTTAACTATATTTATTTTAAACTATAGAATTCCCAGGTATATATTCACATTTAAAAATTCATAAAATTAAAAAATAAAATAAAATCAGCTTTGTCTTTCATTTACTAAACTTTCTCTAAGAGCTGATAAATACAAAGCTGATTTTATTAAGCGATAAAATCAGCTTTGTATTTCATTAAACTTGGTTCAACTCTGGTTTAATAGTTTGATGTTTTAGTTTTAAAACAAAGATTTTAATTTAATTTTTACTTACAGTAGAAAAAAAATAGTTTCGCAGGCTGCACGAGTTACTACCTTCCAGATATTTCAAAAACCTGGCCTTTTGTAAACATTTTGATGTTATGCTTTCAAAAATGAAGCGTAGGTATATGAAACATAACTATCAACTAATAATACAACTTATTATCGTAAACATTTTTATTATCTTACTCTGGAAATTTTATTAATTTTTCGAGGATGGCGTTTAATCGTGGAAACGGTCATATCATCAGAAATTTAGATGCACAGTATTTGCGAAACCATAACTTCCCTGATTCATAATGCGAAATCGATTATAATTAATTGCGCAAATGCAAATCTGTGCGCTGATCTGTATCAATTCAAGGGTCATATAAACACTTCGTTTGCCGTTATCACGGTTTGCAGTTTACTAATGGTTTTAGGAAAGCTTATTAGAGGATTAAATTCTCATTTTACGTCATGTCCGTTGCGCTGTATAATTTCGATACCTGCAAAAGCTCATATTTTATAATAATTTAACTAAATATAGTGACACTTTTACACAAATTTTTCGATTCTACGTCATCTTCTTTGTGCTATACAATTGAGATACGCGCAAAGGCTCAAATTCCAAAATCTTTAAGATATAATCTTAAAGAAATTGACACTTTTATATAAACATTATCTTAATCTATCATTATCTTAAATGTAATGAAAGGAAATTCATTAATTATCACTAACTCATTAATTAACACTTACCAAAACGAAGTGATTTCACCAAAGAGGAGAGTTTTCACTGTTTCGTCCTTGACAACTGGAGAAAGACAACTGCAAGATAAATAAAACAAATAAAAAATTTCAGCTTCATAATAAATAAAATAAAAAAAACAAATCAAACAAATCAAATCATAATCATAAATAAAATAAATCAAAAAATCAGTTTCATTTATTAAAGAAATGGTAATGATTAGAACAGACACTCGGTATATCGAAAATCAGAATATCAAAAATATATTCAGTAAAATAAAAATTAGTTTTCATAAATTAAAAAATATAGTTGTTAAGATATGTATGAATGTTAAGCAAGTACTTTAAATCACTTTTACCCTTTATTTACAAACAATATTTTAAAGTACCGCTTAAATTCTGCTAATACCTTCACAATGTGTTTATTAATTCTAACAGTATTTGAAAGAACACGAAAAACGTACTTCCAATAGAAATCAGTAGATATCACTAAAAATATTAAAAATTTTATTAATAATTTAATTATTTTAATTAATTAAAAAGTTTTTTCTTCTTCCTGCGTTTATTCTGTACCAAAACTTAAGTAATGGTTCAAAAATAAATTTGAAGAATTGATGGTAAAATAATTCGGTAAATAAAGGGTTAAAACTAAATAAAAGCTTCATATAAAATGTAGAAGTTCTTTTATTCTTTGAATATTCTAATATAAAATCTTCCAATTTGCATTAACAGAATACTATGGCTTTCTAAATTGAGATTGATATATCCATAATATGAGGATAAAAGAGGGAAAAAGAAACATTCGATGAATATATTACCAACAAGAAACAATTTAAATGTGATTCGCCCAATTCTTAATAGAGATTCTCAAATAACTTTAATTAGAAGATTATTAGATGGCTATAATTTATTCACCAAACTATATAGTTTTATCCTTTCCCCACTTTCTACGACATTTTCATAGAATTCAGTATCATAAAATGGTTATAAGAGGTTTTACTAAAGAAATGCCATGAACATCTAATCCTAAGAATAGCAAAGTAGTTCAGACAAGCATTAATATTAAGGTTTGAGACAGGCGCGACGACGAATGTAGCTTGTGAGAATAATGTGGGTGAAATTATGTATGCTCTCTGAATTTAAAATAAGCGTCAAGTAGGTTTGCAAGCAAAATCAATGACTGAGAAGTACTATACTCAAGAGATCAGATTCGAAAATTAGATGACCGTCTACTTTATAAACGTAACATTCTCTTCAGCTCCATCCTAGTCTAAAATGGTTCAGACAAGCAAGTTGTTAGTTTGAACAATATTTTTTAGAGCCAAACTTTTGATTTTTATACAGTCTTACCTAACTCAACTTATTTCATGTTTGTAATGATTGTTTTACAATAGAATTTTCTCTGACTTCCAGATGAGGTAGATTTTCAAAATTATACTTTTGCCGAAGACTGCTTGCTATTTTAATTTTTTAATCACTTGATTATTCGATAATTTTTTAATTTCAATTAAATATTTACTACATGTAAGTGGTACCAATTATTAGTAAATTTGAGAAAAATTGATTTTAAGATTCCATAATGTTAAAATATAAATTAAAGGCTGAACTATGGAAAACCATAAAAACAAATTCTACAGTTTAATGCAGTAATGAAAAAGAGCCTTTTTAAAATTCATTTTGTTATTTTTTTATGTGTATATCATATTTTTTTGTATTTTTCTAGTATTTGAAGATAATTACTTCCAGGCAAGTTTTCAGTAAATCAAGGATAATCGAAACGATTCATTTATCATTTTTTTCTTTTTAAAAATTAAATGTAAAATATTTTTTTAATTAATATTTTTACTAAAAATTATAACATTTATTAAATATTCATATCTTATTAGAATCGAAATCATAAGAAATTTAAACATTGGTTTTATATTTTATATAAAAATTCATTTTTATATAAAATATTTGAGTTTTGAAGAAATGAATCCATTAATTCTTTATTTGAAAAAAAATCTGGTCTTAAAATAATACCAGAAAGATTCTTTATCAATTACTTAACTTTTAAACTGTGACAACTATAATTATAAAAGAGGTAATAGCTATCGCTTTCTGCATAGTAAAATGGCGAGGAACTATTGGACGACACCCTTTACAGCAATTCCATTCGAAGATCTCGAAAGCTATGCAACATTCTCAAAAGCTATCTGTCACATTTTAACATTTAACTAATATTAAATTGAAGAGTAGCATCTATTTAACAAGAAAAGATATCCTTCGCATCAGAATTAAAAGAAAAGAGTGCACACAAATGCTTTTCGCAAGAAGTTTTTCTGACTGAATCAAAATGAAAGATTGTTTTTCAACATTTTCCCGTCTGGATCACGTCAGAAAGGAAAGATTATTTTCTTCCATTCTCAATAAGAAAGCTTTGGATTTTCTACTCTAACACTAGATAAATGACATCGGTTATGTCGGTATTGTAGAGTGGTCCCTACTGTTATCTCTGCTCATCCTTTTGGGCCTCATCCTTTGGGGTTAATTTAAAAAGAAGATATAAGAGAGACCTGCGATAACGTTACAGAATCTTCGACGTCATTTAGCTGAACCTTCTACAAGAATATCTCTCGATAAGCTTGAAACTGAAATGTACGACATTTCATCACGATTTCAGTTTTATTTTGTGGCTGTCTGAAAACAAATTGAATGTCAATATCAGATGAACCTAGAGACTACTTAGTGATAATTTCTAACCCATTTAACCCAAGAAATTAAGAAAAAAAAATGCATTGCTATTTTTCTTAGCATTTGTCTTCGGGAGGACCTTTATTACATAGTGGATGCTGCTTTGCACTCCTATAATGAACAATATGAAGTACCAAAATGACTATAGCTGTAGACGTTCAAATTCGACAAGAGTAAGAAAGAATTTTATTGGTCCCCCCACATATATATATTATTGTTATTAATGTGTTATTATTAATAATATTCGCTTAATTTTTTGTTTGCCAAGTATTAAAATTTTTGAAATGGTTAATAATTTAGAATTTAATATTTGAATACACATTTTTATTTTAAAGCAAAAAATTTATATATTCATTTTGCAAATATTCTCTATCAATAAAATTAGAAACGAATGGTCACTATACGCGTTCAAAAGAAGAAAGAAAATATTTTAAAAAAATATATTAATAATAAAAAGGGAAAAGTTATTTTATGAAGAATGAATTAAAACGCATTGAAAGTAGCAGTTAAATATAAACTATCCTTTTTTTTTAAATATTGAAAACTTATATAAAAATTTTTTCTTCCTATAAAATCTTTTTCAGATTTATCATTTCTGAATCCATTATTATTCAAATTGCATTAACATTATTAATTCTTTGATTCAATTTTAAAAAAAATTTGCTTTTAAGAAGATTTACATTTTTGTACCTTTTAATTGGTAGTCCGTGTTCACACTAATTCATTAGCAAATTTCTTATATTGCACAGATAAATCTTTTAAAATTTTACTAACATTTTGAAATTCTGTCAAGGAATCATTACTTTTTCAATTGCAAATTGCCAAAATGATTAAAAAAAAACTTTGTGATTTAAACTGATTTCTTTTATATTATTTTCGAACGTGTGTTTAAAAACCAGCTTTTACTTTTAAAAAAAGCTAATCAAAAAATTTTACATCTTAACAAAGTTACTTAATTCAAAATTCACACACAAAAAAAGTTTTCGTCTAGTGTTTCAAATTAGCCTTCCTAAAATTCCAGATGACGTGAAACTATAGAAAAAATATTTTTAAAAAATCCACGGGGTTTTGTGTACTCTAAAAGAAACTCTAGCCTCTAATGTATAAAGAATCACGTGTTGCCTTAGAGTAAGATAGATCTAAAATCAATAACAGTCAACTTCAAGGAACTTTATGTATGCGTTTCTTTGTATTTACTAAAAAAAAGAAAGACACTTCAAAAAAGGCCTTTCAAGCTTACAATAAGCCGGAATAAATAAATGTACAGAAACACATAGAAGAGACATTACGGCTTTGTTTGAGTCAATAAATTATACTTTCCATATCTGAATTCATTTCCGGCAGTCAGAAATTTGCATTAAATGCAGAGGGCAAATTACAATTGTTTATATAAGAAATTGATTTTTTACAAATTAGAATTCGTCTATCTTTTATTAACTTACAAATTAAAAGACTTAGCGGTCTTTGAGCAATTATATATTTGCAAATATGCATACATTATGTGAAACACAAAATCACTCATATATTTTAACACACAAATATGAATATTATGTATTTCAGAAAAGGTAGAATTAATTTTTCTAGATGGAATGAATATTTGACATTAATTAAATTTATTCTATATCTTATATGGAATGAAGGATACATCTTATAAGGAAATTATTTTTGTCTTTAATAAGGAATTTTAGTAAATATTCTATATAGAAACACATTAAGAAGAATTATTATTATAATTATTAAAATAATTATTGGAAATTTTAAAAAAATCATTTCAATTTTAACCCACAATAGAGGCTAGAGTTTACTTTATAAATACAAATTTATTGTAGTATAAACAAATCTATAAGTTTATTTTTTTAATTGCTAATCATTTTGTATATACTTGTTCAACTGATATTGAAATATTATACATTGAAACGAGTATTAAATTTAATTTTAGTTAAGGAACCATCATTTTAAATTATCATTGAATTTGATTATATCTAAACATTTTATTTAATTTGCAAGTTGGCACCATTTATAAATTTTACACAGTAGATAAATTGCAATAAATTCTGTTATATTTCAATTATTCTCCAATAAATCATTTTTTATTAACAAATATTAGAATGTATTTACATAATATATTAGAATAAAGGGGAAAAATAGTGATAAAAAAGTGAAATAATTCCATTTGAAAATGGAATTGGTATTTCTCTTTGAAAATGGAGATAAAAAACATTTTATTGTTCTAACTAAAATCCTTTTATTCTGTTCCATAACTTGGCAGCATATCATAAGAATTAAAATTCAGGAATAGTATTTCAGAAAATGAAAAATGTTTCATTAAACTTAAGACCAACGAAAAAATAAATTACTGTGTGTTGTTGGAACATAGTCCATTTTTTTAGTTCATTTAAGAAATTTTCAGCTAGCATTATAATTCCAGTTTACTTTATAAGAAAAAAATGTCGGAACTATTTTGCATCAGGCCGCTTCTAAAAAATCACATACAGCCCTAAATTAGTCTTAACATTTTATGCAGCTAGCTTTATGATAGTTTTTCTTTAGCATAATGTTGTGCTTTTATTCTCTTAGCTTAAAAATATGTCAAAGCTTTTACTTTTTATTTGTTATTTCTCTTTCATTTTATACTCCATAACTAATTCAGTTTTTTTCTTTACTCGTTTTTCGTACATTGTAGGGGATTTTAATTAAGTTATCTTACATTCATACCAAAGGAAGGGATTAAAGAAGTGTATGTGAAGATATGTTAAAATTATAAGACATGACGATTGTGATCTAAATGAAAATGATCGCTTTAATAAATAATTTTAGAGATTAATATGGTTTTATAAATATTTATAAACAACAAACATTTGCTCTCTAATTTATACTACTGTCGTCGAAACTTTAAACATGAATTAGGAGTTAACAATAACTACGATTTAATAAATTCATTCAAACATTTAATAAAGTAAGAAATGATTCAAAACTTTTGACTGTTCTATAAAATTGCGAATAGTAAATGACACTGTAAAAAATAAGCTATTTGCTTTATTAACATTTACGTTTTAACACTATTAGTAAATATTTCCATGTATTTCATATTCTGTACCTTCCAAGATTCAAATACAGAAAATAAATTGTCAGAAATCCAACTAATGTCGTGAGAGTAAATATTCAACAATGCTTTGTTTTTAAAGTTTTGACAATAATTGCATCGTTTTTTATAATCGTAACAACTGCGCACATTCACTTTTTTATTGTCATCACTTCTCAAATATCAATTCTTTTCGTGTGACAATCCGTGGATCTTGTATAAAAGACGTATAGGCTGTTTTTTTTAAAGCATCTCTTATGAAAACATTTAATATCAATTTATCCTACCATAAAATTATTTGATTAATGAGAAAAATAGGCTTTTAATTGGTATAGACAAATATATTAAGCAAAAGACAATTAGTAATAAATGGGGAATTCTGTGGTACAAATGTCGCTTAACTTCTAATCTAATCTAAGTAATACTTTAAAAATTATTGTGTGTTATTGTGAGAATTATTGAAGAAGTATAAATATTTGTAAGACGCGAACACATTTATATAAATGCTACTTGGGATAAAAATAAGAACTTTTTTAAACGAATTTATTGAAGAGCACGCACAATTTTATAAATCTAGCTCTTGCAATGTTCTTTCTTAATAAAATACGACTTAAAAGAGAAGGCTTAAAACGCTTGAGAAATGCTATTTCATTTTAAATCTTGAAATGTTATTTTCGAAAAAAAAATTGCACTTTTTTGTAATTGCCAGCTGAATACCCATCAAAGAAGATCCACATTTTAAAATAATGAATTAAAATTAATAATGATTTCCATGTCTTTAATAAAAATTTGGAGATCAAAAGGTACAAAATATGTTTTGAATTTTCAAGGCGTAGATTATTTTGATTTCGACAAAAAAATTACACATTTCTGAGTGTTTGTTTAAATATATCCGCTAAAGTTGTTTTAATAAATAATAAAGAAAGCATAATAAAAAAAAATTAATAAAGAAAGCATAGTAAAATAAAGGAATTATAATTAAAACCAGTTACATTTTATTTTTGTTTTATGTAAATGAATAAAAAAAGAGAAAAACAAGATTATAAAACAGATTTTGAACATTTGTGCAATATACTGTAATATTTTGCTTTTGGTAAAGAGTTTATATATTCTCACGTATCGTCAAATGTACACACTAAATATCGATAAAGAAGAATAACAAGATAAAATACATCATTTTGATAAAAAAAAATTAAAGGTGCTTTTCACATATTTTGTCAAAAGGAACAGAATATCGAATCACACAGAATATTTTTGGAGCTTACATTGAATATATTCCATAATACTGAAAGCTAGATAAATATTTTTGATTTCGACAAAAACATTCATTTTTCCGAATATCCATTAAAAAGACAAATATTATAAAATGAATGTATTATAATAAAAAAATGAAAAGTATTTTTCACACCTTTATTGATAGGAATAAGAACTGAAAACATATAAAATACTATTTGATCTCTCATGGGATTCTGATGTCAACAAAAAGTTACATCTCCCTAAATATGTCCAAATACGTCCTCTAAACATCCATTATAAAAGAATAACTTTGTAAAATAAATCCATTATAATTAAAATCAAAAATATTTCCCGCATCTTCTATCGAAAGGAAAGGAGACCAAAAGTTATAGAATATGTTTTGAACTCTTGTGGCTCACTTTCAACAAAGTTCGGAGAAACGGCATTTCCATAAAAGTCATTTTCCGCCAGCTAAGCATTTGTTTCTGCATGAGGTACTGAAATTGACAGCTAACAGAATAAGGTAGAAGGTAAAATTTGAATATTTGGTCGGTCTAGGAAAATTCATTTAAATATTTTTCTTTCGTAGCTGATGTCTAAATGAATTTAGCATTTAGGTGCCCTTTTCCCTTCCTTCGGCCTTTCACGTTCAACAAGATCATTTAAGAATTTTAATTTCCTGTCTTTACTTGGTTTCGAGATTTGTGTTTCGAGTTTTCGGAAATTAAGCCGGTACTGACTTTATAATACGATTCCCCTACAAAATTTAGATAGCGATCATTTCTCAAATACGGAATCTTTAGTCGCTAGCTGGAAAGAAACCGCAGTTAGAAAAGCAAATAGATTGAAGGAATGAAAGTTTTAATAAAAATGCATTAAATTCAGCCCACTTTTATTCATCAGTTTTGAAGAATGGGCAGCTAGGACAATATTCATGGATGTTGGAGTCCCTCCTCCTAGCAAACGAACAATCTTTTTTTGCCTCTCTCTCTCTCTCTCTCTCTCTCTCTCTTGCCTTTTCTGTTTATTTCGAAAAAAAATTGTCCTTTACTTAACTTCCATTTCAGATGGAAATGTTTAATTAAAGACACGAGAAAGAAGGGATTAGCTCCGTGGAAGTGCTTTGTGTTTCTTACAGAAGGCTCGAATTACTTGCTTGACAGATTTTGAATATGAGTATTGATAAGGATCTGGATTTCAGGTTTCCGGGCTTAGTAGAACTAGATGACAATTGAAAGAAATAATTTATTTAATGCTCAGAGGATTTTGAAATGAATATCGTGGAATTTGTAATATAAAGTGTTCAATAAATATCTTTTGCCTTCGATATTATTCTAGAAGTATAAATATTCTTCTGGTTATCAGTGAACTTTTTATTTTAAATAACATGTTATAAATAATTTAACATTTCAACAATTTCCACAAATCTATTTAAAATTTATAAGATAAAAATGCTATGACTTTTTCGATGAAGAACTAATTCTTTTATAGGAATCGCGATGTGTTAAAAAATGTAAAGTCATTTTTACATCAATATAAGATCAAATAATTTAAAATTAAATTATTATTTATACAATCAGTTTGTTGTCACTTCCTTAACCGCTGCTTTAGATAAATCTGTCGGTAAACGCTTTTTTACGATTTTTAATAACCCTTTCTAATAATTCTTTTTTATCCCATTTGTACCATTTAATCATTTATCATTGAGATTGAACTACTTTTCTAGTATTTATTATGCACAATAATCGGCATTAAGAAGTACGAATGTTAATTTACTTTTAGCAAAAGCTACATTTTCAAACGATGGTAAAATAATATAGAAATTAAAAAAAACAAATAATAGTTAATACAACCAACTATAAAGCAAACTGTGATTGAAAGAAGTGGATAAAAATGATTACAAGTTGGAGCTAAATGATTATTATCATTAGCCATTAATATTTGCACCTCAGCAAATCTCTCTCTAACAAAAAAATATCAATAACTGAAAGAAAAAACTCACTTGTAATGTAAATAGATATATAAAACATATCTAAAGAATATAAAATGCTAATAATTATATATAAATTCATAAAAACGATTAATGAAATTTTAAAAAATCCTTAAAAAAAGGAAGAAAATATATTTAACAGATATTTTATTTGTATTAAATATAGAACGTTTATTTTAATTATTTTCTGCTTTATAGTATTTAATTTGTAAGTCATTAGTATAAATGTTATGAAATTTTTCAATTTTTGTCCAAATTTCCTACCAGGTGGTGCCTATCATATGATATAAAATTTTGATAAAGTTAATAAAATATCTTATAAGTAAACCTTAAAATTGTTGAAGATTCGGGATTATGTAATTATACAAATTTTCAATACACCTATACATTAAGTAATGAATTAAAATTCCGTCATACAGTTCCGACTTTACAGACATCAGACAAGTCAAGTTAATTTTAAGTGCTGAAAAAGAAAAGAAAAGAGGTAATCTGTAAATTATCAGATACTAGCCGCCTTTGGCGACCAGCTGGTTCGCCAATCTTAATGTTCGTTTAAATTTTAATAATTAAATATTTTGCGCAATTCCTACTTTAATAGATTCTTCATCAAAATATTTTAAAACTTCAAATTTTGATAGTCATATCATTCACTCATAATATTATAAAAGCCTTCAGTCATAACGTAAAATGTATCTCTCTAATTTTCTGTTAGTTCCCGTAGAATTTATGCTCTAAATTAAAGTGGAACGAATTAATCTGGAATTAATATCATAATATTTTTTACTGAAACAAAGCATTTTTTTATAATATGATTACTGATAACAAAGTCACTGAGCGTTTAAACTTTATGGGCACTAAAGAATATCTTTCTTAATTTATGAAATATCTCAAGAATTTCTCAACTAAATTTTCTCAGATTCATCATGAACAGATAGATTAATTAACAATGTTTAATTTTAAATGCATCAAACACTAAGAAAATAAACAGAATCGTTTAAAATAATCGGTAGAAAATAGGTTTAAAAAAACTACTTAAAAAATGATGTACTTAAAACTATAAGCATATACAAAAATTATATAACTAACATAAATGCAATTTAATTACAAAAGCATGCAACTAACCTAAAAATAATTTAAATCAAGAATCATCCGTTGATAATATTGTCAACAATCAGAACACAATGCGCATGCGTGAATTTTCAACGCCAGTTACGGTAACGAAATGCGTGAATTTTTCTACGCCAGTTGGGGTAACGCTATGCAGATTAGACATTTTTGATTCCCTTTATTCTGTGCTATTTTAATTCAAAAGTACTTCAGAATGAATTTGAAAGATCGATTAATTAACAATGTTTAATTTTAAATGCATAATACATTAAGAAAATAAATAGAATTGTTTGAAATAATCTGCCGAAAAATGTTAACCCTAGCCTCATTACTGTTGGGAAAAAAAACTGAAGCCTTACTCACTTGGCGGTGCGGATGGAAGATTTTTTTTTGGCGGGAAAGTTAGTTTTTAATTAATAATTAAAATTCTAATTAAAAATTCAAAAAAGGGACCCCAGTGCACATTCCCGACCTCTAAGGTATACATGTACCAAATTTGGTAGCTGTAGGTCAAATAACCTGGCCTGTAGAGCGCCAATACACACACACACACACACACACACACACACACACACACACACATTGAGCTTTATTTATAAGTATAGATAATAAACTTCAATTCCAATATTTCAAATATCGAAAAGCACAAACTATTTATCATGTCACTTTTTTTAAATTTTTGCATTTTTCACCTTTATAGATCATATAAAAACAATTTTTATATCATTTATTTTATTAAAATAAAATTGAAAGTTCTGTTCAAAGTATAATAATTTCCAAGCTCGCTATTAATCGGAAAGTTTTTTTAAACATTTCTGCAAAGAAAAAGCAAAATATTTTTCCTGAATATACATTTTTAAAGGCAATAAATCTTCACCCTTTAAATTTATTACGCACTTATACATTTTTCTAAACAAATATTCCTTTTATTTCGCCATTTTATTTGACCACATTATGTTCTGATAGAATGTAAAGTCATTTGCTGTACTGACTCTGATTTATTTTTGCGTTGTTCTACCCACATGGCGGTGGTAAAAACTGAACGACCAGATAAAAGTGTAATAATGTTCTTTGGTTCCTGCCAGCTGACAGTGATTGATTATGCTCATTATTTTTTGGATGACCACAGAAAAAAATCAGTAATTGGAGTAGCCAGTAAGTAAGTGGTAAATCGTGACCTAATAGTTAGTCGTTAACTAGATATATCATGAGTCCAGTACTCAGACAAATAGCTTTCTCAGGTATTCAAACTGCTGTTTCTTGTCTGTGCCTAAGGACTCACGTAGTACGAATATATTCACATTATTGAAAGTATTTAATCTTAGAGGAAAGTGTATGTTGCACATATATGTTTTGTTTGATTGTAGAAAAAGCGTATTGAGTTTCCAACTATAAGAATTTTCTTAAAGTTATAATTTAACACTACAATATCTGATGCAATCAATTAAAAATTCTTGATTAATCTTTTCATTTTAAAATTAGTTTTATTTTTTAATTCTGTTTATAATACATGTAATAAAAAAATTGGTTTCAAATTTCCTCATGGCACCTAAAGGGCCTTTTTTATAGTAATTTTTGTAAATTAATAAATAAATCATTGAGAGCCTCAAGTAATTTGAACTTAATCAACTCAAAATTTAAAACTCAGTAATCTCTATTGAAAGCAGATTATATGATATAAAAACCTAAAACTGAAAAGTTCATTCACAAGTTTGCTGAAATGAACATAATTGTTTTCTCTTTTGAAATTAGTAAAATATTTTTGCAGTCCAATTTTTGGACTTGAATGCGAATTTATTGAGTTATTATAAATTACAATTATGAAATATTGCAATCATTACAATAATGAATAACCAATCACCAAGAAAATTTTCAGGACAGTTAAATTAGAAATATTAAAAAGACAATTAATTTTTGATTTAAAAATGCTGAAACAATAAATTTTGTGTAATAATATTTCGGAGTTGTTGCCCCTAGACTATCACAATTTATAACTAATAAAATTCTGATAAAAATTTTTAAACAATTGCTTCGATAGGCGCAATTCTCTTTAAGTGGGTTTAAGTCAAGTAGTCTGACTTGAGTACTCAACCTTTAATACTTGTAAGTTATTGTCTAATATAAGTCTAATATGTTTGTTGTTGCTACTGTTGGCGACGTACCTGCTTAATCTAAGAAGTTATGGAAGGAATGAAAACACATATAAAGAAAGTTTTTAGTTTAGTTTAGTTATATTAACTTTCCGTTTTAAAGCAGCACTATTGCTATTTTGGGATGTAATTTTTAACCGCTGTCAGATGGCGAGGACAGTGTCCCCCTCTCCAAGCTTCCACACCACACCAGCGGGAGGATGTTTAGCCCCGATGGATTTGACGGGCACCAGTCCCACTTGCAGGGCGGTTCCTCGGTGGAATCCGGTGTCGAACCTGAAACCCTCTGGTTCCGAAGTCGAGACCACCGCGGCCCCTCACATGAAGAAAGAATACTTTATTATAACAGAGTCATCAAATACAGTGTTTGTTTCCTCATACTAATCTCTTGACAATGGATGTAAAACTTTTGACACGTATAGAGCATCAAAATCATATACGAAAATCAAATCCATGCTCTTGACATACACAAGATTGTACCAATAAAATTTAATGTAGTTTTCCATCTAAAATTGAGTCTTCAAAATTTTATTAAATCTCAACCGCTTATTCAAAATGCTTCCAAAAAGCAAAAATCTTGATAGAACTTTGTATAAATTTACAGATTTCACCAGATAGGAAGAGTTGCAATATACATCTAATTGCACGAAGCTTTCATAAGCATTTAATAAGAATGCTTTAAAGCTAGATTTGATTATTTTTGTGCCTCAAAAATACATAGATTCATGCCTTCTTTAAAATTGCCATTACATTTACATATATATCCACTTCCACTGCATTTCTATCTCTTTATCGTATTTTATATTCAGCATTCTGTTTTATTCTAAAATGTTACGCTCTGTTATGTAATATTACAGGTCTCATTTTAGAGGGAATTCATATGAATTTTTAAATCGTTTTTACTGGTAGAGTTTCAACAAAATTCCCCTTTATGAATAACTGAAAACCACAATCAAAACCATTTATGTAAGATTAAGTCTTGTTTTTCTATTCTGCTTCAGTAAAGAAATGAATAAATGGTCTTTTAGAGATTACCTGAGCTTTGATAGAAGATGGATAAGATTTTAGAATTTATTGAAATTTAATTTGAATCACATCAGTTTCATGAAACAATACATTTTAAAAATTTTGTTTTGAATTATAATTTGCATTGAATGAAAGTGTATTAAAATCTGTTTATTTTCTTTCGAAGACAAAGTCATAAATTTAACTTTTCTTTATGAAATTTTTATATTTATTGCTTTCCGCCATGTTTATGATATTTTACGAATATTCGTAATCTTTATGCTGTAGAGAATAAATTTATAAGTTTCGCTTTGATTTAAGTTAAATTTTGGGTTTACGTTCATGGGTAGTTTTTTTTCAAGAAATTTTTGCTTTTTAAGCACTTTAAAAGTGAAAGCTTAATCCTTAAATAAGACATAACACCCGTTTGAATAAATCTTTAATTCACGCGTATTGTGTCTCTAAAAAATCATTAATTCGTATTATGACTCAAGGAAAATTCACAGCTATGTCTATATTCCTTGGCTTTCATTCCTATTTTCAATATATTTTACGCAACATACTTATTTTACTAAATTAAACACGTTAATACATAACAATATATATATATTAATATATATGTATCGGTATACTTTTTATCAAATCCTTCTAATATAAACATAATATTCATTAATGAAATAAAAGGCTTTGTTTGAATAAATCGTGCATTTTTTTCCATCAAACAGCATGCTATCTTCGGAAAGCCATTTTATAACTAAAAGAAAATTAACAGCTATGTCAATATTTCTTAGCTGTTTCTTCCAATATAGTTTACACAATATATTTATTTTGCTAAATTAAACACAATAATATTTAACACCGTAGACTTTTAATATATATTTATCGGTATACTTTTTATCAAATCTCTGAAATTTAAACAGTAAAATAAATTATAATCATTAATGAAATAACAGGGTTTGTTTGAATAAATTGTGAACTATTCTTCCATCAAACAGCCGGTTATCTCCAAAAAGCCATTTATTCGTTTCTTTACTTTAAAAAATTGATCAACCTATCTGAGGAATTTTCTTCTCTCATCTGGCATTTCGGTCGTCCAAATACTCATCAATCATTTCAACTTGCTTTTCTTTTCCATTTTGCTTAATAATTTAAATATCAAAGTTTTCGTTTCATCCGAGTAGAAGGAAAACATTACGCATACATCAATTACTTTTTCAAACGAGATGCCAGATTATAAATAATAAATTGAGCAGTAGGGAGAGTTTTATTTTTTTACGAGAGATTAACTTGTGGAATTCAAAAACACCAAAGGAAGTAAGCCGTTTTTTGACATTTTAAGATTGATAAACTGTTGTGGAGAGTCTTTGACGAAACCGATTCCTTTTGTGGATAATTATGAGATCAATAAAAGGAATCAAGGAATGTTGGCTTTGTTGCAGTATTTCTGATCAATGAGCGATGCAGTTCTGGAAACTAAGTTTAAGCTGTACTTTATCGATATTAATGCAGAGCAAGACAGTTTACATAAAATAGGTCCTGACATTTTATTGGGCATGAATATTTAATGGCGTTTTTGTTTTTTAAGCGTTTTCTTTTCATTTTTCCTACAGAATCAAATATAATTTTGAAAATTGCTCACGTATACGATTTTCTTTCTAAGATTTCTACCAAAATATTACCAATTATTAAAACTGGAAGAATAAATATTTTCTTTTGACATATTTAAAAACTTTTTCGTGAATTCAAGTCTGATTTGATTTATAGTTTTCTTTCTTGCATCGTGTTTAAGAATTATTTTTCTGTTCCATGCAAAAAGTTTCTATTAAAGTTTTTTTCCTTAGTTTAAGATATATTATGCAATTCAGATTTTATTATTTCTTAATATACATCTTAGAGTGTTGCGCTGTAGGTACATTTTTTTTAAATTTTTTAATCAAAGGATTAAGATACTAATGAGTTCGTAGCAGTATGAATGTAGCATTCATTTTTCTCTTTTCATATATATATATATATATATATATGAGGAATATCATTTTCTTAATGATTATTTCTAATTTTTTTAGATGCCTTCTATTTCTACTTGAGCTGTTCCTAATAGAATAAGCGTGCACACTTTTATTCAGGCAGTGAATTCAACTCTGAACAAAGAGAATATAACATGTAAGCATCTGCTAACATTGATGTTTGGCAAAATTATCTAATATTTTACAATCTATTAAAACTAATACGATGTATTTTTTAAAAAAAAATTCGCATTGAATTTCTAATCACAAGAACTAGTATTTTTCTGTAATAAAAATAAAAAGTGATATAATTTTAATTCCAGTACTTGGAATAACACGCATATATCCTTGGTGAAGATTTCTCTTTTCCTCATTACAGTGCCGTGCTAGTCAAATCGACTTTCTTAATACAATTTAATTTCTTAAAAAATCAATTTTTCCTAAGTCAGTTTTGAAAAATGCCCTTACATATCTTGCAATTGGCATTAAATCTATATCGGCATGACATTTGGTCACAATACCTTTCCCAAAAAGTTCGATGAGTTTTTCTGAAAAATGTTCGCCCAAAATTAAAATTACAAAATAGTCTTTTATTTCAAAATATTTCTGCTTTTTTTCATTCAAAATAAACCTAATTATATAATATAGTGTTTAAAAGTTTTACAAGTGCTTTTATTTTGAGTATTTTAAATACATAAACCTGTACGCATACTTTGTGGTTTATGATGTTTGCGGTAAGAGTTTTGATTCTTTAAACAACATAAAACATTTATGAAGTCTGCTGTAAATTAAAAATGAACATCAGATTTTTTGATTTCCTATTACAAAAATTCTTTTTCAGAATCACCATTAATTTATTACACTAATATTTATGTTTCGTCCTATCTTATCCTGACTAAGGATCTTAGGCCATGATTACTCTACAAGTGAGCTTTTAATGCATAATCCTTCATTGATTCTCACCTGTAGAGTAATCACGCCATGATTTCTCTACAAATAGGTGCTTAAATCATAATCCTTCATTAATTCTCACATTTAGATTAATCCCGCCTTGATTACTCTGCAGGTGGATTTTAAGAGTCTTAATGCATATTCTACAAATGCCTAATCCTTCCTTCCTAACTGTTTAAAAATGTTTTGGTTTTATTCTAGAAAAATGTAACAATATAAAAAAAGGTTTGTTTGTGTTTTGTACATGCTTTGTGAATGTAGATCTGAGATTTCTTCAACCTTTATAGGAAAAAACACTTTCACTACAATACTTTCTTTTCGCGAATTTCGAACGCGAAGAAGTAAAAATGGAACCCGATTTTTCTTTTTTTTAATTTCCTTAATTAACAATTATACATTCTTTATGAAAAAAGTTAAATATTTTAAAAGTTTGTCCATTAAATGGAATATATAAACTAGTAATAAAATTAAATTGACTGTCATGCTATTTTATTATTATTTATTTATTTATTTATATAGATTAAAATGAATGCACATAGCATTCTCTAAAATGAGTGCACATAGCATTCTCAACTAAGTACACTAAAAAAATCATAATTATTTTCTATAATTAAATAGAAAGAGCGAATGTCCATTGGAGAAATTTTAACAAGACTAAATTTCTAAATATTAGAAAAATAAATTAAATATAAAAGGTGTGGTGACGCTTCAGTTAAAAACATTTATTTTCCATATGAGGAAAGAACAACTTCAAAGGTAACCCAATAAAAACGGAAAAACTATTGCATTCATTTGCAATCCTAAATGCTGTTAAAATATTTGCTTTTGTAGTTAATTAATTTATTTAATACTGAGTATTTTGCTTCTCAGAAAATATTTATTTAGAGAGGCATTATCCCTTTTTTTATTTCTAAAGAGTGCATAAAATGTAAAAAGTTTTTTAAAAAATCCTTAATTTATGCAACAAGTTCAAATTTAATGAAACTTTCACAATTGATCTCATATTTCTCGAAACGTACAACTTATTTTATTTGAGAGGTTTCAGGTTATTTTTAGAGAAGTTTTTATATTATTCTAAAAATAACAAATTGCTAGTTCCTTATTTTAATCTCAAGGCTTAAAATGTCAGAAATCATAAACAGTTACAAGATATAAACAAAGGAAAAAAAAAGATATTCATACGACTTAAATCAAAGATTGCGCAACCGACATAAATATAAAAGCTTATAAAAATATCAAAATCCAATTCCTGGGAATTTTTCATATCTCATACATTACATTTTTATTCAAGGAAAAATCCCTTACTGACTATGTTTCATCTAAAAAAAATAACTATTTAACTAATGTGGACATTTATAAGATAGAAGAAAAGAGGAATGAAAATAAAATTTTATTTCGAATTTGTAGGTATTTTATGATACAAAGAATTCAAAATATCCTTTATTACTTCTATAAAGTGTTCAATAATTTTTATAACAACCCAATGCAATTTATATTACCAAATTTTTTTACAACTTCCCATTTTCTTCATTAATTAAAAAATAATGCATTCCTAAAATGCTGAATTATGGAACGCTTTGTGGATAATATATAATAATAATCTCAATCAGAAAGAATTGACAACTCCTTTTATCAATGCACTGGAGGCTATAAATTACAAATAGATCCCTTTTAAGACTATATATTTTCACTTCAGTAATGACATTTATTACAAACCATAAGTTTAGTTTAGTTATATTAACATCCCGTTTGAAGCAACACTAGGGCTATTTTGGGACGGACCTCGTAATTTTGAACCGTGGTCAGATGACGAGGACGACATCTGAGCTGGCACCCCCTCTCCACACCACACCACGTTTGGTCAGGACGGATTTAACGTGCAACAGACCCCCTTACACGACGGTTCTTTGGTGGAATCGGGTCTCGAACCTGAAACCCTCTGGTTCCGAAGCCGAGACCTTACCACCAGGCCACCGCGGCCCATATTACAAACCATAAAAAGAACCTGCTAATTTCATCGAATATATTCAGATAATGCCATTAAAATTCCACGAAGAGACGAGAAAGAACATGTAATAAGCTATAAGTAGCTAAGGAATTTACCTACATCTTAATTTTGAAATCATATTCTCTGCTTATTCCTAGCGTTTGCAAATAATATTTACTCAAGTAAATATTTATAATTTTCTTCAGATATTTACATCTTAACAATATTACTTTCGAAATGCATTCTCACAATAAAGCAATTGATTTTGTTTCACAAAGGAAAAGGGTTTCCAAATAATCACCTGAGGATTTAAGAGCAAAAATATCTGTTTATTTATTGAGGAGTTTGCTTCCTGATTCCCAAAAGACGAGGATATGTTTTCCTCTCATGCCTCTAGAGGAAAAATGCATTGTCTACTCTTTACTGAACAATAATATTCTGTGAACACCGTCTTTGATGCACATAAGAACCTTCTCTTTTATTGCATTAGAATCACAGGAAATACTGCAATTTTAATGAATTTCTTTCGTAACTATTCACAATTATATTCCTTACTTCATTCTGTTCGAGATATACATCCGAGAATATTTTCTTTATTTTTATGTCAGATTGGTTCTTGAAATTTAAACAACGGAATAAAGAATGATATTTTTTAAAAATAATATATATTCAACGTATATATAATAGATTGTTTTATTTTTCTCCAAAATATGCAGACTCATGAAATGTAAATAGAAATAAAATAATAGATGACTTTTAAAAATAAAAATACCCTAAATGATTTTTTAAAACACACTTCTTTAAATTTTAGAAGGTAGAGATATTTGTTATTTTAATTAGTTTCTACTTTTCAAGATTTATTTTATATTATTATAAATATCATGAGATTTTGAATTTTTTTCCCTCGCATTCACTACTTAATGGTGTATCGTAACAATTTAATAAAGTTGGTCTATTAAATGACTAAACAGCTGTGAAAACATTGAAATAGTGCATTGCCATTGATAATGCACAATTCAACGAAATTTCAAGATCAGTGTACGTTAGGAAGCGATTGTAATATCGACAACCAGATTTCATCTTTATAAAAATGAAACAAATTAAATCGAATGAATGTCTTTTATGAAGTTACATATAAGATTAAAATTTTGCTTATCTCCAGTGTTTGCGTAATGGAAAACGATAGTGATTGCCTTATGGCTAGATCTTAGCTTCATGCGTGGAGAATCAAGAGCTCGATACATGGTCCCGCCGAAAGATACGATGTGTACGCTAATTTGATGCTCGTTAAATTTATCGGACTCAAATATAAACACCCTGATGCCGAGTGAAAGCTTGTAAATAGGGCATCAGTCCCAGGTATAGCCCTCGTCATCTAACCACGGTTTAAAAGAACGAAATTTGTTACTATATTAGATCCGAATAATTTTAAAAGCGGATATTAATCTAACTAATTAAACTTTATCAATGATATGAGTCTGTTTTGCTTAGAAAAATTTAAATTTAGTTTGTATAATTATACATTTTTACCATGCAGTAATAATTATACATTATTGGCCTGTAATCATAATTATACTATGATTACTACTTCAAAATCGTATAGCTCGATTTGAATTTATTACAGTAAGATATAAAAAAAATTATTGTTGAATAAGATGGCCATGAAGAATTTAACATTTTTTTGTCTTATATTTTTCCTCTTTAATACATAAATAAGCATAAATAATTTCAAATTTTAATGATTTTCTTAATTTTGATGATTAAATTTTGAGGATTTTCCTCTTTTCTTTGAAACCTCATATTTTACTTTTCTTTGATAGTTTTTATATTTTGATGAAATTTAGACAATGGTAAAATACTCTGCTGTTATCATTTAAATATAACAAACACTCTTTTTATCATTTGTTTAAGAGATTTAGTAAATAATAAAATATGTAAACAGTTGTGCACATTTTTAACTAAAATTTTCTTTCCAAAATTGAGCTAAATAACCGACCATTGTGAATATAACTAATAAAACCATTTCCACTCTTTCTTCATATACTATCTTATTTGAAGCAACGGTTAAAACTTACATTTACAAAATATTCAAGATTTTATTATCTTTAGAAACAGATTTACTACAACTATCTTGCACTGTAGTTTCGACTGTATCGTATTATTTATTGACTCTTTTGAGAAGTTGTAACTTACCTTCAGACTACAAAGGAAAAGCAATAATTCCTAAAATCTGAAAGGTTTTCTAACTCCCAGCATTTCAAGTAGGTCGACAAAGAGGCCTGAAAATAATAATTTAAGATGAATCATTCGAAAGTTTTGCTAAAGAGGCTTGCCGTTTGAAATTAGAAAGAATGCTGAGAGAGTGTTGTTGGAACAGTGAATCATTAATCAACTACAGCGAAATGGACTTTCAAGTTGATCTACATTATAATCAAACGCAATCACTGATGAGAAAGGAATGCGTCGGTATAATTGCTCTCCGAGATTTCTCCACCGAAGTCCCTGCAACGTTCACTTTAACATGAAAGGTCAATCAATCAAAGAGACAGGTTAATCTAATTTTACTTTATTGATGACATTCAGATAGCTGCTTATTGAGGCGATGAGTTTATAAACGTGTTGGTAACACTTTATACCAGTTAACGCCTACTGCTTATCCATACGTATATGCGCTCAAGGATTTATATGGAATGGAATCTCTATACAATTCTAGATTTATACAAGAAAGATAGTACGAGATTTGTATCATTCGAGGTTGTTTGTCGAGAAATGAAAATTAACATCCAAGTCATTACTTAGTTTGCTATATTCAAGAGAAACTTCAGATGAAGCTGCCACAAGTTCCTACTTCAAACTGATTATGTGTTTTTCATTGGTAAATATTCCATTGTAATTTAAAATGTTATAGAAATATCAGATGTATTTCGAAATATATGACAGTTACGTGATTTATTTTATATCAAGATAAAAGATTTATTCTTCGATTTACCTTTATATTAGCTGTTTAGTTGTAAATCTTGTAAATAAATTTTGGACGGTTGTTTTAATATTTCATTTTTAATCAAATATTTCCTTATTATTCATTCAAAATTGATCATTATTAATCCCATTTTTATGTAGAAACGGCGTTAGTTTTTACTGCTGAGTTTCGCCATCGTCTAAAACTATTATAAATTTCATATCAATCTCAAATCAATTCATATTTCGTGACCCAAATAGCACACAGATATTGCCCAATATAGTATAATATTAAACAATATTTTTAATATTTTATAATATTGTTTAATATAGAGTAATATAATATAATATCATACAATATTACTCAACTTGCTGTGCTACCTGGGGATTGTAACATTTAAAAGTACGTATAAGAAGTTTGATAATCAAGAGAATAAATAACGAAATCATAGAAGAGACGAAATATATTGACTTGGCAAGGCGTTGGCTGTTTTTCACACAGCAATCCTGTGTGACATTTGTTTACTAGGAACCAACAAAAAAATTATTATTTTATTTTTGTAATCTTGCTACAATAACCATTTCCATTTTACTTGATGACAAACAGTATCGCACTTTGGATTTTTTTTCATCTTTTCTATAGTTTTGAAAGTTTTATTTTGGAGCTTGTTATAATTACATTCTAAAATCAGTTATTGCTGTCTTTAAATTTTCCATCTTTAATTGTTTAAGGAGATAAAAAAATATATATATAAGTCGTGAATAATGTGATGGTGGAAAATTTCTGAAAATTCAAAGAAAGATTAGATGCAAATAAGATTTGGTTTTAACTGCAATGTTTTCGTGAAATATCACTGAGAAATCTTCTAATTGTTTAAAGGAAACGATTAAAAAAACTCTGTTTTTTTTTAAATTTATTTTCTGTTAGTAAGTAAAGTACATTTTTTTCTAAAACAGTTTGTTAATCCTGTTAGAATTCTGGTATTCAAGTGTAATGTGAGAAACTTTACTCAGATAATGGGATAAAGTCTCTAAATGTATGTTTTTTCTCACCAATTCCTGTTTTTTAGATCCTTGAACTTTATTGGATTACTCATTTATTATTTATTTTTTTATTTATATTACTTAAATTAAAATAAGTCTTATTCTCCGAAGTAGCTTAAGTAATCCCGTAGAACTTTCTTTTTAAAGTACTGAAATACTTGAAAAATGTTCTTATTTGTAATTCCTTGAGAATCATGAAAATCTCGTTCCATGTATAGTATTTAAATAATTAATATTTCGATAGCATATTCTAATATTCAAAGATCTATTCGTCAAATAAATCTTATTATTTTAGATAAATTACTTCCTTGGTAAATGTTAATGCCAGAGGAATAAGAAAAAATAGTTAAATATTTGAATACATTAGCAGAATAAGCACATAAGAGAAATCACTTTTATATATCAAGTAAATGATCTGATAAAAATAAAACTTTCTTTTCAAATGCAGAAGTAATAAGATTCTGAACTTAAATTATTCATAGATGCAGTTGAGGAGCGTAGGAAATAAACATCGATATTCAAACTGAAAACCTTTATGAATCCTTTATTTTGTGAATAGGTCATCCGCTGGTATGAGAACTAAAAAGATTGCATATGATATTTTAACTAGATTCCGCCTCAGTCTCCATTTGTTACCTTACTATATTGGCTAGGCAAAAAATGATGTGTCATACAAATCGGTTGAATCTACTTCGCTGATATTTTGAATAACATTTATTCTTTTAGCTTAATTTTCATTAAATTCCGTTTCATTGAAAACACAGGTATAAAAATCTCTGAATTGGTCACTGTAGGTATTTCAGCAAATGCCCTGATGAAACTCTAGCATTTACCACAGGCACATCAAAGAGCACTGAGTTTTCTTTCTTATCTCATGGTCACCTTAAACTCATATTCTTTGAGTGAAGAGAAATTATCATGAAGTTAATTTCTATTGATTAATTGGTTACTTTGGGCATTTCAGAAAATGCCCTGATGAATCTCTGACATTTACCACAAGCAGATCAAAGCGCACTGCGTTTTCCATCTTAACTTATGGTTACGTTGATTCATATTCTTTGAGTGCAGAGAAATGAACATGAATTTCTTTTGCAATGTATCAGATTTTCACTCTAGTAGACTGTAGCAGGTTCAGTTTCCCCTTTTTGTTAAAATAGAGGGTCTTGCCTAATTCTATTTACAAATTCAGAGGTATGATTAATAGGCATTAAGAGGAAGAAAAATACCATAAAACATAGAGTTGCAAACCACGTTTAGCTGGTGAATGGCAAATGCAGAATGACCAAACGAATGCCCGACCACTGGCATTTCGTAGTCCATAATAGTGACTGTGCAATGATCTTCGCGATTGCAACTTCGCATATTTCCTTTCTAACATTAAAATGCAATGGTTTGTCTGCATTGTAATCCTGCTTTACGTCAAATATTTTACCACTTATCATTGGTCTTTTCTTGTTCCAATCAGTGTCATACGTTCCATAATTTTCTCAGATTCTTTCTATTTCAATTCAAATAAGGTTGCCAATTCCCTGTTATATTGGAATTTTCCATTCTCATGATATCTTTTATCATTCCTCTGAATGTTTTGGTCAAATTCGGAAACACCCTGCAAACGAACTTACAGATTTCGTATAATTATATTAGTTCGAGTGAAATAAAAGCTACCATGAATCATCTCATTGCTATCAGCAAACTTAATGTATATTTTAGGAACCATATAATAGGAATTTATCTTATCATGGCATTTTTCGTCGTTCCTATAATAAAGTGACTATGCTGAAGTTATTGAGACAGGCTTCCCTAGTTCAGTTAGAAAAATGTACGATATACCATAACAAAAACACAGGGAATAGTTTCGTGGAGTTTTCTGTAAAATTGGCGAAGATATTTGTGATTAAAATTATGAAATTGAAGAATGTACACTCGTACAAGAAAAAGCATGTTAATAATATTTAAAAATAGACAGTTGATTATTACTTAAATAATCTTAAATGCGATATATTAATGTAATGTAAATGATGCCAGCTGTTTTCAAGATTTTTTTCAGACGCTCCTGCCATTTTCTGTTTCTTTTCTTTTATTTTTATTTTTCAAGAGTATTATTAATTTTAGATGGTTAATACAAATTTTAGAGACTTAATAAATTGAATGATTTATTTATGAAGTTGAAATGGCAGTCATTAAATTCATGATGACTACTTATCCAGTGCGATTCTGCTTTTTCAATTTTAGCATGATGACTATCACATTTCATTCTGATATGACTCGAAATAGGATATTTTTTGTTTAATCATACAGCTTCAATGTTTCTTCAGCCTTTCGTAAATGAAAATCGTTGTCAAATAAAGAGTTTTCCTTAAGCAGAAGATTTTTCCTTCCTGTGTTAGAGCAGCTGTCGATACACTATCAATAATCATCCTGGTTTCTCGAAAACTCAGGATACAATTTCATCCTATCCATGACTTTCAGTACGTGAAATTCTGTGTTTCCTAAGCGTAGAAGTAGTCACGCACTATAAGCATGTAAATAAATAGCTCATTTTTATAGTAACTATTGTTAGTAGAAAAATATGGCGGTTTAAGTATTTGCTAGAAATCAAACATTAGTATCATATTTTTTTAATTGAACTGTTTTGATTGACTCCTTATCTTTCCTTTTACTCTAATATTTTAAACGCTACAGAATAATATATTCGTCATTATGTAAGGACAAACATTTAAATTCTCCACATTAGAGTGAAGTTTCTTTTCGGATTTTATAACTCAACTTATAGCATTTGGCCATCTGCAGTATTAAAAGAAGCAATCATTCTTTAAAGATGGCAGATTGTAAAGAGCATTATGCCCTCATGCGATTCATTGGCTTTTAACAATTAAATTTGCATTTCTTGTTACTCATAAGTTGAAGGAAAAGGACTAATAGAAACCTGCTAACCACTAAGCATTAACGAAGAATTCGGAAGAAAAATTTATTATTTTGGGAAATAAATGACATTTAACAATTTACTATCTGAACACAGATTTATTAAATCGATATGAAGATATTGTCATTAATTTTAAATTTTTCAGTTATTTTTTTTTCTGTTCTAAATGAACCCGGAAAAAAAATGCTTTTATTTTAACAAGAAAAAAAAAGCTGATTATTTTATTTGAGCTTCAACATCCCTTTTAAAAGGAAGTCTATGCTGTGTTAATTTTCACGCAAGTTAGCATTTTTGTCTTTTTTGCAATGAACAGAATTTTTTGGATCGAAAGTTGTAAAAAAAAAAGTAAGAAACCAGAATGTGGTAAATAACAAAATCGCTAATCGCAATTAAAATTCAAACCTAGTTTCTGCTCAGCGGAAGAAAATGAAAAGTAAAAACACATCCTGCAAAAAAATTATTTTTTTTAATAAAAAAAAGGATGTGCGCATAGAAACTAAGAATAGAATAATTTTAAATGGACGACAACGATTGAAAAACGACCGGAAGTGATGCAAACCCTTCCGGTTAAAATACCATCTCCTATTATCTCAAATAACTAAATATTCAAACACGGAACTTCTTTTAAAAAGAAATAAAAAACACTCTCTAAAAAGAAAAAAAAATTAGCTAATTTATGTCGACGAATGTTCATTGTTTTGCTTCTTTTGTTATTCAAATACGGAAAGGAGAAAACTCATCGTAATAGCAAAGAACTTTAATTATTTGGGGAGAAAAAAAAAACAACAGAAAAATCTTGTAGACCAGATTTGTATTCGGATGTAAAGAAAGAATAGATTAAAGGCCAGATGAAACTTGGAATGTATTTTCGAGGTAAAATGATTGTACTGGATATTCATAATCTAGAGCACGAATTTAATCATAAAAGATATAATCACTTATCATTCTCTTTCAAATGCAAATGTGATAATGAGAATTTCATGATATCGCAAACTGAATGCCGGCTTGGACCGATGAGAATTTTAATAGCGCGAGTATTGACATTCTAATCCTGTTCGTATATTGGGAAATAAAAAAGCGTCACATACTTTTTTCGAAGAAATGTATAAAGATAAAATTCTCGTTCTCTAGAAGAGATATTGACATGCTTACACAATGTCTTTTTTTTCTTTCTTGCTGAAAAAATAAAAAGAAATATGTTCGGAATAAAATTTTCAATGCATTGAATTTAATAAAATGCCTAGAGTTTAATGCCTTAAGAAAAAAGTGTGCTCAAGGAATTCGAAAGATTATTTTAGATATTTTTTATGATATCTTTGACTTTATTTCAAAGGAATGATATTTACTTTGCGCTTTTTAAGTACCCTTTTACTCTTGAACATTTCTAATTTAGTTTTGACGATTTGACTTAATTTCGCATTGAAACTTAGATTAAAATAAAAAAATATGTTCCAGTTAAATAGAAATGATGCATAGATATCAGCACATTTTCGTAGTGACGATTGCAGTAAAAGAAAAGAGAAGGAGATGTATTGCTTAGTTATTTTTGAAATATTAAGAAATTTTTTTTTTAAAGTTATTCGAATTTTTACTTCAGCTTTTTTGACACAAATGTTTTATATGAAAATTATTAATTAAATTCAATTTAAACCTGGCCATTCAACATACTTCTTGATAAGATTAATCTTAATAGCGGAGCTAATCAATGATACTTTTGCAGATTATTTTTTATTGACAGATTGAGAAAATAACAAGAATTTTATTTCATAATTTAAAGCTTTATTTAATTCCAAAAAAATTAACGAACGATATTAAAATATTTAAATAAAAAAAAAAATATTGTATGAAACATTAGTTATGATGCTTACTAACTGAGAAATAAGGACTTCTTTTAAAGTTCTACTTGTCGGGTTTTATTTATTCTTATTTTTTTAATAACTGATGATTTTCGGCTTCAGTCCAGGAAGCATTCAATATATCGACAAAATAAAAAGAGACATATTTTTGACCTTTGAAATCATATACATATAGACATGTAACTACGTTGTAAAAGAATTTTTTTATGAAATGTTAAAAAATATACTTTTGAATTATAATATGGAATAGTTTGACAAACACAAACTTAACAAAAACAAGTTAAAGACCAAAAATGCTTTGAAAATTGGAACAAATAAAATGTTTTTGGCTAAAAAGAGAAACAAAGCAAAATCCCTCTAGTTTAAAAGTTTACTAAATGATTAGTTTAAAATTTAGCTGAAAAGTTTAGGATATTTTTAATTTAGGATATTTACTAAGAATTAAACTGTGCGTTTATCCCGATTTTAAATATTGAGATTCTTACTTAAGTTACTTAAAATTTTCATTTTTTCTTGATTAGGAAATATGAAAACATCTGAAAAATATTTTTGAATTAACATTTTCTATTCTCTATTCATTCTGTACTTCAAGAACTTCAAAAAAATATTGAAAAATTAATATACCAAATTTGAACAAAAAATATGAATGGATTTTATTTATTAGGTTTTCTGTAAGAAGAATTTTCCAAAATATGGAGTTTGAGAAATAATGTTTAAATTTGTAAATTATTATAAAAATGTAAATTTCAAAAACATAAAAATGAATATAACTTACTTTAAAAAGAAGAAATGTAAAAACATACTTCAAGCAGTTTTAGGAAGAACGATGCGTAGAAATCAAGAATACTGAACAAAGCTATTCAACTTCGTCAAAAATCAACGTTTGAACACTTTCCCTACCTAAATACAAATGCCAGATATAAAACTAATTCAGTTTGCTCACCAGTGGATCAGTAGCTCTGTGCATACTAATACTGGGGAACTTCAATAAGTAGTAGAAAATTGAGAAATGTCTTCTCTGGCTGTTCTCTCCCCCCCGTAGTGTTAGTTTGTTTAGTTTATTTATATTAACGTCCCGTTTCAAAGCAACAATAGGGCTATTTTGGGACGGAGCACGTAATTTTGAATAGCGATCAGATGACGAGGACGACACCTGAGCTGGGTGAACACCAAACTTCCACACTACACCAGCGGGAATACGTTCGCCCCGACGGATTTAACGTGCACCAGACCTTCTTACACGACGGTTCTTCGGTGGAATCGGATCTCGAACATGAAACTACTGGTTCCGCAGCCGAGACCTTACCACAAGGCCACTGCGGCCCTCCCCCTAGCATTCCCCTTAGATTTCCTCTTCTCCTCTCATAACACGGGCCCTTAATTTTTCAGTTGCCGCTTTTTCCCTTCCCCCAGATATCAAGCTATGAGATAATGAGAAGGGAATGTGTGTTATCAGTGAACAGTGTGATTGATGTTATTCTGCTCATATTCTTTAAGCATCTTAATTTCCATTATTCATAGACTGGTAAATAGAAGTGACGTTTTGCAATGAGTTGCTTTCTACGATCAAATAAGCTAATAGACGTTCTTCTTCTGGGTAAATGTGAATAAGAAGTCAGCTTCTGGCAAAATTCCTTCCAAAGCAAGCCATCCCGCTTACAAGAGCGAAGTTAGGTTTATACCTCAAGTAATCTGGACACCATTCTGTAACAGAAGAGGTTTCCCTTTTACAAGAATCCTTGACTAGGAGACTTGGCTGAATATCGTTCTGTATGAAATTACAGCAAAAAAAAAAAAAAAATGAAACAATTCATTTTCTACAAAGTTTAGAAATGACATATGTAGAAATCACAATATATACATTACAATTTCATGTATATCTTAAACTTTGCAATGGTTAGAATTTTGGCTTAACTCTCCACTTCCTCTCAATAAATATTTGAAAAATGTGGCCCAAATGCTGAAGTTTAGTAGCATTTATTGATATTTAAAGTCTGCTCACGTATAGGGGATCAGAATTTTTGAAACCGCAGTGTGCATGTGCGTAATGCAAATTAATGTTACTTTCGTTGCTTTAATGAAGATGTTTGGATTGTGAAAGAGAGGGATAATGCTTATTGGTCATCGTCATTACCTAACCTGCTACATATTTACGAAGACTGCGGAAAATAATTCTCTTGTAGCAAATGAAATGGTGTAGCCCATTTAAAGTTTTAAGATGAATAATCATTACAAATTTTGGTAAGTATATAATAAGGTTTTCTGTAATTTTTTATGAACATAACTAAATTCCAAAAATATGTTAATGGCTAAAAAGTAGAAATAATAATCTGAAATCTTTGCATAATGCTCTTCTATTAATAACCAAAAAGGAGAATTTATTTTCATCAAAATTATGGATATCGAAACACAAGCGAAAAACATGATATTTTGAAAATAACACTATTAGACAATTTAGTCACAGTAAAATTTACTAGAAAGAAGATTCCAAAAATTAATAAAAATTCAAGTTGCAATATATTATAAATGTCAAGAAATTTCGATTAATTTAAGAGTTTATCTATTATTTGTAGATAAACTTATTAGAGTTTATTGAAACATTTTAGAAGTCAATTCGAAATCTTAAAAAAGTGAGTCTAAAAGAATCTCGCTTTTGTGATTTCAGATTGACCTTTAAGAAGAGTTAAAGTTAAATTCAAGAAGTTACTACTAAAAGTTATCCCAAAAGTTAAAAGCCAAACAATAAAAACAAACAAGTTAAAAAGTAATAAATTATCTTAGATATTTACAAGATATTTTATTCGAAATTTAAATTGATACAATCACGTTTTTTTACATATTTTTCATTTTAATAAGTTGTGAATTTCAAAGAATTTTTCGAAGAATATTAAAAGTTATTAAAATTTTTTAAATACAATGTTATATAAACATGCAAAAAGTTCTATTAATTTAGAGGTTATTGTATATCATAGACTTACACTTTTGTAATACGGATTTGACCTTTAGAAAATTCAGATTCCAGAAGTAACCAATTGTTGGAAGTTATTTCTAAAATCAAAATTATTAAAATACAAAAATAGCCATATTTATAATCTTTGATATATTTTGTTCATTAATAAAGGCTTAGTTCTAAAACTTTTTATATTCTTATAGTTAGGGATAAATGCAAGTTTAAAAGTAATACAATGTTTTTAATTGATGATAATGTCCATATTCTGTTAATTATTTTGAGAAGGTTGTCAGTTAATTGTTGCATGATTTATTAAGAAAGAATCATCTGCAAATATAAAGCAGATAAATTAAAAACGGAATCTTACGCTAAAGAACATACTGTCAGGCTCAACCTAATCGACACGACAGTTGGAAAATAATCCCTTCTGCAGTTTTTATTTGCTTTAATTCTTCCTTCCGATGTAGCAATGTAATAATAATACTAGTGTATAACAGCTGGACAAATTATCCCCAGCAAAGTTACGTGAAGGTAGAAAATGGAACTAATGCTTAGAAGTTATTACTTATCTTTTATATCTTCGTATACTAATAAAAAAGCGATTTTTTAGCTTTTTATTTTATCTGTTCACAAATCAAATATAATCGCTTGTATGAATAATTTGTAATTTTCGAAATAATTTTATATGGAGGGAATGCTCATAACCTGTAAATTATTTCAAAAAAGTCAGTTAATTGTTGCATAGTTTATTAAAATCTCTTCTGCAAATGCGAAACAAATAAATTAAAAATCTTAACGTGCGGCATATGTTCTTAGTCTTGAACTTAATCGACACGAATGCTGGAAAATAATCCCTTCTACAGCTTTTATTTACTTGGATTCTTCCTTCCGATGTATAAATGTAATAATAATAATAGTGTATAACAGCTGGGAAGATTATCCCCAACGAAGTTACGTGAAGGTACAAAGTGGAAACTGATGCTTAGAAGCATAAACAGACAGAAGCTTCTAAGCATAAGTAAATACTTATAAGCTTCTATATCTTCTAATAATAAAAGGGTAACTTTCAAGCTTTTTTTTAATTTTTATTATTGTCAAATCAAATATAATCTTGTATGAATAAGTTGTAAATTTCGAAATATTTTTTTTAAATGGAGGGAATGCTGAAAATGTGTAAATTATTTCAAAAAAGTCAGTTAATTGTTGCTTAGTTTATAAAAAAAACTCTTCTGCAACTGAAAAACAAACTAAAACACCGTCTTACGGTAAGAAATATGCTCTTAGTCTTTAACCTAATCGACACGAATGCTGGAAAATAATCCCTTCTACAGCTTTTATTTACTTGAATTCTTCCTTCCGATGTAGCAATGTAATAATAATAATAGTGTATAACAGCTGGGAAAATTATCTTCAGCAAAGCTACGTGAAGATAGAAAATGAAGAAAAGATGCTACGGAGGAAATAAAAATAACTCATATGAACAAGAAAAAGTAACCGGGTGCGAAAAAGTAAACATACTTTTCTCGAATTTCCATTCCTTGCAACAGGAGTATGTGAAAATAAATACGCTTCAGTGACATTTGTTTCTGGAACGGGTGGATTGATATAATATATATGTATATGGAAAAACAAACTAGGGGACAATAATATTTATTTTGAAACGAGTTTTTCTCCCCGAAGAATCTGCTTTGTTTTAATGAAACAGAATGTGCAAAAATTGCGAATAAAACGCGTCGTCTGTGTAGGAATAAATAAAATGACTCTCATCCACTTTTTCCAGAAATTTCATTGTTGAATGAAAAAAAAAATGCAACTGTATTTCAAGAAACACAAAGCTTGTAAGTTTCTTCAAATTTTAAGTATACATCAAAAACATATTTTGCACATTTATAAAGTGTAATATTTATTCTTGAAAGAACATTCTATTGTATTTTATTTTTGAAGCATAAGAATTTGTAATTTATAAGATTATAATTTTTTTAAAAAGAGTCTTTTTGGGGGGTTGAGTATTTTCAAATCTAACTGAAATACAAATTTTCTCCCTTACTTAAATTTCACTTTCATTTACTTAAAATTACTAAGTAGTGGAATGTGAAGAAGTCAAGTAGACGGAATAGACCAAGGGCAATACCACATCTATATACAAAAATTCGAGCTAAAATGTATATTATGGTTAAAACAAAAATTAAATTAAGGATTATTATTTAAAAATATGGGCCAAAATGTATATTATGTCCTATATACAAAAATTAACAAATCAAAATGCTTATAATTATAATTAAATAGATTTAAAGAAATAAACTTTGTATGTATGTTCAATCTTTGTATCTGTCTACTGCATTACTCGGTTAGTAACAAAATAGAGACTTAATGGATACTTATCTAGATCCAGGGAGAAAAAAAGGGAGGGACTCCTTAAATCTTTAATATTAAAGCAATAGGATGCTGAACGGGATTGAATGCAATTAATTAAAGTGTAATATTAAGACTTTTCCTGTGCATGAAATTAAATTTAAAAAACAAATGGTCATTAATGAAATCAATGAACGTAAACTAATGAACACCATATGCGTCTTCAGATTTTAAAGTCTTAAAAGAAATTTAACGTATATTTCGACATTTTTTATATTTTCTTGCACAAAGGATACAGAGGAAAAGTATTGTAATTATTAAAACAATTAGAACTCGAAATTTTAATAATGTTTTTTTTTGTTTGTTTCTTGAGGACGCTGCTTTCCCTTCCCAATATAAAAAATAGGGAAACTTTTTGGAATAAAATCTGTGTGTGTGTCTGCAAAGAGACTCCTGAATACAATGACACATTGGAAATTCGGTGTGTTACCATTACACCAAAATCATATATCTGTATCAAATTGTGGACAAAATCTATTAATAAGAAAGTTGCCTGTCTTTCAGTCCGTTTGCATGAAATGAGCTAGAACAAAGAAATAAATAGCATAAGGCTTTATTACCAGGAATGTAGACCTGCACAGAATTGTAGACTAACTCTGTAAACTGGTTGATTATCTGTCTGTAATAGTAGTAATATTGTAGATCTGAATTTTGTAGCCTAACTATCAAATAGAATAGGTCCAAAAGGTAAACTCCTTACTTTACTACGTAGCTAAAAAATACCCAGTTATATTGTTTCAGCATATAAGACAGTCTAACAAATAACAAACTATATTGTGTAAGTGCATATGATAGCCTTACAAATAATTAACTATTTTGTGCAAATATACGAGTCAGCATGACAAATAGCGAGCTATATTGTGTCAGCGTACAATATAGCCTAACAAATAAACTATATTGTGTAAGTACATATAATAGCCTTACAAATAATGAACTATATGGTGCAAATATACAAGTCAGCTTGACCAATAATGATCCATATTTTATAAGTATATAAGAGATTCTAACAAATAACGAGCTATATTGTGTAAGTATACAACATAGCCGAAGGGAAAGTATTCCTTTAGACTTTTGTTTTACTTATCTGTTTAATATAAAAAAATTATAAGCCATTGTTTCTACACCAGTCATTTAAAATGAAATAAATTGCAAATGCATAAAGCAGATATTTTGAAACATTCATTCTAAAATCAGCAGAATTTTCGATAAGTCAATGCCCTTCAAAACATCATGAATAATAAAATATTTAATCAAAATTTTCATTATGCAGATGCTACGACTTTCAAATTCTTTTAAAAGTCTAGGTTAAATTAAAAGAACTTACTTTTTTTAATTTAAGTCTTCCCCAATTCCTTAACTTTCAAAAGAAAACAAAATATGTTTTAAAACACTAATTTGAAGGGTAAAAACAAAATTATTTTTCAATAAAGTTAGAAGTCTTCTTTTTAAAAATTTGAAGGAAAAAAATGTTTGTAGGAAGATAAATTAATGAACTTATATAAAGAAAACTAATACTTCATTATATGCTAATTAAGTAGTAGTTTTTTAAATATGCTATTGGCGAATATAGAAGAAAACGCTCGCTTAAAAATACAATGAGAAATTTATGAACGAGTTTCTTTAAGTTTATTAAGAAACAAAAGCGTTTTATGTTATACATCATTAATTTTGCATTAAAATTGATATTTTGTAACTATTCTTTATAAGTTGATTTACATAGTAATATTGGGTATTATCTATTAGGGCAATGTCTTAATTTTGGTAACAAATCATTGACATCAAATTTGTCACTTACAGAACAAAAAACTCATACCCAAATGTCCCTATTTTTTAGTAATCAAAAGAACTGTTTAATTTTTGAAAGGACAAAAATTAACCACCAATTTCATCAAACCGTGCGAGCAGAAAATTTGTACCCAAATGTCATTATTGTTTAGTATCAAAAGAATTGTTTGATTCTTGAAAGTTTTCCATTTTTGAAGATAGGACACCAATTTCGTCCATATATCATGCGAACAGAAAACTCGTACTCAAATGTCATTATTTTTTTTTTGTATCGAAAGAACTGTTTAATTCTTTGAAAGTTTTTCATTCTTGAAGGTAGGACACTAATTTCGTCCTTATATCATGCGAGCAGAAAATTCGTACCCAAATATCATTATTTTTTAGGATCAAAAGAATTGTTTGATTCTCGAATGTTTTCCACTTTTGAAGGTAGGACACCAATTTCGTCCATATATCGTGCGAACAGAAAATTCGTACTCAAATGTCATTATTTTTTTTTTTGTATCGAAAGAACTGTTTAATTCTTTGAAAGTTTTTCATTTTTGAAGGTAAGACACCAATTTCGTCCTTATATCGTGCGAACAGAAAATTCGTATACCCAAATGTCATTATTTTTTGTATCAAAAGAACTGTTTAATTCTTGAAAGTTTTCCATTCATGAAGGTAGGACAGCATTTTTTTTTATATCTTGCGAATGCTCATATATTTCATTCATATGATTAAATTTTCGAGAAGGCAATGGCTTTATGATTTGTAAGTTGCTAATTCGAAATCATATTTTGTCAGCCATTGTCCATATTTATTAGCATGGTGTAAGGAAATTTCATAATTATTAATCTTCTGCAGAGGAAATTTAGAGGTCAGCTAAGGCGTCATTCTCGAAATTACGAAGTCGAAATTACAAGGCATTTTGTATTCTTATAATAGTCATTAAATAAAAATGCCATTTTATCTTTTATAAAATGAAACTACAGTTTCAGTGCAAACTTTTATAAAATGAACTTTTGGTTTTAACTGCTATGACATCTGCAGTGGGTTCAATTTCATTTTTCTACTTTAAAAATTGCATGCATCCTAATGTACTTCGAGAACTTATTTAGAACCAAAACTCATTTATCATAGAAATTCAAAATTAAGATACAATTATTATCATTTTTTTAAAGATACCTTAAAAAGAAATTTTCATTTGAAATTCTTTCAGATTTCAGCCCAGAAAAATACTAGGCGTGAGCTTCCCAGTTTTACACTACAAAAGAGCAAATTTACACTTTCATACAACTATCTTTGGAAGATTAATTCCTTAATACACTCCCTCAAACTTCTCTATCTTTATTTCACGTCATTTATCTAGAGTGATTGAACTTTCTATGAAGTGCCTTTTAGAGACGAAAGTATTCATTATTTTAATGATATATTTTCATGATTAGATTAATAAGAGGCTCTTCCCTAATGAGGTGACGTGCATTTAATCCTTTTAAAACAATTATTCTTCTTAAAGTGTGAGGTAGTTTGCTCTCTAAAGCTGAAATATTCTGGAAGTGAGTCAATCTACTGTTTAATTTTCAGAACTTGTTCCCGTAATAAAATTTTTATTTTCTAAGCATGGTTATGAAATAAGCTGTACTTGAGAAAGCACAGAAACTTGGCAGATGTGTTTTACAGTGTATCGCGTTGCTATTTTTGATATTAAAAGACTACAATAGTTTGGATTCTGTATGCAACTCTAAGAGCTTTTCTTTCTAACTAAAGTTTGAAAATAACAGCCCACGATAAAAGTTAGTTTAATAATACTTAGCATTTTCTTTAATTAAAAAGATCGTAACTGAATAATTAGCCTTTTATTATATCAAAGTTGGCGATGAGTTTCAAGCGAGTACGTCCTCCACTTGCTGGTATATAAATAAGACTTCTTTACGTTTTCGCAACGAAAAATAATTTTTAGAATGAATTATAAAGGAAAGAATATATAACTTTTCAGTTTAGATTAAGAAGAAAACTTTAGTAACTTTTAGCATTTATTATGAAAATGATTTTAAGAAGACTACTGTTTTCAGAAAAAGAAATATTTTATGTTAAACAGAATATTTAATTTAAGCAAAAAAAAGTACATAGATCAAATATCATCATAATTTTTGGCATAAATTTACCATGATCTCCATCCAGCTGCAAGTCAATGGAGTTCCGAATGTTTAGCTTGTCATTTTATAGACTTCTTTTCTGGTTTGATACTATGTATTGATTTATTAGTATGCCTATTACTTAAGATTTTGCACTTTTGACAAGTGAAAAATTCCAAGAACCCGAAATGTTTCGGACAGTAGCTTATTATGTACTGCCTTCTTTATCAAAGCTCAGAAAAATAAGAGAATATGGGGGGGGGCGATGTACCATTTTTTTCTGAATAATGTGGAAGAAAAACTTACATGCACAGTGCGTAGCTTTAGTTCAGGAATATTTACATCCTTTTACGCAGCAACATCACGGAAATTTTCTGACGGACTTTATAATTTTGGACCATCGTCAGATGTCGAGGACAACATCTGAGACGATATATCCCTCTCAAATCTTCCGTAATACGTCAGTGGGAGAACATTTTATCATGATAGATTTATCCCTGTGTACATGCTTGATATTTTTTTGACTAACCATTAATAATAAATCTTGATGAAGCGATTTTCGTCTTGAAACGCACTACTCCAAACTGGGTAGTGCACACATACTTCCTCTTGTGTACCGATTTCCCTTCGAACTCGGACTAAAATTATGGGCAAAAGCTTCACTAATAAATTTTCCCGAGATTTCTATGTCTCTAGCGACTTATAGAGAGGGTTTAAAAACTATTAATTAACTTCAATCCACTTATCGCTTTTCTGGCATTTTGCCTCTAAATGCTTGTGAGTCGTAAATCGTGTAAGTTTGCTGGGTCTTAACTTACAATAACCCGCTTATACGTCAATTCTTCGGTGAAATTGGGTTTGGAAGCTAAATTCTAGACCTTAATACCGGGTCAACGCAGTTCTCTTGCGCATTGTAACTGAATGAAGGTTGAGCATTGAATAAAAAAGTGTTTTAAGTTTATTTAGGTTTAGTTAAACCATTGTTACAACAATATAATTTTGATAGAAACAGTTATTAATAATCCATAAAGTGCTTATGTTTTACTCAACTTCGAAGTGCCATTAATCATTTTGCACCAGATTTTTCCTAACATACATAGCCATTCACCAGAGAAATTTCAAATTTATATCTTGAGGAACAATGCTATTATAACTACAAGCTCACTTTTATTTTGGCTCGAGTTTTAGTTTAAATGTTATTTATAAACGTATTCCCTTTAAGATGATTGATTTAAGTGTACATATATTTTGTTATAAAAATTATATTATATATTTTATATATATATATATATATTTAAATTTTTATCTTCTTGTTTCCAAAAATAGCTCTACCACATATTCAGAATCATTGCGATAGTGGCAAAAGAAGCACTCAGACATCGGTATGTAATACTTGCCATTTTCTAACATACAAAGTATGCAAAGAATAGTATATGTCCAAAATTCGATCCTGTGATACTGAATAATTTCTACTCCCCTAACTTACATGTATCCGAAAAACACATTTTTATATTTGATCTTCTATGTGCATTTAAATATGATAATTCCGAAGCTCAACGAACAAGAGAAAATAAATTTTGCATGACATCTTTAACCCATAAATGGAGAAGGGAGTCCAAATGACTATGCTTTGTTCATTAGCTTTGATAATTACGTGGTATTTTATCTTTTAATACAATCCTTTCCTCTGTGCCTTCAAGTTATTCTTTCAGCAGTATGTTGGCAAAAGTCTAAGAACGAACACGTGCGAATTTTCAAAATTTTTATGGAGTCATTGACTCCATGTCTCTGAAACTGATTTTAATTTGAATAATGCAAAAAGAATAAAGAAATATTCTTAAAATAATATTTTAAAATATTGTATTCTTCATTTTTGTGTGTTAAATTCTAGCAGTTATTAATATTGGTGTAATTCCGTAATATCTAAACAAAGTAAATACTCATCAAAAGATAGTTCAGGTTTTTCCTATAACATCTTTCCAACATTCAATATTATAATTTTTAACATTTTTAGTATTAATATATTTTTTATATTTTTGATAACTACATGATTTCCAGAATGTGTTGTGTTTGCAAAATAAATTCCATTTCTGTTTATAAAAGAGAAAAACGATAAATAACATTGGAGTCATTTTGACACCATGTATCTGACCGCGTGAGGAAATTCATGTTTAAAGTTACTGGTTAAACAAAGATTGTAAATCTTTTCCAAAATTTGGGCAAAATTTATCAATGGAAAAACGGGTAGTTAGTCAAAGAGAATAATAATACAGAATCTCAAAGGAGTAAAATTTGATAGTTTATACATCTAAATAGATTAGATTTCGTATCAATTTTATTAGCAGGTTGTCCATCTGTCTGTCTGGATATCAAACCATACCATATCACACGACACCATAAATCCGTAACCATCAAATTGAGTAATGCAACCTCGACATCAAAACTGCAAATCTGTTTCATAATTTAGATTAAATTTGTGAGCAAAAAGAGACTAATTTTTTAAACGTATATTCTATTTCCTCCACTATTAAATTAATAATTAAACACAAAACATATCATATTGTGTAAATGCGCGAGAAAGCCGTGGGGAAATAAACTCCCGCTTTTTAAGAAAAAAGATCGTTCAAAACTTCCATGAAATAATTTTGCAAATAAAAGGAATAATTTTCGATGGTTTTCGTCAAAACTAATGAATTCATTAAAAGTTTAAAAAAGGAGCTTTTATTAAACCGAATAATTAACGAAAATGAAGCCATTTCCTAATTGGTCATTTCGCAGGGATAAAATACCTTATCAACTAACTGCGCAGTGAAACTGCTCGAATTATTTCCATTCAGGCAGACAGAACGGCATGCACGAATTCGTGTGCGAAACAGGCAAAACTTGCCCAGTGTGCATAATTACCTGATATCAAGACAATAAATAGAATAATCTCAGGGGCTGCTAATTATCGTACCAGCTATTTGTTAGCAGAATAGGACTTTTCGATGCTGTAGTTCGTACCGGAAGGTTCCTTTGTGTAATCTATTTCATTAACATGCGAGAAAGGAGAAATCCTGGCATACGAATTGGAAATTATTCAACTCAGTTGAACATCAGTTGACGGAAGGAGTAGAAATCAGCGCATTCCGATAGCGGCCTCAATCAGGTTTTCAACATAGCACAATTTCACCAAATTTCTGCGCGTTTGAACGAACCATTAAGGAAATGACGGTAGCCAGATTGAAAGATCAATTGCTTGCTTTACCAACGACCTTTTAAAGATTTTAAATACTGTTGCCTACCTAGTTTTAGTTCCCGTTTATGCGGTTTGGTTCTGGATATTGAAAAATGATTCTCATTTTCATTTCACTGGTATAAAGGCGGATTCGTTCTAGGAACTTGGTGTTGTGAAAGGAATTTTCACTATGCCGTAAAGCCGTCTATGATTCAGATCTTTAAATTACATTGTTCTTGTTTTAGTTCTTATAATAATCTTGAATGTCAGCATTTCATTGTTAATATTTTTTTGGGTAAAGAGTTATTTCCCCATCTCTTATTCTTTGTTTATTTTTCAATATTCTCACGAGAAAGAGTTATTCGATTATTAGTATCACTTATCTTAATGTAATCTGTGCGTGCCTATGGAAATACAATTCGAAATTCAAATCCTCTCATACAATCGAAAAGTTTGTTTTTATTTAGTAACTATACAAACACTCAAATTTAATGCTTTAAGCAACTATTTTTGAATTTTAGCTTCGATAAGTTTTTACATTTGGTTTACGTGATAATTTTTAATGAAAATAATACTAGAATGCACGATTGTACCACTAATTGGACAAAATATGTCTATAAACCTTATCTGATGTAATTTAATTTTCTGCTTTTATCTTGCAACCAAGTTGAAATTGTTGTACTAAAGGATCTTCATCTTCCTATGATATAAATTGTTCAAATTTTCTTTAAAATTTTGAACTGAATTTAGAGGTTACCCTTATTATAAATGAGAGTATTATAAGGTCTTATTCTAGTGGTTAAATATAAAATGGTGCTGGGGTGTTGGTAAGTATTTAAAATTATTTTCTCTTTATAATTATTTCAATTTTAGTACCAATAGCATTAACTTAACAAGATGAAGCGTCACTCGTCAAATCCTATTACCAAAGAAACAGCAATGACTCGACCACGGTCAAGATATTATGGCAGGTAAAAGAAAAGCACCGAATTCTTACTTTTACAAAATTCTGGCGATTGACTCAGCGTTTTAAAGATATTGGGATTTTTGTCCCGAAACTTGGATGGAAAGCAAATAGAATGCAGAGAGAAATTGCGACTGTAGTTGTTGAACAATTCATAACAAATGTACATAGTGAGAGTAATATTTATACCATTTAATAAATTTTCATTTTCACATGAACGATAAATTTCGATAAATAAACAATTTATTTGCAGAACCTCGGCCGTTTTCTCCCTATCGGCCAAAATATAAATATACATCTTTTTCATATTTCATTTCAACCACATAAATTATTCTTTAATCTTCATTGTAGAGCCCAAATCCTGTACTTATATTTAGAAAGTTAACTGAAAATTACCTCATGATTATTTATGCAAATATTGTATAAATTTCAAATTATTTTTCTTTTCATATAGCATTTTGAGAAAACCGTTCATTCTGAGAAATTTATTTAAATAGTTAATATGGCTCCAAGAAAACGCATATAAGCATTTAATGAATATTAATTCGATTATTAAGCGTTAGTAATATTAATCTTTTGTCAAAATATCTATACTAAATTATTTTTAGATCCTTTTCTCTAATAAGATATATAATTACAGTTTCTTTACTCATATAATACGCACGGTTAGGAATGAATTGGAACTGTATGAATATCTTAAATGAATAAATTATTTAAAGATGGTATTTACTAAAGGCAACATGCGAAAATTAATTATAATTGGACATTTTTATTAATCTTTCTGAAGAAAATTTCACCTAGAGTTTTATGGAATTAAATGAAAGATACTACAATTTAAAAAATGATGATTCATACGATCCTTCAAGAACTCAATTATTCTGATACACGAAAAATATTTTTAATATGTTAGTGTCTTTATACCTTCATTTTTAATATTATAATACATCTGAACTGCTAATTACTTATCAGCAGCTACAGAAACTATATAAAAGAGAACAACTGCATTGAAAGAGAAGATACTCGGGGCATAAAAACGAAGAAATTGTGCCAAACATTAAGGTTTGCCATTAGTAATGACAAAAATGTAAACGATGCTTTTTTGAATTAGTCAAAAAGGGTAAAAGCAACTGCTAGTAAAAGAATTAAGTCGCGCATTATATAAATAAGACGATTCATTATAAATGTCAAATAAAGAAAATTTAATTAAACAATATTGCAGTAAACAGTAAACAGTATTTTTATATTATTGTCATATACCTTTGCCTGATTTACACAAGAGAAGCTTTGATTTTAAAATAATTACTTGATTGACACAATTATTTTATACACTATTCTGCTTATTCATAAATCTGTCTTACTAAATTTATACTAAAATTTCTGTCATTTCTGCCATTCAATTGTAATAAAAGGCTTTATGCAAAGACCTTTCATTATTAATGATTCATGAAAAAAATTATATTCAGAAATATTTGGTATTAAGAAGAACAATATGGCAACAGTGCTTCATCATTCACCGTGTTGTTTGCGCTACAGCTATACACCATTATGAAATACAAAAGCCTGTATCCTTGATAACAATTTGCCAATTCTTCAAGACTACATGTTCAGTCTTATGCTCTTATAATTTATTTTGTCCTTTTTAATCTTTAGTTATGTTTATTACAGTGTATTTCGTTACTGAGAATGAATTGTTTAAGTCTTCCGAAATCAACTGAACATACTATAGTTGCACAACTCCCGTAGGTAATTTCCAAATTTTACCTTTTCTCTTGTATACAGTATCTTCAGTGGCATGTAAGGATATGTACCCACGGTAGTGACCCGCAGAGGAATACAACCTCAAATGAAACAATTAATTTGTTGAAATTGCCTCCCTTATAGACAAAAGCCTCAGTGGCGCATTTTCTTTAAATGTGACGAGCTTCGAAATGCCGAGGTATGCTAATGATCTAGTTTTATTTTCAAGCTCACACTTTCCTTCGTTTGCTACTTTTTGCTATTCTTCTTTCCCTCAAAGGCAAGCAAAGGACGACTTCATGAAAATCCGTTACCATTCACTCTGTTTACGTCCCGCTTCTTATGGAAAGCCTAAAGCCCCACGTCTTAGTCGTGCGTGGCAACATATTAGAGGGATGGTACGCTGTTGGTACCCTATGAAAAGATTCGGCTAGTATTTAACCTCTTGACGTGTGAGACTGCTAAATATATATATAAGGTAATTCTTTGGCGCTTGGAGTTAAGGTGGGTCAACGCTTCTGGAGACGACTCTGGCCGTATAGGTTCCAGCTTGCACCATAGTAAATACCGGGGTCGGGAATTTTCAGAACCTGAAACTATTTTCACTTATTGAGCTTAGTGGTGGTCGAGGCCATTTAAGCCCGAATTTTCATTTTATTGTATAGTTACCTCAGAGTTTATCTCTTCAGCGGGCAAAATTGTGAAATTTCCTTTGAACTCATTCGCTATTTTGAAATCATCTTCTGAAAATGAAATATTTCATGATATTTCTTGTTGCAAGAGCTATATCCGCTAGTGATGGTGAAGTCAAATCTTCTCGGAAACTCCGTTTTAGGAATTTGCTTATTAAATTGTCTTGTCCGAAGCAAGACAACCTAAACCTGTCTTTAAAGTCTCACTCCACTATTTTCTTTTCAACATTTCAGAACTCTTAATAGTCCAAAGAGAGTAATTTCTGTTTTATGAACTGTCCAATGTACTTGTTGAAAATAATTTCGGTCTCAATCCGTTAAACATGTGCAGCAAAATATTCGATGAGATGACAGACTTCTACCCATAAAACATTTGATTTTGAGTTTCAGTAAACTAAATTTACCGCAGCATATAATGGAATTTTATAGTCATTGCCCTGCTATAAATGGTCCAGCATTCTGGCAATTAAAACACTAATTGCATCAGAGCCCTTACTTATGGCCATTGCACACTAACTAGCCATACCAATGAAGGCAATGATTGCACTGCCGAAAACAATTTGTAAATGTTAAAATGAACTATCATTTTTCCCTTTCTTTCCCTTCTTGGAAGCTAGAGAAAGAAATAAGTACCTTAAAAGTCAAAAATGGTATTTCCTATCCTGAAGCTCGAAAGCACGTTAAAGCTCGCACATGCCCGGCAGGCACAAGTTATGCTCCTGTGACTAAAACTCGTCATTAGAGAATCTCAAATACTTTAAACCTTCTTTTCTCGAACTCTTATACAGATCCGGTGAAAAATAGTTTGTAAATTTTTCTAAGCGACGGAATTCTTTGATTCCGATTAATTTCGATTCTACAGATTTTTCTCGATCTCAACTTGTATCTGGTCCTGAGAATTTAGATACTAAATAATTTCCAAATTTGTGAATCTGCTTCAGTCAATTCTACAATCCGAAACTCTCATGATTCACAGGATACTTCTGGCTTTACAAAAGTTGAGAAACCGAAGCAAAAATTTAAGATTCACACAAATCATTCTGCTTTAAAGATGAAGATTGAAAAAGGAAAGTCCAGCAGATGAATATTTGAATTTGGACTACATCACCTTATTGAGCTTTGACCTCCGCAAGTTGATGAAACTCCTCTTGTAGAAGAATCAGCAGCTCTTAATAAGATTTTAGAAAATTCTGTAATATCGCATTCTGTTAACTCAAATGCAGAAGCCATGACAACTAGCCACCCACTCTCCAGCAGCATTCTCTATCAGCTCTACCCGCCCGAGAGAACAACTTTTAAACAGAGCTCCTTCTGATGGATCGATTTAAAAAAAATTTCCAATAATAATTGCAATATTTCTGGGCGTTATAAATACTTAAAATGATATACTGTTAAACGCTTGTAATATTTTCTTCCCTTTCAAATGATTTTATGTTTAATCACATTTCAGATGTTTCGGTATTCATTTGCCCTTTTGAATAGTATCATTTTTGAATTCTTGAACAGTTTTGTGAAAATTCTGTTCATCAATTTGACATTCTTTTTAAATTCGCTAAAAGTATTTTTAACTCTAATTTTAATCTTCCTTAACAATCATTTTAAGAAATTTAAATTTTTAAATATAGTTCTCAACTTCACCATTGGAGCAGAATTGGTACACATGATTCTTGTGATCGTCAACTCCAAATACCTATCTACCTTTATAAGGGAATTTATTCACTATTCTAGCAGAATTCGAGCATTACTCATAATGGAGAAGATGACAGTTACAGAAAAAAAAAAGAGATCAGTCGTTTTCAAGAATGCTGAGAAGGCAAGCATGACATTTTCCCTGAATCATTAGGCACTTTTCACAAATGCTTTCAGTGAATACAGAAATGTTTTTAAACTTCGTACAGTGAATGACATTTTCTGTGGTTTTAGGAGATCATTTTGAGTGTTGAGACTCATTCGAGGTAGGTACTTAAATGGTTCAAGTTACCAAAAGTAGCTTGAACCATTTAAATACCTACAGTTGATCTTTCGAGTTTCAAATACCTACAGTTGCTATTTTCGGTTAAGCCCGTTCAAATGAACTCGTGAAAAGTAGAAGGAGAAGACTATCATTTTTCTGTTTTTTGTTGATTATAAAAAAATAATTTTTTTAAACAATCTTATGAAGTATCATCAAAAGATCTTAATTTGGTTATTCTACTTAAAGACATCAGAATTCTCAACATTATCCCTCTTAAGCAAAAGTGAATCTCTATACTCAGATAGGATTACAGGCGGTAAATATTAATTCAATATTGCATGGAACATTTCCTGGTTGTTTAAAGGAAAAAAAATTCTAGGAGCCCAAATAAATTATAACTGATTTCGGATACCAGCAGACGCATTCACCAATAATTCAAAATATGCAGAAAATAATAATAGCCCAACAAAAGTGGAAAGTTTTTTTTAAAGAATGACACATCGTGCCTTTCAAAGTGTACGCATGTTGAACTGTTACTGCATAATTGCATTTATGGCTTGAAAACTAAAAAAATAATTTGAATACTTTTAAGAGCTATACTTACAAGCTTTAAGAGCTATTTATAGTTTTTTGATATATTTGTGGGTTAATGTGAGGCATAGACTTTCATCTTCTCAAAAATTTTAAATATTGAATCAAAGTGAGCGTGTGTGTGTGCGTGCGTGTAACTGTATATTTGCAAGAGTAAATTTATTTCAAATTAGCTTGTCATAAAGAAATATTAGATCCTAATTTTCAATTGATTTATAATTAATGTTCAGTGTTAGCAATAAATTCATTAAATAAAACATACTTGCATAATAACTTACAAATAAAACAAAGAGATTAAATTCCTAATACTCACTTTAAATGAGTTATTAATAATAGCTTTAAGCATTAATAACTGTGTGCATTAGTCAATATCTCATTTAAGGGTATTATTGATAATTTAATAGTACCTTTGGTGATAATTTAATAGTATTTTGGATGTGGAAATATAAAACCTTTAGTCATTACATATTTTCCAATCATATGATTATGACAATGATAAAGCAGAATCATTGGGTTTTTTTTAAAAGAAAAAAAATATTATTCCTTGGATTTTTATTCATATGGTTATTAATAGAGTCTTTATGCGTGTTGATAGCAGAAGATTCATTTTTGACTAGAGGGAATTTGCATAATTTAATTATTTTAAAATACAATTATAAATGATAGAAAAGGCTTTTCAGGAATTTATCATATTCAAATGGAATCATTTTATAATTCTCTGTGGATGAGGACCTTTATAATCGTAATTTTGAATAAAGTTATATTTAACGAGCTTTTGTATATGTTATTTGTGTAGAAACTATTCTTATCATAATTATAAAAAGTTTATGATTAATATGCTAATAAGAGGATTAATTAGTAATCATCTTATTATCAGCTTATTCATGAGTCTTGTAGGATTTAACGAATTAAAAATTGTTAAATTATTAAATGCCTTATTGAATTGTTTAAATTATTATATGCCTTTATTTTAATATGAAATATACATGTATTTTACGAAAAAATTTTTTTTCCAAGTTAAACAGAATTTTGAAAATCTAATTTATTTTCCTTAAAATAACCTTCCAAACACGAATGCTTTATATTAATTTTCATAAGTATTTTTGTTTCTTCAGTCGTTCTTATGAATAATACAGGGTGAGTGCAAATGATGGACCCGATTTTAAAAAATCATATTTTCGAAACTACTGCACATATTACAATAGATGACACATGAATTCAAAGAGAAATATACTAACCTTTTTTCAGTTATAAATGTTCGATGTGTAACCCTCTTGTTACACGGCATACGTCCAATGTGTAATCCAGTTCGTTCCAAACATTTTGTAGCATTTTGTTTTGTCTGTTATCTTTCACATGACCCCACAAAAAGAAATCAATGAGACAAGTCATTGTTTATGCACCATCAATGCCGGAAACACTGCCAGAACTTAAAGAATGTATTTGTGCAGCATTCAGAACCATTGACAGAGTTATGTTACAAAATGTTTGGAACGAACTATATTAGAGATTGGACGTATGTTGTGTAACAAGAGGATCATCCATCAGACATTTGTAATTGAAAAAAAATGGTAAATTTATCTTCAAATTCATGAATCACTTATTGTAATATGTGTAGTAGTTTCAAAAATATGATTTTTTGAAATCGGGCCCATCATTTGTACTCACCCTGTATTTAAATACAGCAGGCTTAAGAATATTTAATGTCTAAGTAAAAAAAAAAAATATTTAAAAATGTAGTTTTAGAAAAACAACAAATAAAACATTATTCCTAAATTTAAAAATTCTAAATCATATACTTTTTGTTCAGTAATTACAAAGCAACATAACTGGTATATCTTCATTGTTAGAATTACTCCGATATATCATTAACATCAACTTGGAATATTTTAAGTAATTGGAGAATAAATGTATGGAAAATTTTGAAAGAAATTAGGACGTAGAAAGAAAATTTATTATGCATTTGAAGTTAACTAAAATAAAGAATTTTAGAGCAGCTTAAATCCAAAACATTTGAAATAATATTTTTGTGATTACTGACTTACAAAGCCTATCTTAAGAAGTTAATTTAATTTTTAGACTGCGAGTGACAGTCAAGTCATTAATTACAGATTAAGCATCCAAAACTGATTAAAAATTTCTAAAACTTTTCCACACACCCTAGGGTGTTAAAAATGAGTTGATTTAATAAGACAAAGTTAACCTTATTATGAAGAATGTATCAAGATGTTCTAATAAATTCTTTTTTTCTGTCTGTTGATTTAAAAGAAAAGCCAAAGGCTTCGGAAAATAGAAAAAAATTTCTTTAATTGAGAGCTTCCAGAATCACCGATATTATTTTTTGCTCTTAAGCTTACTCACTTTTTATTATTTTTCTCGTTTCTTTTTGTATGTTTAAGTGCTTACAATTTTTTATAAGAAACAATTTCATTTTTTTTAAAGGGAAACAACTTCCTCTTTTTTCCCCACTTAAACTTACCCGAAATGCGGCTTTATTCTGGCGTGTGCACATTGAAGAGTTTGATAATTATTATGGTGTCTTTTTTTTCTTGATTTTTTCAGGCATTCGAAATAAAACAATCACTTTAAAATGTGTGCATTAATTACCATTTTGATTATAATATGAATCGTTTTTTAGTAGTTAAACGCATTGGCAAAGAAGATAATTTTGAATAATGCTTATTCCCAGAATAAAGCTCGTTTCTTCTTGACAGTAAAATGATATAAACTTTAAATCAGCATTCTAATATGAAAGACGTTTCTAAAGTTTAATGCTGGAGAATTATAATTAAGATTTGAATTGAAACCTCCTGTTCCATTTTCTAAAAATGCACGTATTCCAAATATATTTGGAAGCTGTAAACAAATTAATTTATGAAATAAGGATTCTTGTTTATTTTTATCCCGAAAAAAATAATTTTCAAACTATATCAATTTTAATTGAATTAAATATATCAAAAATTCCAAAGTTAGTTCAAATAAAATTAAAATCACTAGCATGATTGTGATGCAGTAGCTTGAGGCTGAATGACCTTTTTATTTTGTAATCTTTCCATGAATTTCTTTACATTTCATTCTGCTTTGCATACATTTTGAATATACTAATTTCAAGAAATTTTCGAATTATTACTTTCTGTGTTTCACCTTTTATTTTTATGCGAATCACTTTGTCTTGTAACGATGCTGAAATACTGTTTTATTTAGGACGTACTCTTGTGTGTTATGCAACAAAATAACTTGCGAAACATGAGATCTAGAAGCATGGAAAGTATTTAGTCACTATATATAAAACTTTAATCAGTATTCATAAAAAGTGATCAAACGTTGTTATCCATAACTAATCGTTGACCTAACAAGGCAGAATTCGAATAATTATTCTTAAAAATTAATGAATAAAATGAAGGGCGATGAAGATTGTCAATTTTATGGCACACTATTATATCACCAACAAAACAAAGCCACAAAACGAGTAGAAAATGGCAGTATTTTAAAATGAATCAAATTGACGAATAAAACTAGTATTTCAGTAGGGAATTTGTATAGTAAGGAGATAAGCAAAGCAAAAAGCAACGTTTAAATCATTATAAGTAAGTGATTACTACTACGTGTTCGAAGTATTTACCTCTTGCGCTTCCAGTTAAGTTATTGGCGTATGCCGAGGTTCTTATAACACAAAACTTATGATACACTTTAAATTGACTTTTCCCTCCGATTCCTGCTAAAGTTTCTTGGAAAACCCTGACTACCAGGATTTTCTTTAGGATACTGACATTAGAGAATCCTATTATACTGCAACGTCACTTTACTATAACTGGACATTCATTCAACAATTTATTCAAAAGCAATTTTGATGCATGATTGCATACATATTCGTCTTCATTTAATGCATGAATCATGATGTATTTGGTCTTAAAATGAACTAAATTTTAAGCTAATTAAGGGACTATTAAATGGGCGACTAATCAATTAGCTCGAAAATACTAATTAAATTATTTAGGAGATATAATAGATAATAAATTAAATTGACAACTACATGTAATACAATAAGGAAAAAAGCATTGAAACAATATAAACAACTATGCATAATAGAAGGATAAACTTCAGTAGCTAATAAAATATTAGAAAGTTACTCTACAAAACAGTTGTTGAAAGAACGTATGATATGAAGCATTTTCTTGGAGACAAAATCTTTAAATCCTGACTCCAAAGAAAGCTGCAGTCCATATAAAAATAATTTCTTCTCTATATCACTGGTGCCAATAGGATAATCCTAATCGAATTCTTAAGGTTGCAATTGGTCTTCAATACTTTCACCTACAGATTCAACAGAACACAACCTTTGTTCAAATTGCTCGAACAAAATGTAACCAATTTTTAATACAATTTTCAACATAACAGAATGCAAATGTAAAAATAGTGGTATCTAAATGCACCCTCAATAATTAGATATACAAGACCGAATAATCCTAATCCTAAAACAAACCACATCGTAGTTAAATAGATTCAATCGTATTGCATTGTATGAAAAGCATATACAACGAAAATGGCTGAAAGCCCACATCGGGTACTTGGGCAATGAATGTGCAAACGAACTAACAAAACAAACCATTCCTTTGTCTCTTTCTATGAAGAAAAATTAGATTCATTTAACCCATTTACGAGATATCTCGTAGGAAATTGCTGTAAAATTAAGCGTCTGTAAATTTCTCTGACAGTGAAGGGGTTAAGGACATTATATCTTTGCTTCAATCTCCAAACAAACAATAACTAGTTCCGTGATGAAGTAGATGATCCAATGCATGATGCCAAAAATGTCCACTAACCTGGCATTTTCAAACTCCTGCAGTTCAAAATAAATTAAAATCATCATCAAAATTAATTTATTAAAAACCAGACTTTTTCGCCTAATGCGCTTCATGTGCGAAGAAAGCAATTTTATTTCAGAGGAAAACAAATCAGCACGATTCTTTTTCTATTGACTTTCACTTCCAGCAGCCCGAAATTCTCATATGTTTTTTATTATCTTTGGTATATTTTTGCTTTTTCCCTTTTTTTTATTATTGTTTTGCTTTCTGGGCCATTTATTTGTATTTATGTAATCTCTGTATGAATCTTTCATTCTGCCATTTTTCTTTGTTATTTGCCTTTTTATTTAAAAAATGAAATTCACTCCCATTCATCCAAACCGAAAGGCAGGTTTCTGACTCCAAAAAACAGGGATATAGGGAATGTAATGAAAACTTTCATCAAATGCTTATTCGCATGTTTTCTTTCATTGTTGCAAGGTAGGAAAGAAACACTCGTCTTGTTTCGAATCAGTTTACATGAGGAATTCAAACATGAAATATATTTACCGTAAAAGACAAGGCGAAATTTGGAATAGATTAGCCTCCGATCACAGAAACCCAAAAACGTTTGAATCAGGAAGACAAATTGAAAGTAAGATAAAACCAAAGAAACGCGATTCTTTGATTGAATCAAGAATTGATTCTGTATCCAAAATTCTGCTGATGCGCCTTAACATTGAATATCAATGACACAATGTAAATTCAAGATGCGACTTGGAAATAATAAATAAAAATGTCATCTTTATAGAGTTTCATGTTTAAGAAATAGCCGGAACATGCGATTTATTCGCACAATTTTACGATATAATTCTCTTTATACGAATGCCGCTTTCTTTTATATTCAAAACATAATTGATTTTTTTAGAAAATTTAATCGCAGCATAGATTTTTTTAAAAAATAATTAAAATATCTGTACATAGTCGTATAAAAGTCGTTGAGTCTTTATGTATTCAATATCATTGTTTATTAGCTTGATTGTAATGAAATAAGAGTTTGGTGACATCCAGTCATTCTTCTACAATATGTTTCAAAAGTCCATGCACAAACACTTTTAGGGGAAGCAAAAAACTGAAAACCAAAATAGAATCAAATAGGAATGTATCACCGGAAACGCAGACCTGATGCTGGAAGGCACTGTTCATCTACCCCGTAATTGGAATTTCGTCACTAATCATTTAAAATCCCGATTGCATATGGAGAGTATGAAAGCATTAACGAATGCTGAAATAGCGGACATGTACCTTATGGAGGTAACATTTGACGCCAAAGGAAGAGCTTCAGCAAGTTTATATGCAGAAAGGTATCCTAACAGATGTATACTGAATCACCAAATGTTAGTGAAATTGCTTATCTATCTGTGTGAATACAGTATGTTCAGCAATAGCAGGCATAATGCATGGTTGCCACGAATATCACACACACCTGTTTTCGAAGAGGATACATTGCGCCAAGTGAAAGAAACTCCTAGTATAACCACATGAACCATTGACAGTGATATAGCAACCTCTCAATTCAGTGCTCACATAATACACAGTGCGCACATTACATAGGGAACCTTTTCATTCATATCATTTGCAACAGATCCACTCATTGCAGCTTGAGGATTATCCTCGACATGTAGAATCGTGCGCACATTCTTGAACAAATGTAATGTGACCCTGACATTTCCAAGTTTCATTATGTGCATGATGAAGCCTCTATTTCTCTTTCTTAGCTGATAAGCTAAAGTTAAGTTATTCATGGTGGTGACGTAATTACAAAATAGAATGCAAAATAGGATACAAAATAGAATGGAATCCATAAATATGTTACATAGAGTTTTAATTAATTAAATTCAATGATGCATCTCAATTCCGATAGTATCATCTAACTAGCTAGTAATGAAAACAAAATAGTTAATCTGTTATAGTTTCATAAAATAACATTGTTTTGAAATGTAAATTTGGCCCCTAATCTATTTTTCTACAATTTATATAAATGGTATATCCTTTTCATGAACACTGTTCACTATATTTGATTCAAAATCTTTCTTAAAGTTTTAGATTACAAACAATGTCAGTGAAAAGTAGAAATCTTTCTTTATAAGCTTCTTCTTTTCTTTTTTTTAACTGATAACTATCATGCAGTTGTATATATAACGAAGGTGCTAGTTTCTTTTTAAATGAAGTTGATGATTTCGATGATGAATGATGTCTAAATAAAAGAAATATAGGAATTCTGATGATCATTATTTCAGTTATTTACATACTGAAAAACTTAATTTTTTTTCATTCATGTGGTTGAAAATCATCTGGAGATTTACTGAAGATTTTAGCAGGAAATGAAAACGGGATAAATGTTTGAAAAAAGTCCGTCAGAACATTACTCATCCTTAATTTCTGTTAAGCAGTATATTTGGCAAGTAAAAAAGCCAATATTTAAAAATGCATGCAATCCTAAATAACATATGACTAGGCACTTTTGACGATCAGCTGTTTGCTCGTCATATCAATGGCCTTTATTTAGTCACGTAAACATGTTTTAATAAACTGTCTGTTATTCCAAAAAATATATTTTATTTAAAATTTTACTTTACTGCCAGTAAAGTAAAGAATGATTTGTTATGTTCGAAATATGACACAATCGGTGCAATTGTTGAGATTGGGGGTATTTTTAAAATTTTTAGGATAATAGGAGAAAAGCAGTCAAGAATAATATATTCATAATATATTCCTTTCATATGGAATGAAATACGTCAAAATCTTTAGAGTGGTTGTCGAGATTTTTCTCGAAAATATAGAATATTGGCGGTAGACGAGAATTAATAAGGTACCTAGGGTTCATAAGCTTTCACATCATATAAAAATTGGGGAAATCTGTGCAGTGGATGGTGTTGAGAAATTAATTATTTGATTTTGTTTATTAATGTATAGTTTTTCATCCTTTCACAAGAACTGTCATTTTCATTTGTTGAAAGCTACTAGCAGAAGCCATGCATAGATATATAATGCACACTTAATGACACTTGATCATACTTTAAAATAAAGTTAGTTGCAAATTGGTATATGCAATGCTGTGGTACAATAAGCAGAATGCCATTTAATGAATACTATTTATTCTACGGCAAATATCGTCATATTCACATTCCGATGTTGAAAACTGTGGTCAAAAATCAAATACGATTTTACTTTTCCCACTTAGAAATTTTTATTTCCTAGCTGCAACATAAAGAAGCTTTGTCCTTTAAGACCTAACAACTGTTACGAAATTCTCAAAGATTAAAAATACATTTTTCCTTAAGTAATTAGAATATTTTCGATGGCTTGATTCATACACTGAAACAATCTTTTCAACCATGATGTTTCAACATGAAAGATTACGAAAAGTTAAGATACTATTTCATAAGGAAACAGCATCCATTTTAATGAGCAATTCTATCTCTACTTGCAAACAGACTCTGTTTACAATAAGAGCTCTGTTAAGTATGAGTAGAAGTAGAGAAATATAGTTATTCAAACCCTATTACCACCTAATTGCATATTGCATTTTACTGGCCTGTAAAGAAATGATCAGTTTCAGTCCCTATTATATATATTGTTAGAGAAAATACATCTTTAAAGCCTTAATTAATTTTAAAAGGAGGAAATTCTCGAATAGCATCTACTTTTATTTATTACATGTATACTACATAAAACGCGTATGCTTCAAGCTTTGGGACCTGTTAACTTCTTCAAAATTTTCACTTTTGAACATAAGTTCATTGTTGAAGTATGTTTAGAAATCACGAAAACGTTCTGATGGAATTTTTATCAGAATTTAAAGAGTACTCTTAAATGAACCTTGAAAAGATTTATTCAACGTAGCTCTTAAATAGACATTAATGGGCAATTTTAAGATAATACAGAAGAAGCTTAATCACTTACTTTAAATCTTCAGATTTTTAAACATTAAATTATGGCATATAAAGCATATATGTTTCTTAAATCACTAAAAAATTTCAAAGCTTTTAAATTATTAGAATTCAGTTTCGAATAAAATTCTGGGAATGAAATTCTGAAATTTAATATATTTAAGCAATCTGGAAATACCTCTTTTTTGATAAATTGTATCAAAGGAATGTCAGAAAATAAAGTTTAATAAGTTGAGTTGTCTAGTAAACGAAGGTAAAAGTTTAAAGAAAAATATTAAAAAGAGTATTTTAACACTCTCGTATATATTGAGGCTATGCTTCGCATCAAATTCGAGATTTTTTTTTTAAGTTTGTAAATAATGATTGAGATATTCATTTTAAAAATTAATTTAGAGAGCAAGAAATGGAATACAGCTTTTAAACATTTTAAATACTCCGTATAAAATCCTCTATTTTTTTAAAAAAAATTACGACTCATTCGAATATTTTATGTTTAAAAATAGAATTGAATGAAACGTTAAGTATTAAATACTTGCAGATAAATAAGTTCAGCTATATTTTTTAATAAAATGTACTAAATATGATCTTAGAATTAAAATTAAATAAATTTTAAATTTTTATGCTAAGTTCAACAAAATCTTGTTTTCTTTTAGAAATGCGTTTTCATTTCATAATAAAAGCAATTTTTCAAAACGAAAAATTTTTTCAGTATACTTAAGAGTAGAAATTTTTGATATAATTATTTTTTAGCTATTCATTTTTAACTATTGGTCTAATCACGGAATCTTGAAATCAACTTTATTACAAGTTCCCCGTCAGGTGGAACCACTATTTTGGAACATATTTTAATTCAATAAATATATTATTTGATCGTTTTAGCTTAAAACAATCCACATCTAAAATCTACGCAGGATAAAATACAATTTTGGACAATTTCGTTTTTATTTAGAAACCATTTTGCCATTAGAACGCTAATTTTGCTTCATTAAAATAACGAATAATAAAAGAATATTTTGAATACATGTTAAGATTTCATACCGAGTTTCCTTCATTTAAATTTAAATTAGTCTAAGAAGCAATCAGTAGATTTCGAAAATCAGCTTGAATTATATTTGTTAAGTATTTCCTTTAAGTTTTAAATAAATTTCTACCTCTGACATTTATAATGATTTCAAATTATAAATTCGTTGCAACAAATATTATAGAAAGTATAAATGAAAATTTAAAAAAAGTGGGTTACAGTTATATTTATATTTTCTCCGCTGAGAGAGAAAGGAATTAAATCTATGAAATAAATAACTGGAAATAAATGAAACAGTGGTTGACAGGTAAAATATAAAAATGCAACAAATAATTT